>JBBHKE010003319.1:0-126458 GCA_037447655.1 Zygnema cylindricum | reverse complement strand
ATCTCCTCCAAGGCAAAAAATGTCCTTACGTGACAACCAAAATGCTGAGAAAGGTTTTTTTACTAGAGGACCTGATTGTGAAAAGGAAGGTAAAAAGGAGAAAAAATAAAAGAAAAAGAAGGAGAAAAAAAAGGAGAAAAAAGAGGAGAAAAAGGAGGAAAAAGAAAGAAAGAGCGAAACCATTATTTTTTACAAAAAGAAAATGGTTAGCCACGGCTTCATTCCCACCACCACCTTCGAGACAAACAAATTATTTGCTGGTCAAGGTAAATTTTCTTTGTTTAGATTGTTTTTCTTTTCATATATTTTCAAATATTAATCGATCTTAAAAAATTATTATATAAAGATATGTCAGATTCATTGTTGAATCGCGCGAAGTGACACTTCAGTGAACCGCAATGTATATCGCGTTTGCGTATGAAGCGGTCAACTTCGATTCCCACCTTTGTATTTGTTTGAAGATATTTGGAGCGAGTACTTCGCACAGGTGGATTTGTGACAGTTTGAGTTGGACGTCACTTATAAATCAGGTTGGCGTTTGAAGCGTTCGGTTTCGATTCGAGAGTACACATTTTGTGTACGTTTGGAGTTTTGTCCTTTTGGAGTATTGTTGTTTGGCGCCGAAACGTACGATTTCGTTTCACGTCACTTTTGTTTTTGTACAGGTGTTTTCGTTTCGTTCTGCAGGTACCTTATTTCGTATGTACACACGACACGTGTTAAAGTTCACGTTTGGAGTTTTCGTTTCGAAGGGAGAAAGCATGTGTGCCTTCGTGGTAATTTCCCTGCAGTGTGCTATAGTTAGCTGCGACAGGACAGAGTTTGTCGTCATGCTAGTCTTGGTTGTTTTACCTTATTATCTGCTAGTGCAGAGTAGCAGAGTATTTAGGCAGCAGAGTATTTAGGCAGCATACTGCAACTGAGGGGAAGATCCTTTGTGATCAATTAAGAGAGAGAGCTAAAGATCATTCGTGGTTAATTAAAAGAGAGAGGTGAAGATCCTTTGTGGTCAATTAAGAGGTGTTGCGGATCCTTAGTGGTCCATTTAGAGAATGAGGTTTTAGGGAGTGTGATCATTCTTGAGTGATCTTTTAAGAGTGTAGAGTTTATCTTTGAAGAGAGATGAAGAGGAGAGAAGAGTTGATGTAAAGAGGCTTCGGCCAAAAATACATAATTCTTTTGGCCGATTATCCTCTAATATTTTATGAGCTTCCGCTGTGTAATGTTTTATCATATGTGAATTTATTTAGAGTGAATGTTTTTTTAGCATTTATTTTGAGTGGGTTATTTATTTTAAGATTCAATAATTGGTATTGGAGCAAGTTATGCTTCAGTTAATTGAGACGAGTAAGCAATGAGGAGGAAAGAGTGAATTCAGTTTCGAAGGTTCTTAGATTGAAGGTTCTTTCCGCCATACCTTTTCAAGTTTGGAGAAATTTGCAATTCGGATGTTCGGCTACAAAATTCTGTGGATGAGTTGGTGAAATTTATGAAGAAGAAAAAGAGGAGAAATGGGATTCTAATTCCGGTTTGAAACAAAAAAAAAAGTAGGGATGAAGTGGAGGTAGAGAGAGATTATTCTCTCGGAAGGAGGAAGGAAGAAGAGTACTCCTTCCCTCCTGGCGGCTTCGACGTTCGTTCGGAGAAACCTTTCAGTTTTTTGTGTGTTTTATTTGAGGAAGAATCTCGGATTGATGGAGTCCCGGGTAATTTGGAAGATCAATTTCCGAAGATGTTCGACAAATTGATGTTGTATATTGATGCCCGGTTGCTATCTGAATCAAGAGGAGGAAAGTGATAGAATCATCCGCCGGAATCGTCATATTCCTATTTTGATGGAGATGGAGATGATAGTGGAGGAGACGAGTATGTGAAGAAAGAGAAGGGGAAAGTTTTACTTGGAATTCCGAGGAGGAGAGGTGACATTTAAAAACAAAATTGAGAACATTTTCTTAAATATTTTGTTAAACTATATTGGTGGTGGAAGAGATCGCAAAAGAGGCGATTGAGGTGATCGCAGTGTAAGCCGCGGCCGTGTTGAATTTTGGAAATTATTCTGAGTTTGGAAATGATACCGACGACGGACTATTATTTTTTGATTCGTATTTATTCAATGAGAGGAGATGAAAATTGAGAGAAAAATTTGATTTTTACGAGGAGAGAAAAATTCATGATTTCTTATTTATTGCGGATTCCGAATTGGAAGAGAAAGCGCCTGTCTATTTTCGGTTTGAATAATTGAAGAAAATTTTGACATTAAGAGTGAAATTGAAGTTTACATTGATAATTGGAGTGATGAAATTGATAATTGATAATTGGACCGCGAATTGCTTATACTGTTGATAATACTATTTCACTCCCTAAAATTTTGACACTCGAAACTAAAATTGAAAGAAACTATGCTTGGTTTTTTTTTATTATTACAGATATAGCGTCAATTACACTATTTTTGAACAGTTTTAAAATAGTGTAATGTAGAAATTGTGCCAGTCCGCACCAAAATAGTTCACAATTTCGTAATAAAGTACAAATGAAGTGCGAGAAAGTGGCATTTGTTTGTATGGTATGGATTTGCTGACGTCGACAAAGATCTCCCCTTTTGTCACATTGTCTTGTCACATGTTCCGCCAAACTGCAACTTCTGTTTTCCTCCAAACAAAAAGTCGCGTATGAACAAATATTATTTGTCTGTTACGCTTTCTCTATTCCTGTACGGAGTGTAAGCGACCCATTCACATACGACAAAAAGAGACTGAACATTTGTCGCGTATTTGAATTGAGCCAGCAGTTTCCCGCATGGCCGTACAGGCAAAGGCCAAAGTCGTCGCTTGCCACGACCTTTTGGTACGTATCGGCCGTACATCGACGATCCAAGGATTTTGCCGCATGTCCCGAGGATCTCATCTTTCCATGGCAGCCGTCCGATCGATAATCTAACTCGTGTGGACGAAAAATAGCTGACTTAAGTGGCGAGAATAGTGTTGATTTTGAGAGCGACATGGTGTACTTTATCTGTACTTTCACAGTATAACGGAAGGAGAAAACGAGAATAATGACACCGTGCATCGCTATTATTGTCAATGGTTTTCTTGCCAATTCAAACATCATTTATCCGTACACATTAGTCAGATTATTAATCTGACGGTCGCGATTGAAAGGCAGGATTTTCTTCTTTCGATCAAAAATAGTACAAATGTGTACGGAGAAAAGATGTTTTAAGTGACGAAAAAACTAGTAACAGTAAAGCGATACACGGTGACCCATGTATCACATTTCAAACAAGGTCGTGCTTAAAATGTATTTTAATGAGAAAACGATACTGTATTCTGATTTAAAAGAATTCAATTACTGCACATTTTTGCACATTTTTTTTTTTTTCAGAAAAATTTCAATTACTGCACATTTTTGCACATTTTTGCACATTTCTTATTCTTTGTACCAAAAGGTTTTCTGAACCTCTATCGAAAATAAATAGAAATAAAAACAAAATCAAGGTACTAGGAATCATGGAAGCCACAGTACATAAGGTAGCACCTTTTGGATCGATTCCATTCTGATCTCCAACTTGTCAATCCTAAAAAATTGGATCTTTTGCCCTATCCCAAAAGAACTAGAAATACATTTGAAAGCTCCAAATTTACCATTTTTATTTTTCCGGATCTTTTTATGTCGCCATGTCTCTCACAAAACGCTCCAAATATTCACACCTCTTACTTGTCATTTTTTACCTTTCTTTTGCATTTTTAGCCGAGTCCCGTCTCCCACTCAGATCTGAGAAAGCTTCTCCACCGTCCGATGGTGTTCACGAAAGAGTAAAACAGACGGGACATTTTGGGACACGTGGCACATTCACAAAAAGACAAGAATCGCAAGACCGTGACGAAGATCATGGGGAGGAAAACGAGGATGTGGATTGGACCCAAATGAGGGAGAGTCAAAGTATTCAACAGGGAGGGAAAGGTTCAGAGAAAAAGGACAAAGGAATTCGTACTAATGAGGAAATATTAAAAAAAACAGTGATCACAGATTCGACAAAAAGTACGAATGTTCAGCACCGATCGATTTTGCAGGCGCCAGAGAAAAGACAAAAAATAAAGTGAGATTTCAATTTCATAAAACAACAAAAAAAATGTCGGATAAAATAACTGATAATAAAGAAAAAGAAACGATAAAAAGACAAACTATTGTGGAATAGCAATCAAAAAACAAGTTACAGACATTGGGAGAGTATAATATGATGAGTGAGAGCTCGAGATATTTCAGAAATAGATTATAGAATCAGATCTGGTAAACGAATCAGTTTGATTATTTTAATATCATTTTTACCTTTCCCCCGGCCATCAAAATTCTCTCTGTATTCTCCTTTTCTCTCTCTCTCTCTCTCCCTCTCTCACTCTCTCTCCATCTCTCTCACTCCCTCTCTCTCTCTCTCTCTCCCCCTCTCTCTCTCTCTCTCTCTCTCTCTCTCCTCTCTCTATCTCTCTCTCTCTCTCTCTACCCTTCACCTGTCCACTTATTTGGCTACTTCTTGTTTTCACTCACCATTTCCCTTATCCTCCTTTCTTCTCTCTTCCTCCATATTTCTCCAAATATTCCTGTTGATCCCTCCTCTACCAGTCATACTAGGTTTATTCTCTATGACAAATCCATGTCGGTGTCGGCTAACGAATCTTGGTCAATGGAGTGGGACCCTAACGATGAGTTTTTTCTCATGGCCTACTGTCAAATTGGCCAGGTATTTTTCTCTCTCTCTCTCTCTCCCCCTCTCTTTTTTGTTTTCGTTGTCTTTTTATCTCTCTTTCTCTCGCCCCATCCCTCTCTCTCTCTTTCTCTGTCTCTCTTTCCCTCATTGTGATTGTCTCAAGTTCCTGTTATGATATTCCATCAATTGCTATGATTTGGTTTTTTAAGGTTTTGAAGGTATTTTATGGTCTGCGAATGCTTAACTTTGTTCTCTCCGGTTACACTATCTGAGGTTAACATAACTTTCATATGACTATGGTTTTTCTCGAGTTTTTATAGAGGACTTTTTTCTAACCCAACGCAATTATTATTGTTTTTATCTTCTTTGATCTTAACATATTTTGTGATGTAGCCTCATTTTATACGGTGTTTGTGTTCTCAATTTTTTGAATTGCAGTTGAGCAATCGAGTTCTTTGCATCATGCATGCGTTACAGTTTGCTGCGATTCTCAACCGTACTTTGCTTATATCGATGGACCCAAACACTATTATCCACCATTATGATCGACATTTGATATTCGATATTTCTTATTTCCGATCGTGTTATGGAAATAAGTCAATCATGACCGTTGAGGAATATCGTAAATCTTACGGGAAAGAGGTGGTCATTGATCAAGTTGTTTGCGTTTCTAAATCATCATGTAAAAATAATTTTTCAAATTTTGAGGCTAATTTTTTAAATTGGGCGCCAGTCAGATTTTCGAAATCAGGACTAACTTTTGAAATACCAACTGGAGATCAAATGGGCGTTACAGAAGATGAACTGAAGACGAAAGTTGGAAAATCTCCAGGGAAAATTCTGTTTATGGGAGAGTTCTTTTACAATCGTCTTGTGAATGAAAGCCAATACATCCTCCCTGTAAAGCGATCCGAAGAGTGTCATTCAAATGTTGCTGTTTTACCGGATCACACTATTTTAGACTTAGGAAATCTGTTTGTGAAGGATGTGTTTCGAGGTAAAAAGTACATGGCCGTACATCTTCGTCGTGGGGATTTCCTAAGTTATTGCAAAGGCAACACTGACTGTTTTCCGCCAATCGAACAAGTTGCGGAATGTTTGAATGAAAAGATTGAAGTATACGGTATAAAAATGGTTTTTCTTGCAACGAACGGAAGTCCTGAAGAGGTATGGACACTTTTTAAGACTGTGGTATGCTGTGATGTAAGGTGTGACCAAAGTCAAGCAACAATATTATTGTTTGGAAAGCTCATTTTTTTTTGGGCAATGTTAATGTTGAATGTAGTGCTATGTTTGTTTTGTGATAAGAAGTACCTTATTGTCGCAGAAAAGTTTATGACATTCTTATTTGAACATTGGGCTCCTCTTTTTAATATGGACAACTTTTTAATTTTTTGCGGCCTATTGAAAAACATCGATGTTATTTCATTTCAGCTTAAACTACAAACTCTAGTTGAAACAATAGTTTTGAAGGTTGAGACCCGAAATGGTAACACAATTGTGTTTTTTGCTTTTTTGTACGTTTATTTGGGCTTTTTTCTTCCTCAGGTGGATTATTTGATGAATAATCTTTCAGACAATAATAAAAAACGGGTACACGTCGTCCGGCTGGAGACTGAACTTAAGAAGAAGAGAGTGAGATTACCATCGTCAACTAAGGACCGCCATGTTCGAAGTCTTTGGGAAGCCGAACTGGACAAAATAGTTTGTATGCTTGCTCCTGTTTTTGTCGGTTCCATAATTTCCACATATACTTCAGATGTAGAAAGGTTGAGATATGCATTTCAAACAGCAAATCCGCAAGATACATATTTGTGTGAAGCTCCACACTGAACCTACTAAAGTCCACCCCAATAAAGTTTTCAGTTTGGAAAGTGGATTATATTTTGAGTTTTTAACTTTGTAGAGTTTCTTTTCATCATGAAAAAGTAGAGTGTGCTCCATTTACTGCATATCATTGTTGTGTGACGTAGGAATAAGTTTAGTGACAGTAGACATAAACAGGATAGATTTCCGAGTAAAAAGAGAAGTGTTTACATTTTAGAAAATGAGCGATAGCGAAAGGGACAAAAAGGGTTAAAACCGACGTTTGCATTTGTGGGTAGGTTTTAAACTGGGCAACTGTCACAATATCAAAATCAGCATGAAATTTTGAAATACCAAAATCGGCTGGAGATCAACTAAGGATTGTGGAAGTTGAACTAAAGATGGAAGTTGGGAAATCTCCAGGAAATAATTTGCTTATGAGAGAGCTCTTTTATAATTTTTTTGGTAAGGAAAACATATACATCCTCCCAGTAAAGCGACTCGATAACTGCCTTTGAAATGTTACAATTCTATTGGATCACACGATTTTAGAATTTGAGAAGATATTTGTGAAGGATGTGGTTCGAGGTGAAAGTACAAAAAGTACATGGCCGTACATCTTCGTCGTCGGCATTTCTCAAGAGCATGCCATGGTGACTCTGAAAGTGCTCCGTCAATTTAAGAAATTGTGGAATGTTTGAAGGAAAGGATTGAAGTGTAAAATGTACGGAATGATTGATGAGGTTTTCCTTGCAACAAACTTAAAACCTGAATAGGTGTATGGACATTTTTGAAGACTTAGGTCGTCTAAGATGAAAGAAGTGACCCAAGCCAAGAAATAACACTCTTGTAACGAAATTTCTTGGAATGATCGTTTTCTCTCTTGACATTAATGTTATTACTTCGTATCCCATGTGATCGCAAATGCCTTGTCGTTGATGAAAAGTTTGCATGGTTATTTTGACATCCTCCCAGTTTATAGTGTTGCCCATCCTAATTTATTTACTTACATTGTCTCCAAAACATCCCATTTTATCGTGATACCCACAATGTGTGACAGTTTGTCCCTATTCTCGTCACTACTAGTGTTAGCCATAGACATATTTCATTGGGCGATTTGGCACGTGTGTACTCGTTATCCACACTAATTATGATTCTAGTATTCGTGAGTTTTTGCTTGTGAAACGCCACATGATATTATGAAATGAAAATATTCTCCTCCTCTTCCTCCTTTTTTTTTCTTCGTCCAATTCTTCTTTGAAATTTTCTATACCCGTATGTTATGTTTGCTCTTCATTTTGTTTATAGTTGTTATAACTACTGGTTTTTTTTGTGGGTCTTTACCTCCAATATTTTATTAACAATCTCGAAAAAACAATTTCATCCAGAAATAGCAGAACGGTCATTTCGGCTACTTTTTTTTCTATTATTAAAAAAATTATGGAGGAAATACGACGACGGATGCACACAATAAAATTGCACAATCAGCTACAAAAAAAAATAAAAAATTAAAAACCTGAAAAATTATAACAAAATGGCCGAAGTCTTTTCATACAAGGCTTTTCTTTTGTCTCACTCTTCCCTCCTTCCACTCTAATGATCCAACACCATAATTCTGCGAGGATACGCTCTCAGAAGGCGGCGCGCGGCAGGCGCGCTTTCTCCTTCTAGAGCACAAAAGAAGAATCATACGTTTCGTGCGCCGTAAGCGCACGAAACCTCGAACAATTCATTTCGTGCGTCTTATGCGCACGAAACATCGAGCAATTCATTTCGTTTGTCTTACGAGCACGAAACATCGAGCAATTCATTTCGTGCGCCGTACGCGCACGAAACATCGAGCAATTCATTTCGTGCGTCTTCCGCGCACGAAACATCGAGCAATTCATTTCGTTTGTCTTCCGCGCACGAAACATCGAGCAATTCATTTCGTGCGTCTTCCGCGCACGAAACGCCAAACCTTTTACCATTTCTCCAAATTGTATCGTAACACCACGTGTAAAGAAATCGTAGGCGTTCATCGTGACAGCTGTCATTATTGTCGCGGTGAAAATTATACACAATCCGAAGCTGTGGCTATGGCTGACGTCAACGTCGCCGAACTTTGAGGACAATGGACGGCGGTCGTCGACTGGCTTCATGGCGCGCCGTGACTGCTTCGCGGAGGTTTCGCTGAAACGGAAATATCGAACGGTCGAGGTTTACTCCGGGAATCCAGGAGAATCCCGACGGATTCTGAAGAAAAGCGTTTTGAAAAAAAGCAAAAAAGGACGCTCAAAGAAAAGAAAACGAACGGTCGATGTTCACTCTTGGCACCTGAAACAAATAAAGACAATCACGCATAACAAGATGTCCCTCAAATAAGCCCTTGGCGGCATGGGTCAGCACCTGCAGAAAAACATGCCACGTGGCACTATGGACGCCAGTCGTCTCTATGTACCTTAAGATTCGAATAGATCGTCCGTCGGACAGCCGGACGTCAGATTCTGTGGGAGATTCGTCCGAAAATGTTTCTCAAAAATGAAAATAGACGATGAAACAGAAACCATCGGACGGTCCACGTTCACTCCCGGCACATTGACGACACGTGGCAGATTCACGCCAGAAATGTTTTTCAAACGATAGAAATCATACAGTACGGAATGGTACAAAAAATACGGATATTTTAAACTTAAACTTCAGTCAGCCACGTGGCACTTCGCAATCCGATCATCATAAAAGCTCCCATAAAAGAATCGAACAGGTCAAAGATTCTATGCGATTCTGTACACACAGTTCAGCATAGCCGACGCATGTTTTGTCGTTTGCGGCTCTAATGTGTACCTTTTGCGCCAACTGTTCCATACGATACAATATAGCTGGTTGTCTGGTGGTTATAACAAGATGTCGTTGAAGGTCCCGCCGACAACCTGTTCAGATTGGGGATTGTACGGCTATGGAAGTCCAGCTAGTTCCGATCCGTACGGTCACAAGGTTTCGCCTCGTCGAGAAACGCCTGCCAATGGCCACTTTCGGTCGGCAGCTCCCAGCGAAGCGGAGGCCTCGATGGCGGCATGTGGCCTCGTCAGCGATTGGCTTCGTCAGAGGTACAAAGGTACAATGGAATCTGGTCTCGCCGTACGGGAGGTCAACACTGATTGGCTCTTGATCTATTGTCAAAAAATTGGCGCGCGTAGGGGGAAATCCCAAAGTAATTACGCCTCGGCCCCATGTCTAGATCATAAGATGAAGTTCCGTCGTAGCAAAAGTACAAAAAACGTATTGTCACGCTGTGTGGACGTGCGAGTCAAGCGTCCCGCGAGTAACGTCGGGTCGAGGAGAACATTATTGCCGTAGTGTTGTGTATCGAAGGCAGGGGTCGCAAAAGTCAAAACTTTACATAACCGAAACCTACCGTTTTTAATTTTTCAAAATATGAGTACCCGACGCTCTACCGGGTCATGTCACGCTCCTAGATTGTTAACCGTTACCTGAAACGCGTTTACGAAAATAAAAGCTCAACCGAAACTCGATTTCTCGCGACTAACCGTACCCGCCTATACCCGAAAAAGTACAAAATTACAACGCTCATGGTTACGTTGCCATAGTGCATTGCCGTAGTGTTGTGTATCGAAGGCCTCTTGCCTATATTCGATATGTTCTAAGTTTTGAGTACCCGCTCATCGATATATTGCATCGATATATTGATAAGATTTCCATCCCGATATTTGGCCGATATATCTGCACATAATTCGATATATTTCTATCGCGATATATTAGAGTGACGCTAGGTCAAAAAAAAATGAAAAGGCCCCCTCCACCCCACCCCCACGTAGCACGCGCTCAAGGGCGGGAGGAGGATATTACGTATGTTTTTCCGTATGATGTAATGTGCTATTTATTTATGATTTATGGTACTAATCAATACAGACACCCTCCTCCTACAACGTTCACGTTCATATAGGGTTTTTTTATGACCATGGAGTATTCCTCTTTATCTATAATAAAAATGGTCCAATCATCACTAATATTTTTCTTCACCATGTGAACGGACCATACAAACTATGAAAAGAGAACCTGTTTCCATGGTGCTGGTGCTCCTACAAACAAAGTTACAAGACTAAAGTTTCGGTTACATGGGAAAGTGCCCTAAGCTATATTTCTGTTCACACGTGAAATCCTCAGGTTCATTAAACAAAATCGTTGTTTTGTAGATTTAATTTACCGGCCGATATGTATCGAAGTCGTACCAAACGAACACCGGGACTCTTACAAGTACAGACATGCTGGAAACTGCTATAGTAGGTTAACTAATCTCTTCGACATTTTTTTTTTTTTTACCTTTTTCGCTTTTGTGAATGGTAAATGCCATGTCACTATACACACAGGTACAAGAAAAAAAGAAAAAAAAATAGAAAAGAGAAGACAGCTAAACCATAGTTCAAAAGTAGGTGACCGTACGCCCATACAATATGCCTGTATGCAAAACATACAATATGGCCTTAAGACCCATATTGTATTGGCCGCAAAATGAAATAAAATAGTAACAGGGTTGAGTTGCACATGGATCGATAGAGAATTAAACGTCATGTCTAAATTTGAAAAAAAAATCGGACAAAAAAATATTTTTCTGTGAGTTTTGAGCGACTTTTTATTTAAACCGTCAGATTCGGACGATCTGATGGTCGTTGATGAAATTAACGATCTAAGAAGATCACATGAAAAGCCCATAACACAACTTACAATAAGACTATCGTCAGATTCGGACGATCGGACGGTCGCTGATGAAAGTAGCGATCTAAGAAGATCACATAGAAAGCCTGTAACACAACTTACGCTAAAGGCGGCCTACAAAAGGCCTACCAAAAAACGCCTACTTTTGAACTATAAGCTAAACAGACAAATAATAACTGTTCATTCCATTGTTTTTGTCATAGTTCGGGGGTAGGCGTTTTATGGTAGGCCTTTGGTAAGCGCAAGTTGTGTTATGGGCTTTTCATGTGATCTTCTTAGATCGCTACTTCGATCGCTACTTTGATCAGCGACCTTCCGATGACGTTTAATTCTTTATCCAACAATGTGCAACTCAACCCTGTTACTTTTCTTTTTCATTTTGCGACCAGTATAATATGGGTCTTAAGGTCATATTGTATGTTTTGCGTACAATAGGCATATTGTATGGGCGTACTTTCACCTACTTTTGAACTATGGTTTTTGTCAATGGTGGACCAAAGTTGCAGTTTGGCAAAACATGTGACAAGACAATGCGACAAAGAGGAGATTATAGTCAGCGTCAACAAATCCGTACCGTACGGACAAAGTCTAGAAGTATATTCAACAAATAACAGCAAAAGGCCAAAAGCATAACTGCAAAATCTAACGGAAATTTTTCCGATGAGCGTTACAGCAGTCGATGTGCTGCACTGTCGCATACGTCAGCTTTAAGAAATCTTATGGAAAGACGATTAACGTTTCCGGCAAGTACACCGTACCGGTTACAAAACGACAGAATTTTCTACGCCGGTTAGAATACGCCGGTTGCCAAACTCCATTTCTGATTCGTGGCAGATTTTATTTTTTGTACACGCCGTACTTCAGTTTCTTTTACACGTGTCCTTGCGTTCAGATGTTCGAAAAAGTCAAGATATTTCAGTGGTACAATCTAAATGTCATACTTGTACGGACGTACTTTCTCATTGTACAAAATAATGACTTCAAACAGCCAAGAAACCGAAAAAACTAGCGCGGCGAACCCTAATAAAAAGGATGAAAAAAGTCAAAGTGAGCGTGACGCGTCATCCTCTGGAAAATCTTGTCAGGTAACTTTGGTGGATTTGCAGCATAGCTGTCCTATGCTCATAAATCCAAATCCGTACGAATTGGACAACTATGACTTGCAGATGCCGTTTTCGGAGGTACAGAGCCACTACGACGTGCAAAGAAATCGACCGTACATGGGCACGTAAAGTACATTATGTTATAAACGTGTCTGCCATCGTTTCGTACTGTACCTTCCACGAGGTCGGTGGAGGAATGCAATCCTCTATAGGCTGGCTGGCGCGACTGCTTCGCGGACTTTTCGCAGAAACAGTAAAAGTCGGACGGTCAATGTGGACTCCTGAAATCCAGGAGATTAGCGATAGGTTCTCAAAAGACGCCGAAACAAACAAAACAAAATCAGATCTGAATGATACGAAATAGTACAGGATCCTGTCAATTATCGCTCCAGTACAGTACACCGCCAATCGCTATTAGCCATAAATGTCCTATGCTCATAAAACGCACGGAGTAAAATAACGAATACAACGTAGAGTGCGCATAAAACAATTAAAAACTTTTAAAATTCGTAGGTAAAATTCGTACTTTTTTTGGACTTGCAAATTTCATTTTTTTTCAATATTCAATATCCCAAAAAACTGAAAAGTGCAACGAACTACTGTAGCCGCGAGCGTCAGAATTTACAGCATCTCAAACGGCGGCTTCTTTCTAAGGACGGAGTGGAGGACAGATGAAAATACGCGCGCGCAAATGACGCAAAACGGCTCAAGGAAGCTACCGTTGGAGAGGCCATAAATTCCGCCGCTCGCCGCTGAGATATAAATCTGTGTGCGAGACGCCATAAATTCCGCTGCTCGCCGCTCAGAAAAAAGTACGTGTGCGAGACGCCATAAATTCCGCTGCTCGCCGCTAAGATAAAAATATGCGCGCGCAAATGAAGCGGAAATGCAAAACTGAAAAGTGCAACGAACAAGCGACAAGCGACGAAATATACGTCGTCTGCAACGACGACTTCCTTCTGAAGAGGGAGTGGAGGACACAAAAATACGCGCGCGCAAATGAAGCAACTTTTTTTTTTAGTGTCCGTACAATTTTTCGTACAGTGTGAGACGAGCAAAATTTACGAAAGCTACGAAACAAACGAATTCTAAGTAGTTTTCATAAAAAAGTCCAAAATCTGTACGAATAGGATATCTATGCTATTAGCGTATTGGACGCTAATTCGGTTCCCTCAAATTTTGAAAAAAATCCAAAAATAACATTAATAATTATATTTTTCCTTTACGCCATTGAGGGTTTGTTCCAATTACCGTAACAAACGAAAGTACAATGTGATTTTAATAGCGTGGTGTACGGTTAGTGTTAAACTGTACAAAATTGTACATTTCTAAGTGAAAAAAAACAGAAAAAAATTTAACATATGCGCGCGCGCATGTGAATGTGCACTGGAAAAAAGTGAAAATTTAACTCACATAAAATACTCTAGCAAGTACGGACGGTAAAACTACGCGACAACATACAATTTCAAAGATTTTGTACAGATACCTATACTAGTGAAAGCATGTTTAGGGTTTTTTTTCTAATTTTTTGAAAAACCCAAATTAGTATTAGTAAAAAATTTAGAATATATGATTTTTTTTTAAATATTCATATTCCCAATAAGCTTTGATAACGTTAATTATTTTTATAAGCCAAAAAAACATTGTTGAAATTTAAGTATTTTTTATTTATGTGTTAGGATAGAAAAGAGCAGAGGCAGTCTGCCTCTAACCCCTTTCTCCAAGCCCTCACACTTGTTGTAGTCACTAAAGGCTGGATAGGGAGCTACAGCCATGGCTATCTAGGCCTTCTAAAGAGACATGAGTAGTTTCTTGTAGATTTACCAAAAGGGGGATTGATAGCCCAGGATTTGATCTTGATACCTACCGTCTATCAAAATAGCCGGTAGCGAGTAGCGTTATCCTATAGTCTAGGAACTGTGCTAGAATACATGGGGTTTGATATATATTTAAACATTTATATATAGGACATTTCATTTAACTAACAAAACTTACGGTGGAAAATAGAACCTATCAAATACTATTGTACCGCATGAAATAAATGGTGCGAACAATTATTTCAAAAGCTTATTTTAAAAGGAGATCTAATCGGACGGCTGTGGTAAGCGGCGGTGTCGCGGGAAGTACATTTTGGCGGTTTTCATACGTCGCCACTCCGGATGACACGTGGCAACATCTTACGGGTTTATGAAATCTCTGGAGCGCATGATAACAAATCCGAATGTGACAGATGTCATTGTTTTGGCCATGTAGTACAAATACCATGTAGAAAGTACTCCGACATTTGTACTTTAATGTATAGTACACTCCTCTGATTGGTCCGCACCTAAGTACTAGGGGGTTTAGAGAGGGGTTTAGGACTTAGATTATTTTGGTAGATAGCCGCCTCTCTCCCAGAGAGCATCTGTATAAAAGGCTAACTTTGAGCAGCTATATTTATCAACTGAGTAGACCATTTTTAGTGATTCTTTTTGCTACGGAATCAAGGGTGTCGAAACAACACACGAGTATAATAGGTCAGAGTTTTTGCCTGCCAGGGTGGCTTCATTTTGAAGGGAAAGTAAAAGTGGGTGAATGTGTCCAAAACTCATATTCTAACTTTGCATTTTGTGGTGGAACTGAGCACACAAAAAGTATTATTTCACAGGGGTGAATCGGTATTGGGGTTCTGATTTTCAAGGGGTCAATCATTTGGGTTTGTATTATTTGAAAGTAAGCTTTAGTAAGTCTAAGAAATTTGAGTCTAGGACTTCTAATATTTTTGGAATACCAACTGTTCAATATTAACCAAATTTAGTGTGGATTTTTTGTAGTATCTACACGAATACTTATCTTTAAGTAAATTAGTGTGTAGGGCTACCAATGAATGTGGACGTGATAAGAATCACCTGGATTTTTAGGGTATAGATATTGTAAGTGGACAAATCTGGTCCAAACACTTAGATTTTTGTCAGTAGGCTGTCTAGTAAAACCCTGTACATACGTTTTAGATATTATGAGGATATTTAGAGTATTTAATTCAATTAGGAATGATCAGTTTGATACAGATTGTACATTCTACACAGAGTTTAAGGAAATGAGAGCACTAAGTGCAGTTTAAGGTGTTTTGTGCTCTATTGTCTTTGATTTGCTTGTAGTACATGTTTGTTTGGTTGAAAGACCTCTTTCATTTGTAGTTTTATGTACGATACAATCCTCTGATTAGTCCGCACTAAAGTACTAGGGGGTTTAGAGAGGGGTTTAGGACTAAGATTATATTGGTAGATAGCCGCCTCTCTCCCACAAAGCATCTGTATAAAAGGCTAACTTTGAGCAGCCATATCTATCAACTTAGTTGACCATTTTTAGTGATTCTTTTTGCTACGGACTCAAGGGTGTCGAAGCAACACACGTCAGATTTTTTGCCAGCGAGAGAGGCTGCATTTTGAAGGGAAAGTAAAAGTGGGTGAATGTGTTCAAAACTCATATTCTAACATTGCATTCTGTGGTGGAACTGAGCACACAAATAGTCTTATTTCACAAAGGTGAATTGGTATTGGGGTTTTGATTGTAAAAGGGTCAATCATTTGGGTTTGTATCAACTTGGAATCGACACTAACTAGATAAGCTTCTTTAGAACTGCGAATTGTGTGGGGTAATAGACCCTATAGAATTAGACATTATAAGCCCACCATCTAGAGTGCCTATGTTTGATGGAACAGACTTCACTTATTGTGAGTTTACGATGGAGGGATTATTTTTCGAAAAACACTTATAGGGAATTGTTTCGTGACAAGTGAGGGGTCCACCACCGGGCTTTGGAGGAACTCACTATAGAGAATCATCTGGGGCTTCTCAAAAAACCAACCGGAGTTTTGATGCAATGGAGGGTGAAGGGCAATTCATTGCCATGGAAGAGGGAAAAACGGAGAAGGGAAAAGGAACACCTATAGTGAGGGGAGCTAGGCTCTCGGCTACGGTTCCACTTGTAGGGGTTTTAACTGAATCAAAAACTAAAGAAAATAACAGGAAAATTTGGGAGGACAAAAATGTTATAGCAAAACATCTCATATTTAGAAACATGTCTAAATCTATAGTTATCATTCTTATAAACCTAACCAAGTCTTCACAAATCTGGGAAACACTAATTCAAATTTATAAGAGTGAGACTATACAAGGTAGCAATTAGTAAAATAAGAAAAAGAGGCCTATTTTTATGAAGGCGGTAGCATGATAGAGTTTTGCAATGATATTGTTCCGCTATATGTTGAGCTTGCTAGTGCGGGATATGGAGAAATGTAGAAATTAATGGTCTGTTTATAGTATTTTCTAGGTTTAAATAGAAATGTAGAGAAAGCCGAGGCGGTCTACCTCTAACTTCTCTCTCCAACTTCTCAAACTTGTCGCAGTCATTGATAAATTAGAGAGGAAGCTAGAACCATGGCTACCTAGGCTATCCAGAGGTTTACGAGAAATATATATATTAGTCTTTTTACAGGTAGAGGTTTATTTACTAAAAGGATATGTGCCGACCCCAAGATTTCATCGTGGTACCTGCCGGTTGGTAAGCAGACGGTAGACGGTAGCCTTATCCGTTATGTCTGGAACTAGTGTTACGTAATATAGGGTTTGATATTTACTTATACATTACCAAGTAGAATAATTCATTTAACTGCAACTATTTACTAGATACATAGAAACAGTAATGTAAAAGTACGGATTGTGGTACGGATAAAGAAACTAATACCGCGCATTTGTTTCTTTAGCAAAACGAATACCGCGCACATATTTATAACGGCTATGATTAAATGTGAATTTAATCGGACGCCCGGAATGAACGCCAAGATCGCGGAAGAGGATTTTGGCAGTTTGTGGTCATCGCCACATCGGATGACACGTGGCGAAATTACATTGGATCATGATATCTTCGGAGATTACGGCACCGAATTTGGATATGACATGTGTCGACATTTAGGCCATGTCGTACAATGTTCGTACAATAAGTACACCGGAAAGTGTACTTTTGTGTACGAAAGTGGAATATCGTTGGCTCTGTACATCAGTAGATAGAGTCTGTGAGAGAGATAGGACTTAGAAAAATTAGGAGATAGGACCTTCTCTTCAGAGAGCTTTTGTACAAAAGGTCAACTTTGACCCTCCATAACTTACTGCTCAGGGGAGCAAATTTAGAGATTCTTTTTGCTATCCACTCGGGGAGTCTTGCCTTCACACGGGTGAAGGTGGTAAGAGTTTTTGTCTACCAGGGTGGCAGATTTTTCTTGCTGAAACACAAAGGGGTCAGAGATATCTAGAGGCTTCTTATAAGCTGTTCACTCTGAGGACTTATGGAGGTCTCAGAGTTTCAGGTTATAGACCCACTCTCTAGGGTACCAATCTTTAATGGAACTGGCTTCATATACTGAAAAGTATGATGATAGGAGCTCTATGCGAAAAAAGGTTTTGGGGGATAGTGAGTGGACGATTGGGGCGTCCATCAAGTCTTGGAATCCCTCCAGGGTTTGGAGGAAGCAAATTCACCAGGAAAGAGGATCCACCTTCAACGGAGGAAACAAAGTAGGGAGAGGTGGTGGACAAAGGAAAAGAGAAGGAGACGACCACACCAATAGCAACTGGTTCGACATTCATGTCACCTATTCCGAGGAACGAGGAGAATGATAGTGAAACCTAGGACTTCAACAATATGGCGGCAAAGCACTTCATCCTACGCCATCTCTTTCAAGGACTTGCATGTCCTCATTTGCAAGTAGAAAGGGCATCCGATCTTTTGATGGCTCTCATAGAGATGTACCGAAGTGGTACGATTCAGCAACAACAGTTGGTTGATCAGAAAGTTAAGGAGTATGTATACAATGGGGGGAAGATGTTAGATTTTCGCAATGAGCTTGCTACACTCTTCATGGAGCTAGAGAGAGCGGGAAAAGATTATAGTGACAAATAAAAGGTTAATTGTTTACAGATGAAGTTTCCCGATGAGTTCGAAAACATAGTCAACCGTGTGCAGGACTTGCTGGAATCAAGGTGGATATGGATCTCAGTGGTAGGGATGATTCTCGTTCGGGAGAATACGATTGAGATCCGAAGGGGAGGAAAGAGTGGTCAAGCCTTGGCAACTGCGACCGATTGGAGGAACAAGTATTCCCGAAAATCGGTTGGAAACTATGGAGGAAGGGAGCAGAAAAATCAGACCGACGAGTTCGGACCAAGGGCTCCCAAAGGTTTATGTCATTTTTGTAAGTAACTGGGGCACTATATGGTAGAGTGCACTAAGCTAACCGAGCTTCGGTTAAAGGAGGGGCAGACCGGTGGTACCCCAAGAGGAAATAAAAAGGCCCTTGTGACACAAGTACATGAGGCGAAATCAGAGGATGAGGACGATGAGCTTTTTTTGGATGAGGAGTTGGAGGCAAAAAATGAGGACAAAATTCCACGAAGGTAGAAATGTGCTACGGTGGATTGAAAGGTGAAACATGCTTGATTATAGATTCAGGTTCCTCCATGCACATGTGTAAGGATAGGCACCTGTTCACTAAGATAAGAAAGATTCCCACCGTAGAGATAGAGTACGGAGTTGGGAGGATATTGACCACTACTCTTGTACGATCGGTAGATCTGAAAGTGTTAGTAGAAGGAAAGACATCCATAAAAACATTCTCCAATGTATTGTTTATTCTGGAGCTGAACAAAAACCATATCTCTACATCCGTATTAGAAGATAAGGGTTTTTTTACTAGCACTAGGGAATGAGTCTTTACTGCTAGCTTTGAGGAGGATGTCTATTTCATTGTTGAGAAAGGTAGCCATGGGATGTATAGGCTTGTTTGAAATAATGATAAGATGAAACTTTATTATGCTGGTGTTCATGATATTATGATGTGGCATAAGAGGCTTGGGCATGTGAATCTAGACAAGTTAAGAGAAACGAAAAAGATGGGAGTGGTGGAAGGGATTAAGTTTAGTGAGAATGATAATATAAGTGATTGTAGTGGATGTGCTCAATGTAAAACACACAGATTACCCTTTCCTAAAACAGCCACCTATAAGGGAGAAAAAATTATAGATCTAGTACACACAAATATTTGGTGATTGGCTAAAGTGCCCTCACCAAGGGGGGAAGAGATTTATGATGACTATCATTGATGATTGGTCTCGGCATTCCCGAAAGTATTTTTGAAAAACAAGTCCGAAGCTCAAGATTGTTTTAGACAATATAAAGCATCGAGCGAAAAACTCCATGAAACTCCAATCGAGTGAATACGGAGTGACAATGGTGGAGAGTATACTTCTAACCAGTTTGAGGATTTTCTTAGGGAAGATGGGGTCCAACACCAAAAGACAGTCCCAGAAAACTCGGAACAAAATGGGGTAACTGAAAGGTAAAATAGAACACTAAGTGATAGTGCTAGAAGTATGTTGTCAGATAAGAAGATGGGAAAAAGATTTTGGGCAAAAGCAATGAACTATGCTAATTACCTCAAAAATAGAGTTCTTACTTCAGCTATAAAATATCAAACACCTTATGAGAGATGGACAAGCCGGAAACTAGACATATCTCACCTAAAGGTTTTCCGCAGTGAAGTATTCAGTCTAGATACAGATCGATCTAATTGGAAGCAATATCCTAAAGGAAAACCGGGATACTTATTAGGATATGATCACGATATTAAAGGTGTTATTCTACAACCACCGGTGCAGGTGGAGGAGCAGCAGTAGTAGTAGAAGTAGACATGATACACTCTTAGAAGCTATCAAGAATCCTACCAAACAACTGTTCTTAAGTACTCACGAATTCTTATACAAGTATCCAAACCTCACAAAACTCTATCAGAATATAGAGTACTATAAACACTAATAACTCCCAAAGTTTTAGCTTAATAGACTTGATAACACTCAAGATATAATACTCAGAAGTTTCCCAAAAATTGTGTGCAGTTTTACTACTCGGAAGTCTGGATACATAATATGTTCCGAGTCCTAAGTCTTATACTTGTGTTGAACTGGCAACACTAGCGTACTTGAGAGGTACG
The DNA here is from genome assembly GCA_037447655.1 of Zygnema cylindricum. Classification (NCBI taxonomy): domain Eukaryota; kingdom Viridiplantae; phylum Streptophyta; class Zygnematophyceae; order Zygnematales; family Zygnemataceae; genus Zygnema; species Zygnema cylindricum. The sequence goes on along the minus strand of JBBHKE010003319.1, from coordinate 106,110 downwards.
TCAAACTACCAAGCTACCAATAATCTGTCAAGCTACCACTGAGCTATCACTAAGCTATCACTGAGCTATCACTAAGCTACCACTGAGTTACCCACTAAGTTGACTAGAATCGTATCTATCGCAGTTGCTCTATCTTGTACAGAATCACATTAATAATATCAGACGGTGCGTTGTCCATACGGACCATATCAAATATAATCGTGGTTGCGTTATCCTGTTTGTGTTATTGCTTCGCTGCTGCGCTGCTCTATTGTATAGCAGCTACGCTGCTCTCTCTGTATAGCAGCTGCGCTGCTCTCTCTCTATAGTAGCTGCGCTGCTTTGTCTGTATAGCAGCTGCGCTGCTCAGAAACTGAAAGCTTTCCAAAAAAAACAACAAAAGGATATAGAGTTTATGATTTGAAACGAGAAGATATAATCTTAATAAAACATCTAGTAGTTATGGATGAAGGAAAGTCTGTGGATCCCTTCATGTATACAAAGTCATCCCTTCAAGTATACAAAGTCAGTTAAAATCAGATTTGAGTCAGAAAATTCCGATGAATTTGAGCTTCCTCGCTATCTTGGTTTTAGAGAAGATGACATTCTTGTAGGTACAAATAAGACCGAAAAGGACTCGGCTGTGGAAACTCCAGTGACAACTCTACCCGAAGCGGAAGACGTAGCGGAAATTGATTCGGAATCAAGGGATAGAGGAGAAGCCGAGATTGTTCGAAATAATCCACGAGAACCATCTATTCCGGCCAAAGATTTTGAGGGGGGAGGAGAAGTAGCAAAAAATTGCAAAAAAACAGGTTAATAACAAGTTAACAAAACTATCTCATCAAGATGAACCTCAAACTTATGGAGAGGCGATGACTTGTCCAGAAAGAAACAGGTGCAAGACAGCCATCAATGAGGAGATGGCCTCAATCATGGCAGCTGATACTAGGGAGCTGGTGGATTGTCCACCTAACCGAATACTAATCGGTTGTAAGTGGGTTTTCAAATTAAAACTGAACCCAGATAACATAATCGAGCGCTACAATGCCATATTAGTGGCAAAGGGATTTACACAAAAGGAGGGAATTGACTACGAGGAAACCTTTGCCTCGATCGTTAGATTTCCCTCTGTTCCCGTACTTCTCAGTGTGGCAGCAGCAAAAGACATGGAAGTGTACCAGATGGACATCAAGACAACCTTTTTACATGGAGAATTGGAAGAGGAGACCTTCATGCGACAACTCGAAGGGTTTGTGGAGGAAGGAGAGGAGAGTAAGGTATGCTGGCTGATTAAATCTCTTTATGGTTTGAAACAGGCGCCTCGACAGTGGAATTAGAAGCTTGATGAGTTTCTTACCGGTCTGGGATATATCCGGATCAGTTCAGATCACTCAATCTATGTTTTCGAAGATGAGGAAGGTTTTATATTTATTGTATTTTATGTTGATGATTTGCTTGTTTTAAAAAAAATCAATGCAAAAAATTAATTAACAGAAAACCGATCTTAAGGGGAGATTTGAAATGAAGGATATGGGGGAAGCAAATTATTTTTTGGGAATTCAAGTAGAGAGAGTCCGAAAAAGAAAGATTATATGATTGAATCAAAAGGAAGCAATAGGGAACATGCTTGAAAAATTTCGGATGGATAAAACTAATAGTTGTACAACTCTAATGGAGTTGAGAAGGGTAGTGATGGGAGTGAGGAAGAAGGAGTCATAGTCTTAGACGAGGAATTATCTCCTGAAGAACAGAAGTTCATGCAGACTATTCTTTACAGGCAAGGAGTGGGAAGTCTAATCTTTTTTATGAATTGTACCCGACCTGATTTAGCTGCAGCTGTAGGAGTGATGAGTTGAAGTCTAAATGCTCCCACTAAGTGGAATTGAGAGGCAACTAAGAGAGTCCATAGATATTTGATAGGAACTAGGGATCTATGGTTGCATTTGGGTGGGGAGAATACTGACATCACTACTTGGAGTGATGCCAGTTATGGTGATGCTCCGATGAGGAGATGCACTTCAGGATATGTATTATTTGTGGGTGATGGGGCTTGCTGTTGGAGTAGCAAACAGCAAAAAGTTATTGCTCACTCCACCATGGAGGCTGAGTATATAGCCTTTTGCTCTGCTGTAAAAGAATTGATGTGGGTCAAGTCTTTGCTTGGTGAGCTTGGTCACCTTAAGAGTGGTGTGCATAATTTTTTTTGTGATAATCAGGCAACTATCGCTATTTTTGCCAATCCTAAACATCATTTTAAAGCTAAACATATGAACATTAGACTCAACTTTGTTAGAGAAAAAGTAGAAAACAAAATAATCAGTTTAGAGTACAGACCAGATAGTGAGATGGTAGCAGATATGATGACCAAACCTGTTCCTTCCTCTTATCTAATTTTTTGCATGGAGAAGTGTGGTCTGAAATTAAAGATTGAATAGAAAATAAGGGGAGTGTAGAAATTAATGGTCTGTTTAAAGTATTTTCTAGGTCTTAATAGAAATATAGGAAAAGCCGAGGCAGTCTACCTCTAACTTCTCTCTCCAACTTCTCAAACTTGTCGCAGTCATTGAGAAATTGGAGAGGAAGCTAAAGCCATGGCTACCTAGGCTATCCAGAGGTTTACGGGAAATACATATATTAGTTTATTTACAGTTAGACGTTTATTTACTAAAAGGATATGTGCCGACCCCAAGATTTCATCGTGGTACCTGCCGGTTGGTAAGCAGACGGTAAACGGTAGCCTTATCCGTTATGTCTAGAACTAGTGTTACGTAATATAGGGTTTGATATTTACTTATACATTACCAAGTAGAATAATTCATTTAACTGCAACTATTTACTAGATACATAGAAACAGTAATGTAAAAGTACGGATTGTGGTATGGATAAAGAAACTAATACCGCGCATTTGTTTCTTTAGCAAAACGAATACCGCGCAGGTATTTATTACGGCTACGATTAGATGTGAATTTAATTGGACGACCGGAATGAACGCCGAGATTGCGGAAGAGGATTTCGGCGGTTTGTGGTCATCGCCACATCAGATGACACGTGGCGAAATTACATTGGATAGTGATTTCTTCGGAGATTACGGCACCGAATTTGGATATGACATGTGTTGACATTTAGGCCATGTCGTACAATGTCCATACAAAAAGTACACCTACAGCTCTACTTTTGTGTACAAAAGTGGAATATCATTGGCGTCGTACATTAATAGATAGAGTTTGTGAGAGATATAGGACTTAGAAAAATTAGGAGATAGGACCCTCTCTCCCAGAGAGCTTCTGTACAAAAGGTCAACTTTTACCCTCCATAACTTAATGCTCAGGGGAGCAAATTTAGAGATTCTTTTTGCTATCCACTCAGGGGAGTCTTGCCTTGACAGGATTGATGAAGGTGGGCAAAGTTTTTGTCTTCTAGTGTGGCAGTTTTTTCTTGCTGAAACACAAAGGGGTCAGAGTTATCCTAGAGGCTTCTTAGAAGCTGTTCACTTTCAGGACTTATAGAGGTCTCAAAGTTTCAAGAATCTGAGGAAAAAAAGATTAACACAATAATTATGAAACTTCTAGATGATTACGAAGACATAATTTACTGTATATAGGGAATGGATCGCTCCTCACGGACTTGGAACATTACCATGGGGATAATTTTTACTGATGAACACACTTGGAGCTTCGAGGGGGAAGTGACATGTAAATGCATTAACAGCTGGTGGTGACAAGCGTAAGGGTGATGAGAGGAGTGACCGTGACGAGCGGAAGCCTGATGAGATGAAGAAAGAGAAAGGTAAACCTTATCAAAACTTTGGTCGAAAGAGAGAGATAGAGGAAAAGAAAGGGGAGCTTTCAAAAAGAGGTTTTCTTCAGTTGTAGGAAACCGGGTCACTATATGGAGTGTCCTTATTTGGAAGAACTTATAAGTTAGTATGTGAATGAGGAGGAAGAAGGGGAAGAGGAGAAAGAGGATGAAGATATTTTGGAGCTTCTTCACATCGATAGAATGGAGAAGAAAGAAAAGCACACAGAATTTCCATGTAAGCAACAATGTGTTTTTGGAGGTTTAAGGGAAGTAAAGGAAAAGGAGGTACTTGAGGCAGTTAGACTTCATGAGGATGTCAAAGAGTGAAGAAAGTATGACATCAAAATGAGAAAGTCAGATATATGATACATAATCGAAAAAGGGAAAAATAAATGTAATGAGTATAATTTCATAGATATTTGGGATCACAAAACTGGTCGAAAAAAGAGAGTTCAACGGATTTCGAGGAAAGGGGAGAAGTAAATTTAGAGGGGTTTCTAAAGTATAGGGAAGAAAAGGAAAATTTAATAAAAGGTTTAGAGAAGGAGAATTATTTATTGGGAATAAAATTAGAAAATGATAGTGGAAAGAATTCTATGGGAGAGAGTGAAGAAAGTTCAGAAAATGGGGTGAGTATCATGGATAAAAATATGAGTACAGAAGACGTAGATCTTATGAGGAACTTAGTGGGGACACTTGTTTTTTGGAAAAATTCGGTGGAGATTGGATTTGACATCACTCATAGGAGTGATGCCATTTATGAAGGTGTGCCTGTAAAAGGGTAAACATCTGGGTATGTGCTGCAGGTTGGGGATGGGGCTGGTTGTTTGAACTGCAAGTGGGAATCTGTATTTTGCTCGGATGAAAAAGGGATGAGGTGGATAAACTCCTTGCTCGAAGAGCCCGAATTTATGAAAAATGGCATGCAAAAAAAAATGTGTGGGGAATTATTATTTCGGTTCATCTAGTACACTGTTTCAAATACGACGGTATTTTCTTAAAGTTTAATGAAAAGAAAAGAAAAATAAAAAGAAAAGGGGAGGGTGTTTGTTGTTGTTTGTTTTTTTTTGTGTGTGATTAAGTGTGAGTTGAAAGAAAAGTAGACTAGAAAATAAGGGGAGTGTTGAAATTTAAGTATTTTATAGGTCTATGTAAAGATAGAAAACAACACAGGTAGTTTGCCTCTAACTCCTTTCTCCAAGCCCTCACATTTGTTGTAGTCACTAAAGGCTGGATAAGGATCTAGAGCCATGGCTGCCTAGGCTTTCTAGAGAGACATGAGTAGTTTCTTATAGATTGACCAAAAGGGGGATTGATGGCCCTGGATTTGAACTTGGTACCCACCGTCCGTCACAATAGGCGGTAGCCGGTAGCGTTATCCTATAGTATCGGAACTCTAATAAAGTTCATAGGGTTTGATATATATTAAAACAATTATACGTAGGACATTTCATTGAACAAACGAAACTTACGGTGGAACATAGAACGTGTCGAATACTATTGTACCGCACAAAATAAATGGTGCGAACATTTATTTCAACGACTTATTTTAAAAGGCGATCTGATCGGACGGCCGTGGTAACCGCGGGTGTCGCGAGAAGTACATTTTGGCGGTTTTCAGACGTCACCACTCCAGATGACACGTGGCAACATCTTACGGGTTTACAAAATCTCCGGAGCGCATGATAACAAATCCGGATTTTGACATATTTCACTGTTTTGGCCATGTAGTACAAATACCGTACAGAAAGTACTCCGGCACTTGTACTTTTATGTACACTATAGTCTTCTAATTGGTCCGTATCTAAGTACTAGGAGGTTTAGAGAGGGGTTTAGGACTTAGATTATTTTGTTAGATAGCTGCCTCTCTCCCAGAGAGCATCTGTATAAAACGCTAACTTTGAGCAACCATATCTATCAATTGAGTTTACCATTATTAGTGATTGTTTTTGCTGCGGACCCAACAGAGTCCAAGCTACACAATGGTGTAATCGGTTAGAGTTTTTGCCTGCGACGGTGGCTGAATTTTTAAGGGAAATTCAAAGTGGGTGAATGTGTCCAAAAATCATATTCCAACTTTGTATTCTGTGGTGGAATTGAGCACACAAAACGTCTTATTTCACAGGGTGAATTGGTATTGGGCACTGATTGTCTAGGGGCCAATCACTTGGGTTAGTATAAACTTTGAGTCGGCACTAACTTGATAAGCTTCTTTAGATCTGCAAATTCTGTGGGGGAATGGACCCCATAAAACTGCAAACATTAACGCTAATAGCGATTCAAGGTGTATTGTACTCCTTGGCGATAAATTCTTCGTAAAAGTTGACGGAACTTCCAAAAAAAATATATGGCAAGGATTTTGTGCCGGACGATGGGGACTGCTCGCGTCTTAATTTGTTGAAAATAACGCCACGTGACACCATGAAATTTAGACCTTCAGAAACCAAACAGCTCCGGCCAACAGATTCGGTGGGATTTTTTATGTATACGGTTGTATACTAGTATGGTACAATTGAGAAGTACATTGTTTTTTTCAATGCCATGTGGAGCTTTTGCCTAGTTTTTAAGAATACGACAAAAGAGTATTCAAATGTCGGCGAGCGTTTTTGATTCGCTTTGATCGAACACTCGATCTTCAGTAAGAATCGACACAAATTTTGAACTGCGAGTCAAAATGTTTCCTAGTCGTCGACAAAAGCCTTGAAACGAATTTTTTTGTTGGCTTATGGAGAGGAGGCACAAAAGGAAAAGAGACACAAAAGGAGGAGGCATCATAGATGTCCCATTCATACAGATTTTGACCTTTTTACAAAATTTTGTTATTTTTTTCAGTTTTTGAATATTTCGTAAAATTCATATTTTTTTTGTACGAATACAGTGTATAGGCTAGATGTACGGAAGATTCAAAAAAATAGACGTGGCTTAATTTCCGCGCGCGCAAAGACCCAGAGAAATAAGCTAGAAAAGATAATTTCTCAGTCCACTATGTGTTGTTCTATGACCACTAGTATAGGTGGAGCTGCAGCAGTAGTTGTAGAAGTAGAGATGACTATAACAAAAGCTTAATGAGAATCTTATCATATACCAGTTTTTCACGGACTACAAAATCTAATTCACTTGTGTAATCTACACCAAATTCAACATACAACTAAATCACCATAAATACTGTCAATTCTCAAAATTAAAACACAATTGAACTAGTAAACCATAAGATATTAAATTTTCAAATTTCCAAAATAATGTTTTTAGATTTTCATATTCCCAAAACTGGATATCAAAATTTCTCTAAGTCGTAAACTTTATAAACTGCGTGAGTATATACTGCTCACTAGCAAATCAAATGATAACACATGGTTGTGTAGATCAAATCAGATGCTGACACCTAACACTGTAGAACTATACTATAAAATGACTGTTGATTTCCTTGAAATCCGGGATTCGGCATGTCCCATACTAGGGAAAAGTGAGCCGGCCAGGGCTCGAACCTGGGACCTCTGACTTGAGCTGTCAACGCACTAACCACTGTGCCACCAGCTCGATGTAGAGCCTGGCGGGTCCGTACCTATTTCTTTTTAGGCGGGTTCAAGTGTGACGTATCACATTCTACCCCGTATTGAACCGGCATTCACGTGCCAATCCAACACTACTGTTATCCCCCGGAATTCAAACGGTGTGTTCGCCTTCTAGCGATCTCTATTGGAGGCGCCACGTTCTCTTCCTCCCCATGCCCTAGTGGCAGTGACAATTTTTGCCACCCTTGTTACAAAATCTGTTGAGCGTGTCCAGGAATCAATTTCTGATCGGGTTGTCGACGCCATTAAATCCGACCTTCTCAAGGCGCTTCACTCCGATTCTTCTCGTGCCAGTCTTCTCTCTTGTGGTGGACTTGGTTCTGGGTCTTGGCTTTTGGCTACACCGATTTTGTCCACTCTCCGATTCTCACCGGCTCAGTTCACCACCGCCCTTCGGTTTCGCCTTAGCCTCCCCCATCCTCCTTTACTTGGCTCTCTTGTTTTTGCATGTGGTCGCGCCTTGGGGCTTGATGGTGTCCACTTGCTTTGTTGCTCCCATGGAGGAAATTTGATCCAGGCGCACGACACTATTCACGATGCCGTTGGAACTATTACTTCAGAGGGGGGCTTTTCTGTGCGTCAAGAGGTTTCTCATATTATTTCTAAGCGTCGGATCAATGTTGGGTGTTTCCGTGAGTAATCCATGGCTGAAAAAGGCTATGGACAACACATACTACATGTATGGTACTTTAATTTCTCTTTGTCCTAAAATTTATTCACAGTGTGAGTATCTACTGCTCACTATCAAATCAGATACTAACACCTGGCGTTGTAGTACTGAACTATAAAATGACAAGGTACCTTAACTATACGTCACTGTACTCGAAGTAATTCCAAAAGACCTATTTGATACTAACCGTAATCTCTATAGTGAAACACAATTTAATAATGCGCTAAACTACAACAAAGTGTTTTCACGTATCTATAGAATAGGAAGCCATACAGATAAAGTTATTGTTGCTTGGTTTTTGTCCGTCATAAAAGTTTAGGCGACTGTGGTCCTAAAGTACAAAGCACCTAAGGAAGTACAGTGTGCTTAGTCGCTTGTGGTTCTTGCTCAAATCGCGTCATTCGACTAGATTCTTATCAAAGATTGATTATTGTTTGGTACAGAACATTTTTCCAAGATGTTTGCTTTTCACCTCATCTGTCTTTTTTTCAGAGTCTGCTCGTTCGATGATTTGCATTTGAAAGTTACTATCGGTGCCATTCCAAAATATTTGCTCAATCCTCCAATGCTGACGCTTGCCCATCTGGAAGTAGAATACACTTTATTGTCCTTTTGCTATTGTAACACTAGTAAAGATAAGATTTACAACTGTCTTAGACCAAAATTATTCTAAGTCCTTAACGTCTCCTCACAACCCTCTGTATTGAGGACAAAACTTTTAAATCCAACACACCCCTAAAGCTTAGGATTTACTTATTCACTTAGCCAAGTAGCATCTCTGCAGAATTGTAATTTTGGTTCAGGTAGAGCTTTATTTAGCAAATTTGCAATTTTGTGTCCTCCATTCGACTACAAAATTCAGGAAGCCTCTATATAGTTTTTAACTAACCCACTCCAAGCCACAACCACTGCTGCCCAAGAAGGTAAATTGACAGTCTGATTGAACTCTTACGTAGCATAGACTCCTCTAAGTCTGTAGCAAAAAAAATCATTGAAAACGACCAATGAGCTGATAAGTTATGGGGTCGCAAAGATGCCTTTTTTATATAAACACTCAATGGGAGAGGTGACTGTATCTCAAAAACACTAAGTCCTGAATATCTCTAATAACTCTAATTTAATGAGGTACGCACCAATCAGATTACTGTATAGGACCAAAAATTACTACCACCGGTGTACCTTTTGTATGACCAATGTACGACATGGCCATTACGTGGATGCATGCCTCAATTTTACTCGTCCATAGGATCCTCGGAATTCTCGCGACTAAATGTCATCTCTCCACATGGCGCCACGTCATGCCATGTCACAAAACGCCAAAGTGACCACTCCGCGATCTCGGCGAGGATGTGCACCGTTGGATAACATCCAAAATGAAATCTCAGCCGTCAGAAATACCTGCGCGATATTTGTTTCGTTGACGAAACAAAATGCGTAGTATCCATTTCGAAACCGTAACGTACTTCGTACTTTACAAAACTCTATCTATGCACGTCGTATATAGTTATATTTAAATGCATTATTTTGATCATAAATAAATAAATATCTATCAAACCCTATAACATTGGTCCTAGACTAATAGGATTAAGCTGACCGCTAGGTACCACGATCAAATCCTGGGTCCGTCAAGTATCTTTTTCGTATCCTAGTAAATATAACTGCCTGTTGAACTAAGGCACCCATGGTCCAGCCACTCTCTTTATCCTTCACGACTCACAATAAGTATGGTGGCAAGAGAGAGAAGGTGGAGGCAGGCTGTTTGCCCTTTTCTTTTCCTTTTTATACTGATATATTTAGACCTTGAAAATACTCTATAAATCTAGTAATTTCAACACTTCCCTTATTTTCTAGTCTAACTTTAACCTCAATTTTAGTCCACATTTTTCTCAGCAATATTATAATTTGGGAGAAGGCACTAGTTTTGTCATCATATCAGCAACCATTTTCTCATCACATCTATATACAAGATTCATAATCTTATTCTCAACTTTTTTTCTCACAAAACTCAACCTTATGCCCATATTCTTAGCTTTGAAATGATGTTTTGGATAAGCTGGAATTCCAATGGCAGCTTGATTATCACAAAACACTTCATGCACTCCTTTCTTCATATACCCCAATTCTTGCAACAAGGACTTGACCCACATCAACTATTTCACACCAAAACAAGAGGCCATATACCTAGCCTCCATAATAGACTGAGCAACCACCTTTTGTTGCTTACTGCTTTAACAGCAAGCACCTTCCCCCACATAGAACACATACCTAGAAGTGCATCTTCTCAAAGGTGCATCCCCATAATTGGCATCACTCCAAGTAGTGATATCAGTGTGCTCCCCTCCCAAATGCAACCATAACTCTCTGGTTCCTACCAGATATCTCATGACTCTCTAGGCTCCCTCCCAATCTTTCTTCCTAGGATCGTTAAGACTTCTACTGATGACTCCTACTACTGCCGCTATGTCCAGCATTGTATAGTTCATAGTGTAGATCGAACTTCCTACGACCTCTTTATAAGGAATTAACTTCATTAACTCTCTCTCCTTTGGACTCATCTGATCATCTAAGAATATAACTCCTTCTACACTCCTATCACTTACTTTTTTCATGTCCATGGGAGTGGCACAACTGTTTGCCTTCTCCATTTGGAATTTCTTAAGTATATTACCTATTGATTTTTTTTGAGTAAGTTTGATAATCCTTTTCCCCCTATCTCTCTCCATTTGGATTTCCAAAATATACCTTGCCTCCCCTAAATCCTTCATATCAAATTTGCTTCTAAGATCTTACGTTAACTAATTAATATTTTCGAAAGAATTACTTAACACCTAAAGATCATCCACATAAATTGCAATGAAAATCTCACCATTCTCATTATCAAAAATATAGATAGAATGGTCAGAGCTAATTTGGATATATCCGAGACCGGTGAGAACTCATCTAGTTTCTTGTTCCATTGTTTGGGAGCTTGCTTCAGTCCATATAAAGACTTTATGAGACTGCAAACTTTGCACTTCTCTCCTACCTCTACAAAACCAATATAAAGACTTTATGAGCATGCAGACTTTGCTCTTCTCTCTTTCGTCTACAAAACCCTGTGGTTGTCGCATGAATATTTCTTCCTCAAGTTCACCATTGAGGAAGGCGGTCTAGATATCCATCTGGTAAATTTCCATGTCTTACGCTACTGCTACTCTAAGGAGAATCCTTACAGATGGGGGGAGTGAGAAATCGATTGGTAGAGGAGAGGGTGAAAACGTTCGCCGTAGAAATGACGCTTATGAAACTCTGAGACCTCCATAAGTCCTCAGAGTGGACAACTTCCAATAAGCCTCTAGGATAATCCTGACCCCTTTATGTTTAAGCAAAAATAACTGCCACCTTGGCAGACAAATACTCTGACCACGTGAACCCCTGTGAAGGTAAGACTCCCCTTAGTCGATAGCAAAAAGAATCTCTGAATTTGCTCCCCTGAGCAGTAAGTTATGGAGGGTCAAAGTTGACCTTTTGTACAGAAGCTCTCTGGGAGAGAGGGTCCTATCTTCTAATTTTTCTAAGTCCTAGGTAAGAAACTCATCAAGCTTCTTATTCCATTGTCGATGTGTCTGTTTCAAACCATAAAGAGATTTAATCAGCCGGCATACCTTACTCTCCTCTCCTTCCTCCACAAAACCTTCGGGTTGTTGCATGAAGATCTCCTCTTCCAATTCTCCATGCAAAAAGGGTGTCTTGATGTCCATCTGATGCACTTCTATGTCTTCCGCCGCTGCTAAACTGAGAAGTATGCGGACGGAGGGAAATCTGACCACCGGGGCAAAGGTTTCCTCGTAGTCAATTCCTTCCTTTTGTGTAAATCCCTTTGCCACTAATTTGGCCTTGTAGCGCTCGATTGTGTTATCTGGGTTCAGTTTCAATTTGAAAACCCACTTACAACCGATTGGTTTTTGGTTAGGTGGACAGTCCACCAGCTCCCAAGTATCGGCTGCCATGATTGAAGCCATCTCTTCATTGATGGCTGTCTTCCACCGGTTTCTTTCTGGACAAGTCATCGCCTCTCCATAAGTTTGAGGTTCATCTTGATGAGATAGTTTAGTTACCTTGTTATTAACCTGTTTTTCTTGCAGTCTTTTGCTACTTCTCCTCCCCCCCTCAAAATATGAGGCTGGAATAGATGGTTCTCGTGGATTCTTTCGAACAAACTCGGCTTCTCCCCTATCCCTTGATTCCGAATCAATTTCCACCACGTTTTCCGCTTCGAGTAGAGTTGTCACTGGAGTTTCCACAGCCGAGTCCTTTTCGGTCTGATTTGTTCCTGGAAGAATGTCATCTTCTCTAAAGCCTGGATAGTTAGGAAGCTCAAAGTCATCGGAATTTTCTGACTCAAATCTGACTTTTACTGACTTCGTATATTTGAAGGGATCCACAGACTTTCCTTCATCCATAACTACTAGATGCTTTACTAAGATTATATCTTCCCTTTTTAGATCATAAACTCTATATCCTTTAACATCTTCATCATATCCTAATAAGTATCCCGGTTTTCCTTTAGGATCTACCTTCTAATTGGACCGATCAGTATCTAGACTGAACACTTGACTGCCGAAAACCTTTAAGTGAGATATGTCTGGTTTCCGGCCTGTCCATCTCTCATAAGGTGTTTGATCTTTTATAGCTGAAGTAAGAACTCTATTCTTGAGGTAATTAGCACAGTTCATTGCTTCTGCCCAAAACCTTTTTCCTATCTTTTTAGCTGACAACATACTTCTAGCACTATCACTTAGTGTTCTATTTAACCTTTCAGCTACCCCATTCTGTTCCGGATTTTCTGGAACTGTCTTTTGGTGTTGAACCCCATCTTCCCTCAGAAAATCCTCAAACTAGTTAGAAGTATACTCTCCACCATTGTCACTCCTTACTCTCTTGATTGGAGTTTCATGGAGTTTTCGCTCCATGCTTTATATTGTCTAAAACAATCCTCAGCTTCTGACTTGTTTTTCAAAAAATATACCCGGGAATACCGAGACCAATCATCAGTTATAGTCATCATAAATCTCTTCCCCCCGGTGAGGGCACTTTAGCCGGTCCCCAATTATCTGTGTGTACTAGATCTAGAATTTTTTCTCCCTTATAGGTGGCTGACGTAGGAAAGGGTTATCTGTGTGCTTTACCTTGAGCACACCCACTACAATCACTTATATCATCACTCTCACTGATCTGAATCCCTTCCACCACTCCCATCTTTTTCATCTCTCTTAACTTATCTAGATTCACATGCCCAAGCCTCTTATGCCACATCATAATATCATGAACACCAGCATAATAAAGTTTCTTCTTTTCATTACTTAAGATCAGCCTAAACATCCCATGGCTACCTTTCTCAGCAATGAAATAGACATCATCCTCAAAACTAACAGTAAAGACTCCTTCCCTAGAGTTAGTAAAAAAACCCTTATCATCTAATACTGATGTAGAGATAAGATTTTTGTTCAGCTCCGGAATAAACAATACATCGGAGAATGTTAATATGGATGTCTTTCCTTCTACTAACACTTTTATATCTACCGATCCTACAAGAGTAGTGGTGACTATCCTCCCATCCCCGTACTCTATCTCTACGGTGGGAATCTTCCTTATCTTAGTGAAAAGGTGTCTATCCTTACACATGTGCATGGAGGCACCTGAATCTACAATCCAGCCTGCTTCACCTTTCAATCCACCGTAAGCACATTTCTGCCTTCGTGGAATTTCGACCTCATTTTTCGCCTCCAACTCCTCATCCAAAAGGAGCTCATCGTCCTCGTCCTCGGATTCAGCCTCAAGTACCTGTGTGACAAGGGCCTTTTTCTTTCCTCTCGGGGTACCACCGGTCTGCCCCTCCTTTAACCGAAGCTCGGTTAGCTTAGTGCACTCTGCCATATAGTGCCCCGGTTTCTTATAAAAGTGACATAGACCTTTGGGAGCCCTTGGTTCGAACTCATTGGCCTGTTTTTTGTGCTCCATACCCCCATAGTTTTCGACCTGTTTTCGGGAATCCCTGTTTCTCCAATCAGTCGTTGTTGCCAAGGCTTGGCCACTCTTTCCTCCCTTTTGGATCTCAATTGTATTCTCTTGAACGAGAATCATCCCTACCACTGAGTTCCATATCCACCTTGAGTCAGGCAAGTCCTGCACACGGTAAACTATGTTCACGAACTCATCAGGTAACTACATCAGGTAACAGTTAACCTTTTCTTTTTCACTAAAATCTTTTCCCGCACTCTGTAGCTCCATGAAGAGTGTAGCAAGCTCATTGCAAAAATCCAACATATTTCCCCCTTTGTATACATACTCATTAACTTTCTGATCAGCCAACTGTTGTTGCTGAATCGTACCACTTCGGTACATCTCTATGAGAGCCATCCAAAGATCGGATGCCCTTTCTACCTGCAAATGTGGACATGCAAGTCCTTGAATGAGATGTCGTAGGATGAAGTGCTTTGCCGCCACATTGTTGAAGTCCCAGGTTTCAGTATCATTCTCCTCGTTCCTCGAAATAGGTGACATGAATGCCGAACTAGTTGCCATTGATGTTGTCGTCTCCTTCTCCTTTCCTTTGTCCACCACCTCTCCTTCTTTTGTTTCCTCCGTTGAAGGTGGATCTTCTTTCCTGGTGAATCTGCTTCCTCCAAACCCTGGAGGAATTCCAAGACTTGATGGACGCCTCAGCCGTCCACTCACTATCCCCCAAAACCTTTTTTCGCATAGAGCTCCTATCATCATACTTTCCCAGTATATGAAGCCAGTTCCATTAAAGATTGGTACCCTAGAGGGTGGGCCCATAACCTGAAACTCTGAGACCTCCATAAGTCCTCAGAGTGGACAGCTTCCAAGAAGCCTCTAGGATAATTCTGACCCCTTTGTGTTTCAGCAAAAATAACTGCCACCTTGGCAAACAAAAACCCTAACCACCTGCACCCCTGTGAAGGCAAGACTCCCTTGAGTCGGTAGCAAAAAGAATCTCTGAATTTGCTCCCCTGAGCTGTAAGTTATGGAGGGTCAAAGTTGACCTTTTGTACAGAAGCTCTCTGGGAGAGGGGGTCCTATCTTCTAATTTTTTCTAAGTCCTATCTCTCTCACAGACTCTATCTACTGATGTACGGAACCAATCAGAATAGAGTTCCGTACATAAAAGTACATCTGCCGGTGTACTTTAGGTACGGACATTGTACGACATGGCCTAATTGTAGACACATGTCATATCCGGATTCGGTGCCATAATCTCCGGAGATTCCACGATCCAACGTAATTTTGCCACGCGTCATCCGATGTGACGATGGCCACAAACCGCCAAAATCATCCTCCGCGATCTCGGCGCTAATCCCGGCCGTCCGATTAAATTCGGATTTAATCGTAGCCGTAATAAATACATGCGCGGTATTTGTTTCAATTACGAAACAAATGCGCGGTATTTATTTTTGTTCGTACCGTAATTCGTACATTATATATTATTGGATCTATGTATCCCGTAATCCATTTCAGTTAAATGATTTATCGCACGTATAATCATTTAAATAAATATCAAACTATATGCTACGTAATACTACGGCTAGACTTAACGGCTTAGGCTACCGGCTATTTCCTGTCTGCCGGCCGGTAGGTGCAAGGATCAATTCCTGCCGCCGGCAATACCTTTTAAATAAATTAACCCTAACTAATATAAATTTCCCGTAAACCTCAAGATAGCCTAGGTAGCCATGGCTCTAGCATCCTCTCCAATTTCTCAGTGACTGCGACAAGTTTGAGAGTTGGAGAGAGAAGTTAGAGGTAGACTGCCTCGGCTTCTTTATTTCTATTCAGACCTAGAAAATACTTTAAAACCATTAGTTTCTACAATCTTTCTTTAACTTAATGATGTTTTCTAAAGATTTACTTGACACAAGCAGATCAACCACATAATTTGCAAACAAAATGACACCATTCTCATACTCGAACATATAGATAGAATGGTGAGAGTTGATTTGGATATATCCCAGACCGGTGAAAAACTCATGTAGTTTCTTATTACACTGTCTAGGAGTTTGCTTCAATCCATATAAGGATTTATGAGCCTGTAGACTTTGCTCTCTTCTCCTTCCTCTACAAATCCCTCTTGCTGCCTCATGAAAATTTATTCCTCTAACTCACCATTAAGAAAGGCAGTCTTGATATCCATCTCGTGTATTTCTATGTCTTACGCTGTTGCTAGAGTGAGGAGAATCCACACTGATGGGACTTGAACAACTAGAGCAAAAGTCTCCTCATAGTCAATCCCCTACTTTTAGGTGAACCCCTTTGCTACCAATCGAGCCTTATATCTCTCGATAGTATTATCTAGGTTCTGTTTTAGTATAAATACCCGTTTACAGCCAATAATTTTTTATGTCCGCAGGATAATCCGCTAGTTCCTAAGTATTTGCTTCCGTGATGGAGGCCATCTCATCATTTATGGCTTTAATCCATCTGTCTTTCTATGGACTGTTTACTGCCTCTGAGTATGACAAAGGCTCATTCGGGTGAGATAGCTTAGTTACCTTGTGAACGGCCTATTTTTCCTTAATCCTTTTGCTAATCCTTCTCCCCCCTTTAAACAGCGAAGCTGGGATGGAGGGAAGTCTTCGATTTCTCCTTTTTGTCTCATCTGCTCCCTTATCCATGGAAACTGGTTCCGGTTCCTCCCATTCTGTCTCCTTGAAGTCCATAGGAACATGTGATGTTTTTGGCAGATCTTTTGTGTCTTAGATCTTCCCTGAATTTGTAATACCTAATTCACTCATGACCCTTTTGAGAAGGATGAAGTCCTCCTCACCTTCAGACTCAAATCTAATTCTTATCTTCTTGGTATATTTAAAGGGGTTTAATGAATTTTCTTTATCTATGATAATTAGGTGTTTACCTTGAAAGATATCTCTATTTGCTAAGTCATATACTCTATATCCCTTGACATCCTCATCATATCCTACAAAGTATCCAGGTTTTCCCTTAGCATCTAGTTTCCTGTTTTTCTTATCCGTGTCAAGACTTTAAACCTTACTACTGAATACTTTAAGGTGAGAGATATCTGGTTTCCTTCCAACCTATTTCTCAAAAGGTGTCATAATGTAGTTAGCACAATTCATGGATTCTCGCCAAAATCTCTTTTCTATTTTATTGTCGGCCAACATACTGTATGCACTATCTCTTAGTGTTCGGTTTAACCTCTCAGCTACCCCATTTTGTTACAGATTATACTATACAGTTTTTTGGTGCTGAACTGCCTCATCTCTTAAGTATTCTTCAAAATGGTTAGAGGTATATTCCCCACCATTATCACTCCTTATTCTCTTAATGGGGGTTCCATGCAACTTCTCACTCCAGGCTTTATATTCTTTGAAGTAAGTTGATGTTTCAGACTTTGTTTTTAGGAAGTATACTCTAGAGTATCTATACCATCGATTATTGTTAACATAAACCTCTTTCCTCCTACCGAAGGCACCTTTGTAGGTCCCTAGATACCTGTGTGGACCAGATCTAGTACTTTGTCACCTCTGTATGTGGCGGCTTTGGGTAAGGGAACTCTGTTACCTTTACATTGAGCACGACCACTACAATCATCAATCATTTCATTATCCCCAAACTGAATGCCTTCTACTACCCCTAGCTTTTTCATAACCCTCAACCCATCAAAATGCACATGCCCCAATCGCTTATGCAAAATCATCATATTTGGAACACCAACATAGTATGCATTCTTCTTTTCATTACTCACGTTAAGCCTAAACATTCCTTGGCTACCCTTATCTACCGTGAAGGAAAATTCATCCCCATATTTAGCTGTAAAGACTACCTTTCTAGTGAAGGTATCAAATTCTTTGTCATCCAACAGAGACGTAAAGACAAGATTTTAATTCAGTGAAGGATTGTAGAGTACATGTGAGAAGGTGAGTAGAGAAGTCTTTCCCTTCACTAAGACTTTCAGATCTACAATCCCACTATATCTGTTGTAACCACACTCCCATCCCTATCCTCCATCTCTATAGTATGGATTTTTCTTAGCTGAGTAAAGAGATGCTTATCACGACACATATGCATGGATGCACTGAGTCGATAATTCATCCTTCCTGTGGAGCTTCCCGAATTTCTCCGAAAGCACACTTCTATTTCCTAGGGATCTCCTTCTCTTCAAACTCTCATCAAGATGAAGCTCCCCATCCTCCTCCTCAGAGGACTCATCCTTGGTCTCTCCTCCTACTTTTGTGAACACAAGTGCCTTCTTCTTCCCTCCGTAAAAACCCCCTCCACGGTTCTCTTGGAGCCTCACCTCCGAAAGCGTGACACAATCTGTTCTTAAGTGTGCATGCTTCTTGCAAAAATGATAAATGCCCTTCGGAGAGTTCGGTCTTCGAGACTGATCTCTTTTCCCTTTGTACGGTTTCTTTGGATCCTTCCCCTATCACTCCCCTCTTAGAGCTAGAGCTTGAATGCTCTTTCCTCCTCTCCTAATCTCCATGGTGTTTTCTTGCACAAGTAGCTTACGGACCACTGTATTCCACTTCCATGAACTATCAATCATTTCTTGTACTTGGTACACTATGTTCTCGTACTCGTTTGGTAACTTCATGATGAGAGTGTTAATTTTCATCTTCATTGTACCTGTCCACCCGATACTTTCTATCTCTATATAGAAACAAGAAAGATCATTACAATATTCCAACATCTTTCCTCCTTTGTAAGTGTAACTCACTTGCTTCTGCTCAGCCAACTAGAGCTCCTGAATAGTAATAGCTTTATAGATCTCCACTAAACTCACCCACCACTCCTCGGCCTTGTTAATGTGAAGGTGTGGGGTGGCCAAAGCTTGAGTGAGGTACCTTAGAATGAATTTATTGGCAGCCATGTTTACATCTTCCCACATTTGAGCATCGTTCTTCACGGTTTTCACAGCCGGCGCTCCCGGTGCCGTGGCAATAGGAGTGAGGGGTGTCTCCTTCCCTTTCCCCTTTTCGGACAAACTGCTGTCCCCATCATCTACCTCCACCGTTGAAGCAGTCGGTGCTGCACGAAGCCTTACTCCTCCAAATCCTGGTGGAGTTCCCGAAGGTGGATGTTTCCCTTGTCCACTGACGATATCCTTGTATTATTTTCCGCACAAAGCCCCCATTATCATGGCTTCCTAATAAATGAAACCAGATCCATTGAAGGTGGGCACCCTAGAAGGTGGATCCATAACCTGCAATTCTATGTCCTCCATTGGACTAGAGAATTCATGAAGCCTCTAGATAATTTTAACTAACCCACTTCAAGTCGCAACCACAGCTGCCCAAGAAGGCAAACTGATAGTTTTACTACACCCTTGTGCAGTCGAGACTCCCCTGAGTACGTTGGAAAAAGAATTATTAAAAACGGCTAACGAATCGATAATTTATGGGGTGGCAAAGATGCGTATATTATACAAACCCTCAAGGGGAGAGGTGATGGTATATATAACAGGGTTACGGAGTTGGGTACTTAGTGGCTAGGGCTAGGCTGCTATAGTTGCGATTTCATATTTATTTCCGTTGTTGTGTATGTTTGTGAGCATGACTTTGCTGGTTGTGATGCATGTTTGCTTGCTTGCCTCTCATGCATGACAGCGTAGCAATTAGTAGCGCAACAGCGTAGCAGCGCAGCATAGCAACGCCGCAGAATGTAGAATGAACTGTATAGTTCTAGAAGGAAGTTTTGGATAGGTCTCGATTGACCGTGAGGGTCCACGTGTACAGCTGTATAGTACTAGGTTGACTAGCAGTTAGTTTAAATAGTCAAATAGACTTAGTGAATGGGGACCGCAAGTAGACCTACACAGCTAGCGCAACCTTGTACTCTCTTTCAAGTAATAAAGCGCAACCTTGTCTGTGAGTTCTGTGTGCTCCTACTGTTGCTACGGGAAGATCCTTGGTGTTTTCCGCTGTGCACTGAGACGTGTTGTGGTGTATTGTTCACCTCTTTTACAGTATCTCAAAAACACTAAGTCCTGAATCTCTCTAATAACTCCTATCTAATGAGGTACGGACCAATCAGATAACTGTAACGTACCGATAAGTACTACCGCCAATGTACCTTTTGTACGACCAATGTACGACAAGGCCATTACGTGGACGTGTGCCTCCGTTTTACTCGTCTATAGGTTCCTCGTAATTCTCGCGACCAAATGTCATCTCTCCACATGATGCCACGTCATGCCATGTCACAAAACGATAAAGTGACCACTTCGGGATCTTGGCGACGATGTGCGCCGCTGGATAACATCCAAAATGAAATCTCAGCCTTCATAAATACTTGGGCGATATTTGTTTCGTTGACGAAACAAAATGCGTAGTATCAATTTCGAAACCGTAACGTACTTCGTACTTTACAAAACTGTATCTATGCACGTCTAGTATAGTTTTAGTTAAATAAATTAGTTCTCTCATAAATGAATAAAAATCTATCAAATCTTATAGTATTTAGCATTGGTCCTAGACTAATAGGATAAAGCTGACCGCTACTGGCCAATTTGAAAAACGACACGTACCAAGATCAAATCCTAGGTTTGTTTAGTATCTTTTTAATAACATACTAAAAATAATTGCATGTTGAGCTAAGACAACCATGGTCCAACCACTCTCTTTATCCTTTAGTGACTAAAATAAGTATGGTGGCTAGAAAGAGAAGGTGGAGGTACGCTGTCTGCCATTTTCTTTGCCTTTTTATACTGATATATTTAGACCTAGAAAATACTCTATAAATCTACCGAATTTCAACAATATTTGCAACCATCTTTACATCAACCAAATAACATAATTTTATGACTTTGGCAACCACCTTTTCTCGAACAAAATGTAGCCTGACATCCATGTGCTTCCTCTTAAAATGATGGCTGGGTTTGGAGCGATGGCAATGGTTGCCTGTTTGTAACACTAGATGACCTAGGGTCTAGTCTGTATGTATCATAATTGCTATAAAAGGGAATTTACCCATAAGAGTTCTTTGAGGGCAAAACTTGCTACCATATATTCTTACTCCATTGTTGACTAATTTGTGACCTTCTAAAGCTGGTTGCTCGAGCATCAGTTTCCGTTTCCAATTTACAAAACAAAGCTTGTCGTCGATTTTATGCTAGGCATGTCGCCATAGCTAGCATCGCTCCAAATCTGTAGTTTCACTTATTCTTGTCCAAGAACCACTTTGAGGTTCAGAGTCCTTGCCAAGTATCTCAGAACCCTCTTTGCACCTTCCTAGTTCGCCTTTTACTGATTTTGCAGACTTCTTCTTAGCAGCAGCAATATCAAGCCTCATACAATTAATAAATAGTGGAAGCTATGTTGAATTTTAAGTATTTTCTAGGTTTGTGTTAGGATAGAAAAGAGCAGAGGTAGTTTGCCTCTAACTCCTTTCTCCACGCCCTCACACTTGTTGTAGTCATCGAAGGTTGGATAAAGAGCTAGAGCCATGGTTGCCTAGGTTTTCTACAGAGATAGGAGTAGTTTCTAAAAGATTTAATAAAAAGGAGATTGACAGACCCAGGATTTGAACTTGGTACCCACCGTCTGTCAGAATAGCTGGTAGCTGAGAGCGTTTTCCTAATATCTAAGAACTGTGTTAGAGTACGTAGTGTTTGATAAGCATTTAAATAATTAGACGTAGGACATTTCATTTAACTAACAAAAGAACGGTGGAACATAGAACGTGTCGTAAACTATTGTAGTGCATGAAAAAAATGGTGCTAATATTTATCTCAACGGCTTACTTTAAACGTTGATCTAATCGAAGGCCGTGGTTAGCGCTTTCTTTGCGGAAAGGAAAATTTGGTTGTTTGCGAAAGTCGCCACTCTGGATGACACGTGGCAATAGTTAATATTTGAGTATTTTCTAGGTCTGTATTATAATAAGAAAAAGGTAGAGACAATCTGCATTTAACTCCCTTCTCCAAGCCCCCACACTTGTTTTAGTCACTGAAGGCTAGGTAGGGTGATAGAGCCATGGGTGCCTAAAACTTTCTAGCAGACACGTAGTAGAAAATAGATGGGTTTACCAAAATTATTGACGGACCCAGGAAAGATCCTGGTATCTAACGTCCCTCAATGTAGTCGTTAGCTTTGTCTGTTATGTTTAGGAACAGTGCTAGGAAATATACGTTTTCTTAAATATATAAATAGTTACACGTAGACTAATTCATTTAACATAAATAGATATGTAGTGCATAGATACAGTTCTGTATAGTACGGAGTACGGTAGGTGACGAAACGGATACCGCACAATCGTTTCTATAGCGAAACAAATAGCGCGCATATATTTTCGACGGCTACAATTGAAATCTAATTTTGATCGGACGGCCGCGATATATGTCGAGATCGCGGAATGGGTTTTCGGTGGTTTACGGTCACCACCACGTAAATTGACACGTGGCACGACCACATTGGCTTGTGACATCTCAGGTTATAACAAGAACGAGTCAGCATATGGCATGGGTCGACTTTTTGGCCATGTCCTACGATGGCCGTACAAAAGGTACACCGACACATGTACCATTATGTACTTTACAGTATTGCGATTAGTTTGTACCAAAGTGTTAGGGGGTTTAGTGTAACTCTGAGACCTCCATAAGTCCTCAGAGTGGACAGCTTCCAAGAAGCCTCTAGGATAATCCTGACCCCTTTGTGTTTAAGCAAAAATAACTGCCACCCTGCCAGACAAAAACGCTGACCAACTTCACCCCTGTGAAGGCAAGACTCCCCTGAGTCGATAGCAAAAAGAATCTCTTATTTTCTCCCCTGAGCAGTAAGTTATGGAGGGTCAAAGTTGACCTTTTGTACAGAAGCTCTTTGGGAGAGAGGATCATATCTCCTAATTTTTCTAAGTCCTATCTCTCTCACAGACTCTATCTAGTGATGTACGAAACGAATCAGATTTCTCCTCCGTACATAAAAGTACAATCGCCGGAGTACTTTATGTACGAAAATTGTACAACATGGCCTAAATGTCGACACATGTCATATCCGGATTCGGTGCTGTAATCTCCGGAGATACCACGATCCAATGTAATTTTGCCACGTGTCATCCGATGTGGCGATGCCCATAAACCGCCGAATACTTCTTCCGAGATCTCGGCGCTAATTCTGGCCGTTAGATTAAAATTACATTTGATCGGAGCCGTAATAAATACATGCGCGGTATTTGTTTCGCTTACGAAATCAATGCGCGGTATTGATTTCTTGTGCGTACCGCAATTTGTACTTTTACACTACCGGTTCTATGTATCCCGTAAACAATTATAGTTAAATGATTTATCCTACGTAATAATGTTTAAATAGATATCAAACTATATAGTATGTAATACTACTTCTTGACTTAACGGGTAAGGTTACCGGCTACCGGTAGCTTGCCGGTCCGCAAGTACCAGGTTCAAATCTTGTGGCCGCCGCATATATATTTTTACTTAATAAACCCCAAATATATATTTCTCGTAAACCTCAGGATAGCCTAGGTAGCCATGGCTCTGCTTCCTCTCCAATTTCTCAGTGACTGCGACAAGTTTGAGATTTGGAGAGAGAAGTTAGAGGTAGACTGCCTCGGCTTCTTTCTATATTTCTATTTAGACCTAGAAAATACTAATAAATCCATTAGTTTCTACACTCCCCTTATTTTCTAGTCAATCTTTAATTTCAGACCACACTTCTCCCTGCAAAAAATTAGCTTAGGGGAAGGCACAGGTTTGGTCATCATATCTGCTACCATCTCACTATCTGGTCTGTACTCTAAACTGATTATTTTGTTTTCTACTTTCTCTCTAACAAAACTGAGTCTGATGTCCATGTGTTTGGCTTTAAAATGGTGTTTAGGATTGGCAGAGATAGCGATTGCTGCCTGATTATCATAAAAACTTTTCTGCACACCACTCTTAAGGTGACCAAGCTCATCAATCAAAGACTTGACCCACATCAATTATTTTACAGCCGAGCAAGAGGCCATATACTCAGCCTCCATGGTGGATTGAGCAATAACTCTTTGCTGTTTGCTACTCCAACAGCAAGCCCCATCACCCACATATAATACATATCCAGAAGTGCATCTCCTCATCGGAGCATCACCATAACTGGCATCACTCCAAGTAGTGATGTCTGTATTCTCCCCACCCAAATGCAACCATATATCCCTAGTTCCTATCAAATATCTAAGGACTCTCTTAGCTGCCTCCCAATCCTTCTTAGTGGGAGCATTTAGACTTCTACTCAGCACTCCTACTGCTGCAGCTAAATCCGGCCGGGTACAATTCATAAAATAGATTAGATTTCCCACTACTTGCCTGTAAAGAATAGTCTGCATGAACTTCTATTCTTCAGGAAATAATTCCTCGTCTAAGACTATGACTCCTTCTTCCTCACTTCCCTTCTTAAACTCCATTGGAGTTGTACAACTATTAGCTTTATCCAATTGAAATTTTTCAAGCATGTTCCCTATTGCTTCCTTTTGAGTGAGTCTTATAATTTTCCTTTTTCGGTCTCTCTCTACTTGAATTCCCAAAATATATTTTGCTTCTCCCATATCTTTCATTTCAAATCTCCGTTTAAGATCGGTTTTCAATTAATTAATTTTTTCTATTGATTTACTTAAAACAAGCAAATCATCAACATAAATTGCAATAAATAAAAAACCTTCCTCATCTTCGAAAATATAGATTGAGTGATCTGAGCTGATTCGAATATATCCCAGACCGGTAAGAAACACATCAAGCTTGTTATTCCATCGTCGAGGCGCCTGTTTCAAACCATAAAGAGTTTTAATCAGCCTGCATACCTTACTCTCCTCTCCTTCCTCCACAAATCATTCGGGTTGTCGCATGAAGATCTCCTCTTCCAATTCTCCATGCAAAAAGGCTTTCTTGATGTCCATCTGATGCACTTCCATGTCTTCCGCTGCTGCTAAACTGAGAAGTATGCGGACGGAGGGAAATCTGACACCGGGGCAAAGGTTTCCTCGTAGTCAATTCCCTCCTTTTGTGTAAATCCCTTTGCCACTAGTCGGGCCTTGTAGCGCTCGATTGTGTTATCTGGTTAAGTATTAATTGGAAAACCCACTTACAACCGATTAGTTTTTGGTTAGGTGGACAATCCACCAGCTCCCAAGTATCGGTTGCCATAATTGAGGCCATCTCCTCATTGATGGTTGTCTTCCGCCGGTTTCTTTCTGGACAAGTCATCGCCTCTCCATAAGTTTGAGGTTCATCTTGATGAGATAGTTTAGTTACCTTGTTATTAACATGTTTTTCTTGTAGTCTTTTGCTAATTCTCATTACCCCCTTAAAATTTGAGGCCGGAATAGATGGTTCTCGTGGATTCTTTCGAACAAACTCGGCTTCTCCCCTATCTCTTGATTCCGAATCAATTTCCACCACGTCTTCCGCTGCGGGTAGAGTTCTCACTGGAGTTTCCACAGCCGAGTCCTTTTCAGTCTGATTTGTATCTGCAAGAATGTCATCTTCTCTAAAACCCGGATAGTTAGGGAGCTCAAAGTCATCGGAATTTTCTGACTCAAATCTGAGTTTTACTGACTTTGTATATTTGAAGGGATCCACTGACTTTCCTTCATCTATAACTACTAGATGCTTTACTAAGTTTATATCTTCCCTTTTTAGATCATAAACTCTATATCCTTTAACATCCTCATCATATCCTAATAAGTATCCCGGTTTTCCTTTAGGATATAGCTTTCAATCAGACCGATCTGTATCTAGACTGAATACTTGACTGCCGAAAACCTTTAAGTGAGATAAGTTTGGTTTCCGGCCTGTCCATCTCTCATAAGTTGTTTGATCTTTTATAGCTGAAGTAAGAACTCTATTTTTGAGGTAATTAGCACAGTTCATTGCTTCTGCCCGAAACCTTTTTCCTATCTTCATATCTAACAACATACTTCTAGCACTATCACTTAGTGTTCTATTTAACCTTTCAGCTACCCCATTTTGTTCCGGGTTTTCTGGAACTGTCTTTTGGTGTTGGACCCCATCTTCCCTCAGAAAATCCTCAAACTGGTTAGAAGTATACTCTCCACCGTTGTCACTCCTTATTCTCTTGATTGGAGTTTCATGAAGTTTTTCACTCTATGCTTTATATTGTCTAAAACAATCCTGAGCTTCGGACTTGTTTTTCAAAAAAATACACTCGGGAATACCAAAACCAATCATCAGTGATAGTCATCATAAATCTCTTCCCCCCAGTGAGGGCACTTTAGCTGGTCCCCAAATATCTGTGTGTACTAGATCTAGAATTTTTCTCCCTTATAGGTGGCTGACTTAGGAAAGGGTAATCTGTGTGCTTTACCTTGAGCACATCCACTACAATCACTTATATCATCACTCTCACTGAACTGAATCCCTTCCACCACTCCCATCTTTTTCATCTCTCTTAACTTATCTAGATTCACATGCCCAAGCCTCTTATGCCACATCATAATATCATGAACACCAGCATAATAAAGTTATTTCGTTTCATCACTTAAGATGAGCCTAAACATCCCATGGATACCTTTCTCAACAATGAAATAGACATCCTCCTCAAAACTAGCAGTAAAGACTCCTTCCCTAGTGCTAGTGCAAAAACCCTTATCATCTAATACGGATGTAGAGATAAGGTTTTTGTTCAGCTCCGGAATAAACAATACATCGAAGAATGTTAATATGGATGTCTTTCCTTCTACTAACACTTTCAGATCTATCGATCCTACAAGAGTAGTGGTGACTATCCTCCCATCCCCGTACTCTATCTCTACGGTAGGAATCTTTCTTATCTTAGTGAACAGGTGCCTATCCTTACACATGTGCATGGAGGCACCTGAATCTATAATCCAGCCTGCTTCACCTTTCAATCCAGTGTAAGCACATTTCTGCCTTCGTGGAATTTCAACCTCATTTTTTTCCTCCAACTCCTCATCCAAAAAGAGTTGATCGTCTTCTTCCTCTGATTCTGCCTTAAGTACCTGTGTGACAAGGGCCTTTTTCTTTCCTCTCGGGGTACCACCGGTCTGCCCCTCTTTTAACCAAAGCTCGGTTAGCTTACTGCACTCAGCCATATAGTGCCCGGTTTCTTACAAAAATGACATAAACCTTTGGGAGCCCTTGGTTCGAACTCATCAGCCTGTTTTTTTCTGCTCCCTACCCCCATAGTTTTCGACTGGTTTCCGGGAATCTTTGTTCCTCTAATAGGTCGTTGTTGCCAAGGCTTGGCCACTCTTTCCTCCCCTTCGGATCTCAATCGTATTCTCTCGAACGAGAATCATCCCTACCACTGAGTTCCATATCCACCTTGAGTCCGACAAGTCCTATACACGGTTGACTATGTTCTCGAACACATTAGGTAACTTCATAAGTAAACAATTAACCTTTTCATAATCACTAAAAACTTTTCCCTAACTCTCTAACTCCATGAAGAGTGTAGCAAGTTCATTGCAAAAATCCAACATATTTCCCCCTTTGTATACATACTCTTTAACTTTCTGATCAGCCAAATGTTGTTGCTGAATCGTACCACTTCGGTACATCTCTATGAGAGCCATCCAAAGATCGGATGCCCTTTCTACCTGCAAATGGGGACATGCAAGGCCTTGAGTGAGATGGCGTAGGATGAAGTGCTTTGCCGCCATATTGTTGAAGTCCCAGGTTTCAGTATCATTGTACTCGTTCCTCGGAATAGGTGACATGAATGCTGAACCAGTTGCTATTGGTGTGGTCGCCTCCTTCTCCTTTCCTTTGTCCACCACCTCTCCTTCTTTTGTTTCCTCTGTTGAAGGTGTATCCTCTTTTCTGGTGAATATGCTTCCTCCAAATTCTGGAGGAATTCCAAGACTTGATGGACGCCCCAACCGTCCACTCACTATCCCCCAAAACCTTTATTCGCATAAAGCTCCTATTATCATACTTTCCCAGTATATGAAACCATTTCCATTAAAGATTGGTACCCTAGAGGGTGGGCCCATATCCTGAAACTCTGAGACCTCCATAAGTTCTCAGAGTGGACAGCTTCTAAAAAGCCTCTAGGATAACCCTGACCCCTTTGTGTTTCAGCAAAAATAATCGCCACCCTGGAAGACAAAAACTCTGACGAACTTCACCCTGTGAAGAGAAGACTCCCTTGAGTCGATAGCAAAAGAATCTTTGAATTTGCTCCCCTGAGCAGTAAGTTATGGGGGGTCAAAGTTGACCTTTTGTACAGAAGCTCTCTGGGAGAGGGGGTCCTATCTTCTAATTTTTCTAAGTCCTATCTCTCTCACAGACTCTATCTACTGATGTACGGAACCAATCAGAATTGAGTTCCGTACGTAAAAGTACAGCCGCCGGTGTACTTTATGTGACGGACATTGTACGACATGTCCAAAATGTCGACACATGTCAAATCCGGATTCGGTGCCATAATCTCCGGAGATTCCACAATCCAACGGAATTTCGCCACGCGTCATCCGATGTGGCGATGGCCACAAACCGCCGAAATCTTCCTCCGCGATCTCGGCGCTAATCCCCGGCCGTCCGATTAAATTCAGATTTAATCGTGGCCGTAATAAATACATGCGCGGTATTTATTTTACTTCCGAAACAAATGCGCGGTACTGATTCGTAATCCGTACTGTTATTCGTACCGGATCTATGCATCCCGTAAATCGTAACAGTTAAATGAATTATCGTACGTATTTATAAAATATATAATTATCAAACTATATATCACGTAATACTACCTGCTAGATCTAACGGCTAAGGCTACCGGCTATTTCCTATCTGCCGGCCGGTAGGTACATGGATCAAATCCTGCCGCCGGCACATTCCTTTTAAATAAATAAATAAACCCTAGTATAAAATTCCCGTAATCCTCAGGATAGCCAAGGTAGCCATGGCTCTAGCTTCCTCTCCAATTTCTTAGTGACTGCGACAAGTTTGAGATTTGGAGAGAGAAGTTAGAGGTAGACTGCCTCGGCTTCTTTCTATATTTCTATTTAGACCTAGAAAATACTAATAAATCCATTAGTTTCTACATTTAGTGAGGGGGTTTTAAAACTTAGAATATTTTGGTTGGTTGCCACCTCTCTCCTAGAAAGCATGTGTATAAAAGGCAAACTTTGGCCAGCCATAACAGCAATTTACTAAGCCATTTTCAGTTATTCTTGTTGCTACGTACTCGTGGAAGTCTAGGCTACACAAAGGCATAGTCACTCAAGTTTTTTTCTTCCTTGGTGGCTGAATTTTTAAGGGAAAGTCAATGTGGGTGAATGAGTCCAAATCTCATATTCTAACTTTGCATATTGTGGTGGAATTGAGCACACAGAAAGTCTATTTCACAAGAGTGAAGCTCTAATGGGATTCTGATTGTCAAGGGGTCAATCATTTGGGTTTATATAAACATGGATTCGGCACTATCTTGATTAGCTTCTTTGATCTGCGAATTCTGTGTGGCAATGGAGCCCATTGAATTTCAAGTTATGGGCCCACCATCTAGGGTGCCTATGTTTGATGGAACATACTTCATTTATTGGGATTTTATGATAGAGTTATTGTATTTCGAGAAGCACTTGTGGGGAATAGATTCGGGACAAATGAGGTGTCCACCACTTGGCTTTGGAGAAGCTCACTGTGGAGAAACATCTGGGGCTGCCAAAAAAACCAACTGGAGTTCTAATGCAACGGATGGTGAAGGGAATGAAACTCTGAGACCTCCATAAGTCCTCAGAGTGGACAGCTTCTAAGAAGCCTCTAGGATAATCCTGACCCCTTTGTGTTTCAGCAAAAATAACTGCCACCCTGGCAAACAAAAACCCTGACTACCTGCACCCCTGTAAAGGCAAGACTCCCCTAATTCGATAGCAAAAAGAATCTTTGGATTTGCTCCCTTGAGTAGTAAGTTATGGAGGGTCAAAGTTGTCTTTTGTATAGAAGCTCTCTAGGAGAGAGGGTCCTATATACCAAATTTTTCTAAGTCTTATCTCCCTCTTAAACTCTATCTACTAATGTACGGCACCAATCATATTACACTACCGTACACAAAAGTACAGCTGTCGGTGTACTTTATGTACGGATATTGTAAGACATGGCCTAAATGTCGACATATGTCATATTCGGATTTGGTCCTGTAATCCCTAGAGATACCGCGAGACAAAGTAATCGTGCCACGTGTCATCCGATGTGGCAATGACCACAAACCGCTGAGAATCTCTTCCGCGATCTCGTCTTTCTTTTCGGCCGTCCGATTGAATGCATATTTCAATCATAGCTGTCATAAATACTTGTGCGGTATTTGTTTCGTAAAAGAAACAAAATGTGCGGTACTCGTTTCTTATCCATACCGTAATCCGTACTTTTACATAACTGGATCTATGTATCCGTAAATATCCGCCGTTAAATTAATAATCCTACGTGGTAACATTTAAATAAATGTCAAACCTTGTAGTATGTATCACTAGTTCTAGACTTAACAGATAAGTCTACCGGCTATCAGCGTAATGACGATCGGCAGGTACCAGGATCAAATAATGGATCTGACATATTTGTTTTAGCAAATAAGCGTACCAATCCGGAAATAAACTAATATATTTCCCGTAAACCTTTGGATAGCCTAGATAGCCATGGCTCTAGGTTCCTCTCCAACTTCTCAGTGACTGCAACAAGTGTGGGAGTTGGAGAGAGAAGTTAGTGACTGCAACAAGTGTGGGAGTTGGAGAGAGAAGTTAGAGGCAGACTACCTCGGCTTCTTTCTGTATTCCAATTTAGACCTAGAAAATACTAAAAGAACCATCAATTTCTACACTCCCCTTTTTTTTCTAATCAATCTTTAATTTTAGACCACACTACTCCTTGCCAAAAATTAGCTTAGGTGAAGGCACAGGTTTGGTCATCATATCTGCGACCATCTCGCTATCTGGTCTGTACTCTAAACTGATTATTTTGTTTTCTACTTTCTCTCTAACAAAGCTGAGTCTAATATGTATGTGTTTAGCTTTAAAATGATGTTTAGGATTGGCAGAAATAGCGAATGCTGCCTTACTATCAGAAATAAAAAATTGCACACCACTCTTAAGGTGACCAAGCTCACCAAGCAAAGACTTCACCAACATCATTTCTTTTACAGCAGAGCAAGAGGCCATATACTCAGCCTCCATGGTGGACTGAGCAATAACCTTTTGCTGTTTGCTACTCCAACAGCAAGCCCCATCACCCACATATAATACATATCCAGAAGTACATCTCCTCATCGGAGCATCACCATAACTGGCATCACTCCAAGTAGTGATGTCAGTATTCTCCCCACCCAAATGCAACCATAGATCTCTAGTTCCTACCAAATATCTAAGGACTCTCTTAGTTGCCTCCCAATCCCTCTTAGTGGGAGCATTTAGACTTCTACTCAGCACTCCTACAACTGCAGCTAAATCCGGCCGGGTACAATTCATATAATAGATTAGACTTCCCACTAGTTGCCTGTAAGGAATAGTCTGCATGAACTTTTGTTCTTCAAGAGATAATATCTCGTTTAAGACTATGACTCCTTCTTCCTCACTCCCCTCACTTCCCTTCTTTAACTCCATTGGAGTTGTACAACTATTAGCTTTATCCATCTGAAAATTTTCAAGCATGTTCCCTATTGCCTCCTTTTGAGTCAATCTTATAATCTTTCTTTTTCGGTCTCTTTATACTTGAATTCCCAAAATATATCTTGCTTCCCCCATATCCTTCATTTCAAATCTCCCCTTAAGATCGGTTTTCAGTTTATTAATTTTTTCCATTGATTTACTTAGAACAAGCAAATCATCAATATAAATTGCAATAAATATAAAACATTCCTCATCTTTAAAAACATAGATTGAGTGACCGGAGCTGATCCCGATATATCCCAAACCTGTTAGAATTTCATTAAGCTTCTTATTCCACTGTCGAGGCGCGTGTTTCAAACCATAAAGAGATTTAATCAGCCGGCATACCTTACTCTCCTCTCCTTCCTCCACAATCCCTTTGGGTTGTCGCGTGAAGATCTCCTCTTCCAATCCTCCATGCAAAAATGCTGTCTTGATGTCCATCTGGTGTACTTCCATGTCTTCCGCTGCTGCCTGGCTGAGAAGTATGCGGATGGAGGGAAATTTGATGACCCGGGCAAAGGTTTCTTCGTAGTCAATTCCCTCCTTTTGTGTAAATCCCTGTGCCACTAATCTGGCCTTGTAGCGCTCGATTGTGTTATCTGGGTTCAGTTTTAATTTGAAAACCCACTTACAACCGATTGGTTTTTGTTTAGGTGGACAATCCACCCGCTCCCAAGTATCGGCTGCCATAATTGAGGCCATCTCCTCATTGATGGCTGTCTTCCACCGGTTTCTTTCTGGACAAGTCATCACCTCTCCATAAGTTTGAGGTTCATCTTGATGAGATAGTTTTGTTACCTGTTAATAACCTTTTTTCTTGCAATCTTTTGCTACTTTTCCTTCCCCCCCTCAAAATTTGAGGCCGGAATAGATGGTTCTCGTGGATTTTTTTGAACAAACTCGGCTTCTCCCTATCCCTTGATTCCGAATCAATTTCCACCACGTCTTCCGCTTCGGGTAGAGTTGTCACTGGAGTTTCCACAGCCG
The DNA here is from genome assembly GCA_037447655.1 of Zygnema cylindricum. Classification (NCBI taxonomy): domain Eukaryota; kingdom Viridiplantae; phylum Streptophyta; class Zygnematophyceae; order Zygnematales; family Zygnemataceae; genus Zygnema; species Zygnema cylindricum. The sequence continues at coordinate 73,479 of JBBHKE010003319.1, read as the reverse complement.
AGTCCTTTTCGGTCTGATTTGTTCCTGGAAGAATGTCATCTTCTCTAAAGCCTGGATAGTTAGGAAGCTCAAAGTCATCGGAATTTTCTGACTCAAATCTGACTTTTTACTCACTTCGTATATTTGAAGGGATCCACAGACTTTCCTTCATCCATAACTACTAGATGCTTTACTAAGATTATATCTTCCCTTTTTAGATCATAAACTCTATATCCTTTAACATCCTCATCATATCCTAATAAGTATCCCGGTTTTCCTTTAGATCTAGCTTCCATTTGGACGGATCAGTATCTAGACTAAATACTTGACTGCCGAAAACCTTTAAGTGAGATATATCTGGTTTCCGGTTTGTCGATATCTCATAAGGTGTTTGCTCCTTTATAGCTAAAGTAAGAACTTCATTTTTGAGGTAATTAGCACAGTTCATTACTTCTACCCAAAACCTTTTTCCTATCTTTTTATCCGACAACATACTTCTAGCACTATCACTTAGTATTCTATTTAACCTTTCATCTACCCCATTCTGTTCCAGATTTTCTGGAACTGTCTTTTGGTGTTGGACCCCATCTTCCCTCAGAAAATCCTCAAACAGGTTAGAAGTATACTCTCCACCATTGTCACTCCTTACTCTCTTGATTGGATTTTCATGGAGTTTTTCGCTCGATGCTATATATTGACTAAAACAATCCTGATCTTCTGACTTGTTTTTCAAAAAATACACCCGGGAATACCGAGACCAATCATCAGTTATAGTCATCATAAATCTCTTTTTCCCCGTTGAGGGCACTCTTGCCGGTCCCCAAATATCTGTGTACTAGATCTAGATTTTTTTCTCCCTTATACGTGGCTGTTTTAGGAAAGGGTAATCTGTGTGCTTTACCTTGAGCACATCCACTACAATCACTTATATCATCATTCTCACTAAACTGAATCCCTTCCACTTCTCCCATCTTTTTCATCTCTCTTAACTTATCTAGATTCACATGCCCAAGCCTCTTATGACACATCATAATATCATGAACACCAGCATAATAAAGTTTCTTCTTTTCATTACTTAAAATCAGCCTAAACATCCCATGGCTACCTTTCTCACCAATGAAATAGACATCCTCCTCAAAGCTAGCAATGAAATAGACATCCTCCTCAAAGCTAGCAGTAAAAACTCCTTCCCTAGTGCTAGTGAAAAAACCCTTATCACATAATACTGATGTAGAGATAAGATTTTTGATCAGCTCCGGAATAAACAATACACCGGAGAATGTTAATATGGATGTCTTTCCTTCTACTAACACTGTCAGATCTACCGATCCTACAAGAGTAGTGGTGACTATCCTCCTATCCCCGTACTCTATCTCTACAGTGGGAATCTTTCTTATCTTAGTGAACCGGTGCCTATCCTTACACATGTGCATGGAGGCACCCGAATCTACAATCCAACCTGCTTCACCTTTCAATCCACCGTAAGCACATTTCTGCCTTCGTGGAATTTCGACCTCATTTTTCGCCTCCAACTCCTCTTCTAAAAGGAGCTCATCGTCCTCGTCCTCGGATTCCGACTCATGTAACTGTATCACAAAGGCCTTTTTCTTTCCTCTCGGGGTACCACCAGTCTGCCACTCCTTTAACCGAAGCTAGGTTAGCTTAGTGCACTCTGCCATATAGTGCCCAAGTTTCTTACAAAAATGACATAAACCATTGGGAGCCCTTGGTCCAAATTCAACGGTATGATTTTTCTGCTCCCTCTCTCCATAGTTTTCGACCGGTTTCTGGGAATCCTTGTTCCTCGAATCGGTCGCATTTGCCAAGGCTTGGCCACTCTTTCCTCCCCTTCCAATCTCAATCGTATTCTCCCGAACGAGAATCATCCCTACCACTGAGTTCTATATCCATCTTGAGTCTGGCTAGTCATGCACACAGTTGAGTATGTTCTCGAACTCATCGGGTAACTTCATCAGTAAACAGTAACCTTTTCTTTTTCACTAAAATCTTTTCCCGCACTCTCTAGCTCCATGAAGAGTGTAGCAAGCTCATTGCAAAAATCCAACATATTTCCCCCTTTGTATACATACTCCTTAACTTTCTGATCAGCCAACTGTTGTTGCTGAATCGTACCACTTCGGTACATCTCTATGAGAGCCATCCAAAGATCGGATGCCCTCTCTACCTGCAAATGAGGACATGCAAGTCCTTGAGTGAGATGGCGTAGGATGAAGTGCTTTGCTGCCATATTGTTGAAGTCCCAGGTTTCAGTATCATTCTCCTCGTTCCTCGGAATAGGTGACATGAATGCCGAACCAGTTGCAATTGGTGTGGTCGCCTCCCTCTCATTTCCTTTGTCCACCACCTCTCTTTCTTTTGTTTCCTCCGTTGAAGGTGGATCCTCTTTCTTGGTAAATCTGCTTCCTCCAAACCCTGGAGGAATTCCAAGACTTGATGGACGCCCCAGCCGTCCACTCACTATCCCCCAAAACATTTTTTCGCATAAAGCTCTTATCATCATACTTTCCTAGTATATGAAGCCAGTTCCTTTAAAGATTGGTACCCTAGAGGGTGGGCCCATAACTTGAAACTCTGAGACCTCCATAAGTCCTCAGAGTGGACAGCTTCCAAGAAGCCTATAGGATAACCCTGACCCCTTTGTGTTTCGGCAAAAAAAAACTGCCACCCAAAAAAACTGGCAGACAATAACTTTGACCAACTTCACCCCTGTGAAGGCAAGACTCCCCTGAGTCGATAGCAAAAAGAATCTTTGAATTTGCTCCCCTGAGCAGTAAGGTATCGAGGGTCAAAGTTGACCTTTTGTACAGAAGCTCTGTGGGAGAGAGGGTCCTATCTCCTAATTTTTCTAAGTCCTATCTCTCTCAAAGACTCTATCTACTGATGTACGGAACCAATTAGATTACAGTTCCGTACACAAAAGTACAACTGTCGGTGTACTTTCTGTACGGACACTATACGACATGGCCTAAATGTCGACACGTGGTATGTCAGGATTCGCTCTTTTAATCCTCGGAGATACCGCGATCCAATGTAACTCCGCCACGTGTCATCAGATGTGGCGATGACCACAAACCGCCGAAATCCTATTCCGCGATCGCGGCGTTAATTGCGGCTGTCCGATTAAATTCACATTTAATCGTAGCCGTAATAAATAAATGCGCGATATTCGTTTCATTAAAGAAATAAATACGCGATATTGATTTTTGTCCGTACCGTAATTTGTACATTATATATTACTGGATCTATGTATCCCGTAATTCATTTCAGTTAAATGATTTATCGCACGTATAATCATTTAAATAAATATCAAACTACATGTTACGTAATACTAATAAATATCAAACTACATGTTACGTAATACTACGGCTAGACTTAACGGCTAAGGCTACCGGCTAGTTCCTGTCTGCCGGCCGGTAGGTTACAAGGATCAAATCCTGCCGCTGGCACATACCTTTTAAATAAATAAATAAACCCTAATATAAAATTCACGTAAACCTCAGGATAGCCAAGGTAGCCATGGCTCTAGCTTCCTCTCCAATTTCCCAGTGACTGCGACAAGTTTGAGAGTTGGAGAGAGAAGTTAGAGATAGACTACCTCGACTTCTATATTTCTTTTCAGACCTAGAAAATACTAATAAAACCATTAGTTTCTACAGGGAAAATCATTACCGTGGAAGGGGTAATAGGGGAGAAGGATAAAGGGACACCTATGGTGAGAGGAGCTAGGCTCCTCGGCTACGGTTCCACTTGTGGGGGTTATAACTGAACCAAAATTTGATGAAAATGACAGGAAAATGTGGGAATTTAAAAAACACTATAGCAAAACATCTCATACTTAGATATGTGTCTAAGTCCATAGCTATCACTCTTTTAAGTCTAACTAAGTCTTCGGAAATTTGGGAAACACTAATTCAGATTTATAAGAGTGAGACTATACAGAGGCAGCAATTAGTAAAACAGGAAATAGAGGCCTATGTTTATAAAGGCGGTAGCATGATAGAGTTTTGCAATGATATTGCTGCGTTATATGTTGAGCTAGCTAGTGCGGGATATGTAGAATCTGAGGAGAGGAAGATTAATACACTAATCATGAAGCTCCCAGATGAGTACAAAGACATCATTTACCGTATGCAGGGAATGGATGTCTCCTCATGGACTTGGAGCATTACCATCGAGATAATTCTTCTAAGGGAAAGCACTTTGGAGCTTCGTAGGGGAAGTAAAGGGAGACTACATTTACAGCTGGTGGTGACTGGCAGAAGCGTGATCTGAGGAACGGTGGTGACAAACGGAAGCATAATGAGAGGAAGAAAGACAAAGGTAAACCTTATCAGAACTTTGGCGGAAAGTGAGGGAGAGGAAAAGAAAGGGGAGCTTTGAAAAAAAAGGGTTTGCTTCGCTTGTAGGAAACCGGGTCACTATATGGAGGAGTGTCCTTTTTTGGAAGAACTTAGAAGTTGGTATATGAATGAGGAGGAAGAAAGGGAAGATGAGAAAGAGGATGAAGAAATATTGGAGCTTCTTCACATCGGTAGAATGGAGAAGAGAGAAAAGAACACAGAAATTCCACGAAGACAACAGTGTGCTTTTGGAGGTATAAGGGAAGTAAAGGGAAGGGTGTTACTTGAGGGAGGTAGACATAATGTGGATTTCAAAGAGTGTAGAAAGTATGACATAAAAATATGTAAGTCAGATCTAGGATCAATTATTGAAAAAAGGAAAAATAAAAATAATGAGGATAATTTTATTGATATTTTGGAAAAAGAAAAATGGTTGGAAAGAGAGACTTCTACGGATTCCGAGGAAAGGGGAGAAGTGAAACTAGAAGGGGTTTTAAAGGATAGGGGAGAAGAGGAATATCTAATGAAAGGTTTAGGGTAGGACAAATATTTATTGGGAATAAATTTAGAAAGTGAGAGTGAGGAAAGTTTAATTTTTGGGGTTAATGGGTTTGACATCACTAAAAAAGGTGATGGCATTTATAAAGGTGTGCCTGTAAAAGGGTAAGCATCCGGGTGTGTGTTGCAGAATGGAGATGGGGCTGGCTGGTTCAATTGCAAGAGGGAAATCGGTTTTTGTGTGGATGGAAAAGAGATGAGGTGGATAATATCTTTGCTCGGATTTATGAAAAGTGGGATGCTAAATAAAACGTATGATCAACTAGATGGAATGTTTACTTCAGCTCATTTAATGGACCTTACTAAATATAAGGGTGTTGTCTTAAAGTTTTATGAAAGGAAAAGGAAAAGGAATAGGAAAAGGAAAAGGGGAAGGGAATGTTTGTTTATTTGCTTGTAAGAAGTAAAGGGAAATAGACTAGAAAATAAAGGGAGTGTTGATATTTGAGTATTTTCTAGGTCTTTATTATAATAAGATAAAGGTAGAGGCAATCTGCATCTAACTCCCTTCTCCAAGCCCCCACACTTGTTTTGGTCACTGAAGGCTGGGTAGGGTGATAGAGCCATGGCTGCCTAAAGCTTTCTAGCAGACAGGTAGCAAAAAATAGATGGGTTTACCAAAAGCATTGACTGACCCAAGAATTGATCTTAGTATCTGCCGTCTGTCAATGTAGCCGTTAGCTTTGTCTGTTAAGTCTAGGACCAATGCTAAGATATATACGATTTGTTAAAAATATAAATTCTTACACGTAGGCAAATTCATTTAACGGGAAATGGATATGTATTGCATAGATATAGTTATGTATAGTACGGAGTTCGGTAGGTGACAAAACAAATACCGCGCATTTGTTTCGATAGCGAAACAAATACTGCGCATATTTATTCGACGGCTACGATTGAAATCTAATTTTGATCGAACGATCGCGATATATGCCGAGATCGCGAAATTGGTTTTTGGCGGTTTGCGGTCACCACCACGTTAATTGACACGTGGCACGACCACATTCGCTTACGGCATCTTAGGAGATAATAAGAACGAGTCAGCATATGTCATGTTTCAACTTTTTGGCAATGTTGTACGATGGCCGTACAAAAGGTACACCGGCACCTGTACCTTTAAGTACTTTACATTATTGCGATTGGTTCGTACCTCAGTACTAGGGGGTTTAGAGAGGGGGTTTTTGGACTTAGAATATTTCGGTAGATAGCCACCTCTCTTCCAAAAACTATGTGTATATAAAGCAAACTTTGGCCCAGCCATAACTATCAATTTATTTGGCCATTTTCAGTGATTATTGTTGCTACGCACTCAAGGGAGTCTAGGATACATAGGGGTGTAATTGGTCAAAGTTTTGCCTGCCTGGGTGGCTTCATTTCTAATGGAAAGTCAAAGTGGGTGAATGTGTCCAAATCTCATATTCTAACTTTGCATTCTGTGGTGGAACTGAGCACACATAGAGTCTTATTTCACAAGTGTGAAGCTTTAATGGGGGTTCTGATTGTCAAGGGGTCGATCATTTCGGTTTATATAAACTTGGAGTCGGCACTATCTTGATTAGCTTCTTTTGATCTGCGAATTCTGTGTGGCAATGGAGCCCATAGAATTTCAATCATACGGGTTTACACAATCTCTAGAACGGAAGACAACAAATTCGGATGTGACAAATGTCGCATTATGGCCGTGTCGTACAATGTCCATACAGAAAGTACTCGGCACTTGTACTTTTTTGTATAGTAAAATCTTGTGATTGGTTGGTATTTCAGTACTACGGGATATAGAGAGGGGTTTAGGACTTAGAATATTTCGGGTAGGTAGCCGTCTCTTCTAAAGAGCATCTTGTATAAAAGGCAAATTTTGGCCAGCCATAACTATAAACTTAGTTGACCATTTTGAGTGATTCTTTTTGCTCTGACCTCAAAGGAGTCCACACTACATAGGGTTGTAGTCGGTCACACTGTTTTCTTGCTAGGGTGGTTGCATTTGTAAGGGAAAGTTAAAGTGGGGAATGTTATCAAAAACTCATATTCTAACTTTGCATTTTGTGGTAGAAATGAGCACATAGAGAGTCTTATTTCACAGGGTTGAAGTTGTCATGGGGTTTTTATTGTCTAGGAGTCAATCATTTGGGTTTATATAAACTTGGAGACGGCACTATCTAGATTAGCTTCTTTGGACCTGCGAATTCTGTGTGGCAATGGAGCCCATAGAATTTTAAGTTATGGGCCCACCATCTATGGTGCCTATGTTTGATGGAACAGACTCACTCATCAGGAGTTCACGATCGAGGGATTGCTTTTCGAAAAGCACTTATGGGGAAGTGTTTCGGGACAAGTGAGGTGTCCCCACCGTGGTTTGTAGAAACTCACTATGGAGAATCATCTAGGGCTTTCCTCAAAACCAAACGGAGTAAGGATGCAACAGAAGGTGAAGGGAAAATCATAACCATGGAAGGGGGAAAAGGGGAGAGAGATAAAGGGACATCGATGGTGAGGGGAGCTAGGCTCTCTATTGCGGTTTCACTTGTGGGGATTATCTGAACCAAAAACTGAAAAAAACAAAAAGTAAATTAGAGAATATAAAAACTCTATAGCAAAACATCTCATAATTTGATATATGTGGCCAAGTCCATACTATCCTCTTTAAATCTAAGGGTTCACCGGGAAACAATAATAAACCTTTATAAGAGTGAAACTATACAGATGCAACAATTAGTAAAATCGGAAATAGAGGCCTATGTTTATCAAGGCGGTAACATGATAGAGTTTTGCGATGATATTCTTGCATTATATGTTGAGTTTGCTAGTGAAGGTTATGTAAAATCTAGAGTGAGAAAGATAAACACACTAATCATGAAACTTCCAGATGAATACGAAGACATAATTTAGCGTATGCAAGCTATGAATTGCTCCTCTTGGACTTGGAGCATTACCATGGGGATGATTCTTGTGAGGGATAGCACTTTGGAGCTTCGTATGGGAAGTGACAGGGTAAATGCACTGACAACTTGTAGTGACCGGCGGAACCGTGATGAGAGGAACGGCGATGACGAGCAAAAGTGTGATAAGAGGAATGACGATGATGTGCGGAAGCGTGATGAGAGAAAGAAAGACAAAGGTAAACCATATCAGAACTTCGGTGGAAAGAGAGGGAGAGGAAAAGAAAGGGGAGCTTTGAATAAAGGGGTTTGCTTGTGTTGAAGGGAAACGGGTCATTATATCGAGGAATGCCCTTGCTTGGATGAACATAAAAGTTGGAATATGGACGAGGAGGAAGAAATGGAAGAGGAGAAAGAGGATGAAGAAATTTTGGAGCTTCTTCACATCATTAGAATGAAGAAGAGAGAAAAGAACACAGAAATTTCATGAAAGCAACAGTGTGCTTTTAGAGGTATAAGGGAAGTAAAGAGAGTGGAGGTACTTGAGGATTTGAAGGAGTGTAGAGTGTATGACTTAGAAATGAGAAAGCTAGATCTACGATCCATAATTGAAAATGGGAAAAAAAAAATAATGAGGATAATTTCATAGACAATTTGGAAACAGAAAATTGGTATGAAAGGGAGACTTCAACGGATTCCGAGGAAAGGGGAGAAGTGAATCTAAGGGTGGGTTCAAAGGATAGGAGAGAAGAGGAATATTTGATTAAAGGTTTAGGGGAAAAGAAATATTTTGGGAATAAAAATAGAAAGTGATAGTGGAAAGAATTCCATGGGAGAGAGTGAGGAAAGTTCAGAAAATGGAGTAATTATCATGGTTAAAAATATGAGTTCGAAAGATGTAGAAGTTATGAAATTTTTAATAGGGACTAGTGGTTTTTGGGAAAATTTGGGGGAGGATGGATTTCACATCACTTATGGGAGTGATGCCATTTATGAAGGCGTGCCTATAAAAGGGTTAGCATCTGGGTATGTGCTGCAAGCTGGGGATGGGGCTGGCTGTTTGAAATGCAAGTAGGAATGTGGTTTTTTGCTCATATGAAAAAGGGATGAGATGGATAAAATCCTTGCTCCAAAAGCTCGGATTTATGAAAAATGGCATGCAAAAAAAAATATGTGATGCAATTATTATTTAAGTTTATCTAGTACACTGTTTGAAATGCAATTGTATTTTCTTAAAGTTTTATGAAAAGAAAAGAAAATGGAAAAAAAAAGGGGTGAGGATGTTTGATGTTGTTTATTTTTTTTGTTTTAATGTTTTATTAAGTGTGAGTTGAAAGAAAAAGTAGACTAGAAAATAAGGGGAGTGTTGAAATTTAAGTGTTTTCTAGAACCATGTTAGGATAGAAAGAGCAAAAGCAGTCTGCTACTAATGGTGCCATCCACATTTAACTTCACCTCGAAAACCCATTTTCTGCCGATGGCTGTTTTGTCCGGAGGAAGATCTACCAACTCCTATGTTTGATCCTCTATTTTGGATTTCATTTCGTCATTGACTGCCTCAATCCTGTGGGTTCTTTTGAATGATGAAAATGCTTCCCGTTTAGTCTGAGGTTTTCCACAGACAGCAGAGTTGGCAAAGTGTGAGCTTGCTTGCAAACAACGTTAGATCTCCTTCACCTCGGAAATTTTGAGGTTGAGATTGATGGATGTCTTGCGTTCCTCGTCTGTCTGATAACTTGTTGAGTATGCTGTGGGAGCGGTTCAACATGTTTCAATTGAGTTGTAAAAGGAACTTGAGGATCTAACGAAACGGTCTCTTCAATTGGTTGCTGAGGTACCAAAAAATACATCGTTCTTTTGGAATCAAAAATAAAATATTCTTACAATTTTTCTTCTGCTTGTGTATTTGTCGTTTTGAACAAATCTGCTAATTCTTTCTCATCTTTTAAAATTATGTTTCTGGATAGAATGACTTTCTACTTTTCCAAAACATACACTCTATATCCTTTTGAGTGATCATCAAATCCCAACATAATACACGGTAAACCTTTTGGTTCCATTTTCCAAGTGTTTTGAGATGTGTTTAAAATAAAGCATTTAATTACGAATACTTTGAATTGATTGACCTGAGGTTTTCAACCTTTCCAAAGTTTGAAAGGTGTAGTGTTAATTGACCTAGATCCTATTTTTTTTTTAATATAAACTGCACAATTGAGGGCCCTAGCCCAGAATATGTACTTAGCCTCCATAGTGGACTAAACATCTTCTTTTTGCTGTTTGCTACTCCAACTAGATGCACCAGATCCAATTTTCAACACATCTAGTTATTCATTGTACTTCTGAGATCTCCATTGTTTCTCACAGTAGGCAGCTCACAAGAAGCTTATTTAGATAGTGCCAACTCCAAGTTTATATAAACCCAAATGATTGACACCTTGACAATCAAAACCCTAATACAACTTCACCCTTGTAAAGTTTAACTCTTTGTGTGCTCAGTTCCACCACAAAATGCAAAGATAGAATTTGGGTTTTGGACACATTCACCCACTTTGAATTTCCCTTATAAATGCAACCACCTTGTCAGGCAAAAACTCTGACCGATTAAACCCTTGTGTAGCTTGGACTCCCTTGAGTTGCCAGCAAAAAGAATCACTGAATTTGCTCCCCTGACGAGTTAGTTATAGCTGGTCAAAGATGACCTTTGTAGTTACAAGCTCTCTTAGAGAGAGGTACCTAAATATCACTAAGACTTGGTCTGCCTACTCACGACTGCCTACTACTAAATCCTAGTCCAATAGGAACACTATATAGTACAAGAAGGTACAATGGGCGATGAACTTATTGTACGTCTTTTGTACGACATGGTCTTCAAGGTGACACCTCTCAAATCAGGAGCCATGTTTCCTCCTCCCATCTTCTCCGCTTTCAAATAAAGCGGTGCCACGTGACGCCGCACCGTGGGGAGAAGAGGAATAAAAATAGAAAGTGATAGTGGAAATAATTCCATGGGAGAGAGTGAGGAAATGTTAAAAATTGGGGTAATTATCACGGATGAATTTGACATCACTACTTCGTGTGATGTCACTTATAAAGATGTGCATGTAAAAGGGTTAGCATATGGTTATGTGTTGCAGATTGGAGATGGGGCTGGCTGTTGGGACGGCAAAAGAGAAATTGGATTTTGCTCGGATGAAAAATGGATGAGGTGGATAAAATCCTTGTTCCAAGAGCTATGGTTTATGAAAAGTGGCATTAAAAAAAAAATGTGTGATCAACAAGAAACAATGTTTATTTCCGCTCGTCTAATACACCTTTTTAAATATGATGGTATTCACTTAAATTTTAATGAGAGGAAAAGAACGAAAAAAAAAGGGGACTTTGTTTTTGTTGTTTTTGTTTAGTGGGAGTCGGCAGAATGGTAGACTATAAAATAAGGGGAGTGTTAAAATTTGTGCATTTTCTAGGTCTGAATTTATTCTATGTATTTATCAGATGGTCTTGTTTTTGTCATCCATACTTGTTGTAGTCATTGGAAGAAAGAGATAGCTATGGTTGCCCCCATAGACAGAAAGAAATAGGCAAACATGCAGGTAGACACGCAGAAAAATTGACAGGTGACCAAAATGTTGCCTTCGGCCGGATGTGAACCTGGGTCTGACATAATTGATGTAGGGTGACGCCTTAACCATTAAGACGTTACCGAAAAGATACACGTGACGGATATTAGAGGTATATAAACAAAAACGCGACAACTAATTAATACCAAACTGGCGAAGAGGAAACAATTCATGCACGTACGCGAATCAGAACCATGTAAAATATGTTTGATCGGACGACCAACATTATAGCCGCCACCCGGAGTGAGCTTTTGACATTAATTAGCCATCGCGTCAATGTTTATATATATTTAAGATCCTTCACGTGTATCGTTTTGGTAACAACTGCATGGCTAAGGCGTCACCCTACATCAATTATGTCGGACCCAGGTTCAAATCTGGCTTAAGGCAACATTTTGGTCAACTCTCAATTTTTCTGCCTGTCTGCCTACCTTTTGCCTATTTCTTTCTGACTATGGGGGCAGCCATGGCTATCTCTGTCTTCCAGTGACTATGAAAAGTATAGATGACTTGGACAAGACCATCTAAGAAGCACATAGAATAAATTCAGACCTAGAAAATACACAAATTTTAACATATATCGTCTTAACTGCACATCTCTATAACAGGCATCACATCAAGTGGTGATGTCAGTGTGCTCCCCTCCCAAATATAATCATAATTCCCTTGTTCCCACAAAATGACTCATCACTATTTTGCTTGCTTCCTAGTCTCTTTTTCTAGGTTTATTTAGATTTCTATTGAAAACACCTACAGTTGCAGTTATTTTCGGACGTGTAGAGTTCATAAAGGAAATTAAACTGCCTACAATTTGGTGATAAGGAATTCCTTGCATAAATCTATTTTCTTCCTCATACATCTCATTATTCAAAATCTATATCCCTCTTTTTTTACTCCCCTCTAATACTTTCTTTAGATCCATGGGAGTCGTATATGTAGAAATTAATGGTTCTTTTAGTATTTTCTAGGTCTTAAATGAAATACAAAAAAGAAATAGAGGCAGTATGCCTCTTACTCATCTCTTCAGCTCCCACACTTGTCGTAATCACTCAAGGTTAAAGAGGGAGCTAGAGCCATGGCTGCCTATGCTGACTAGAGATAATGAGACAAGAGATAGATTTTGGTAGGTTTACCATTATGTACTTGACACACACATGATTTGATCGTGGTACCTAATTTCCGTCAAGTTAGTAATAGGCGGTAGATTTATCTAGTATAGGATGGGTTCTGAGACATATAGGGTTTGAAAGATATTTAAAGACGTACGATTACATAAATTAAATCATAAACATAGCTAAAAAATATGTATGGCGTTTAGTTTTTCGCGAAATAAATATGTCATGTTTTGTTTCGATGGCCAAACAAATATCGACCATTGATTTTTGACGGCTTGAATCAAATATCGGTTTTGATCGAACGGCCACGATAGGTGTTGAGATCGCGAAATAGGCGTTTTGGCATTTTTTGGTCAGCGTCACGTCAAGCGCCACGTTGCACGCCATCATATGGGTAGCGGCATCTCCGAAGTATATGGGAACTAATTCGAATATGACAAGCGTCAACATTTTAGCCATGGCGTACAATGTTCATACATAAAGTACTTCGACACCTGTACCTTTCTTTACGACACAGTCTAGTGATTGATGTCGTATTGTAGTAGTAGATGGTTTAGAGAGGGATGTAGGACTTAGAAAATTTGGTAGGTAGCCCCCTCTCTCCCAAAGAGCTTGTGTACAGAAGGTCAACTTTGATCATTGTAGCCATTTCAAGGAAATTTAGATATTCTTATTGCCATCGACTCAGAGGAGTCTTGCCCTCACAAGGGTAAAGGTGGCCAGATTTTTTTTTTGTGAGGGTGGCAGTTATTCTTGATGACACACAAAGGAGTCATGGTTATCCTAGGGGCTTCGTGTGAGCTGCCTACTCTGTGGACGAATGGAGGTTTGAGAGTTGCAGGTTATCGGCCCACCCTCTAGGGTACCCTTCTTTAATGGAACTGGCTTCATATACTTGGAGAGTATGATGATAGGAGCTCTATGTGAGAAAAAGTTTTGGGGGATAGGGAGTGGACGAGTGAGGCGTCCATCCAGCCTCGGTAATCTTTCGGGGTTTGCAGGGATCAGGTTTATAAAAAATGCAAATCCAGCTCCACCGGAGGAGAGGATGGGGAGCGTATTCTGATCGACAATGGGAAAGAAAAGGAGAAAATCACACCGATCGCAACACCTATATAGCAACGAGATCGACTCTCATGTCGCTTGTTTCGAGGAATGAGGAAAAATGATATTTATAAATGGGATTACAATAATATGGCGGCAAAACACTTCATACTCCGCCATCTTACTCAAGGACTTGCATCTCCTAATTTGCAGGTAGAAAGGGCATCCGATCTATGGGTGGCTCTCATAGAGATGTACCAAAGTGGTAAAATTTAGCAACAGCAGTTGGTTGATCACAAAATAGAAGCAATTGTATACAAAAAGGGGAAGATGTTGGATTTTTGTAATGAGCTTGCAACACTTTTTATAGAAATAGAGAGTGTTGGAAAAGTAGAAACTGAAAAAGAAAAGGTTAACAACTTGCTCATAAAGTTACCTGATGAGTTCAATAATATAGTTAAATGAGTGCAGGACTTGCGCGACTCAAGGTGGATATGGAATTCTGTGGTGAGGATGATTCTCCTTCGAGAGAATACGATAGAGATTCGAAGAGGAGGAAAGAGTGGGCAAGCCATGGCAGTAAGGACAAAATAGAGAAAGAAGGATTGTAGAAAACCGGTTGGAAACTACGAAGGGGGGTGGCAAAAAAATCAGTCTGATGTGTTGGGTTCACGGGCTCCTAAGGGGCTCTGTCATTTTGTAAGAAACCGGGTCACTATATGGCTGAGTGCACTAAGCTAACCAAACTAATGTTAAAAGAGGGGCAGATCGGTCTATATTTGAGAGGAAAGAAAAAGGCTCTTGTGACGTAGGTACATGAAGAGGAATCCGAGGACGAGGACAATGAGCTATTGTTGGATGAGGAGTTGGTGATGAAGACCGAGGTCAAAATTCCACGAAATCAAAAATGTGTCTTCGGAGGATTAAAAGGTGAAAGAGGTTGGGTTGTGGATTCGGCTGCCTCCATGCACATGTGTAAGGACAAACACTTGTTCACTAAGATGAGAAAGATTCCCATCGTAGAGATAGAGTATGGGGATGGGAGAGTAGTCACTACTATGGTGGGATTAGTAGATCTAAAAGTCTTAGTGGAGGGAAACACATCCATAGTGACATTCTCTGATGTGTTGTTTATTCTAGAGGTAAAAAAAAACCTTATCACAACGTCTGTGTTAGATGATATGGGTTTTGAGACTAGCACTACAAAGGGAACCTTTACTGCTAACTTTGAGGAGAAAGTTTATTTCACTTATGAAAAAGGTAGCCAATGGATGTTTAGGCTGATTTTAAGCAATGAAAAGAAAAGACTTTATTATGCAGGTGTTTATATTATTATGTTTTGGCATAAGAGGCTTCGACATGTGCATGTAGATAAGTTGAAAGAAATGAAAAAGATGGGAATAGTGAAAGGAATTTAGTTTGGAGAAAGTGAAAACATAAGTGACTGTAGTGGTTGAGCTCAAAGTAAGGCACACAGGTAACCCTTCCCAAAAGAAGACACTTATAAAGGAGAAAAGTTTTAAGACTTGGTACACACTGATATTTCGGGACCGTCCAAAGTGTTTTCACCCGGGGGTAAAAGATTTATGATGACAATCACTGACGATTGGTCTCGATATTATAAAGTGTACTTTATGAAACATGAATTAGAGGCTACACGGGTTTTTAAAGAATATAAACCGTGAAGTGAGAAACTTCATGAAACCTCAATTAAGAGAGTAAGGAGTGATAATGGGGGAGAATATACCTCAAATCAAATTGAGGATTTTTTGAGATAAGAAAGAGTGCAATTTCAAAAGAGAGTCCCCAAAAATCTTGAGCAGAATGGTGTAGCCAAGAGGTTGAATAGAACACTACGTGATAGTACTAAAATAACGTTGTCGAATAGAAGATAGGAAAGAGATTCTGGGCAGAAACAATGATCTGTGCTAATTATCTTTAGAATAAAGTTCTTACTTTGGCAGTAAAAGGCCAAACTCCTTATGAGAGATGGACAGGCCAAAATCAAGATATTTCACAGTTAGATGACAAAGAGTTTGATACCTTCACTAGAAAGGGAGTATTTACAGCTAAGTATGGGGATAAAGTTTACTTCATGGCAGATAAGGGTAGCTAAGGAATGTTTAGGCTTAACCTGAGTAATGAAAAGAAAAATGCTTACTATGTCGGAGTTCCTAAGTTGATTATTTGGCATAAGCTGTTGAAATATGTGCATTTTGATAGGTTGAAGGAAATGAAAAATTTTGGGGTAGTAGAAGGCATTCAATTTGGGGATAATGAAATGATGGATGATTGTAATGGTTTTGCACAAGGTAAGGCTCACAGACTTCCCTTTCCCAAAGGCGTCACATATAGAGGTGAGAAAGTATTAGATTTGGTCCACACAGATATTTAGAAACTTGCAAAAGTACCTTCGGTTAAAGGAAAGAGGTTCATGATGACAATAACTGATGAGTGGTCTAGAAACTCTAGGGTCTACTTTCTAAAAACAAAGTCTGAAGCATCAACTTACTTCAAAGAATATAAAGCATGGAGTTAAAAGTTGCATGAAACCCCCATTAAGAGAATAACGAGTGATTATGGGGGAGAATATACCTCTAACCAGTTTGAAGAATAATTGAGAGATGAGGGAGTGCAGCACCAGAAAACCGTAACATATAACCCGGAACAAAATGGGGTGGATGAGAGGTTGAATCGAAAATTAGGAGATATTGTAAGCAGTATGTTGGCCGACAAGAAAATAGGAAAGAGATTTTGGGCAGAAGCAATGAACTCTGCCAACTACAATAAAAATAAAGCCCTTACCTCACTTGTAAAGGGAGTGACACCTTATGAGATGTGATTGGAAGGAAACCTGATATCTCACACCTTAAAGAATTCAGTAGCCATGTTTACAGTCTTGACACGGATAGGAAAACCTGGAAACTAGATCCTAAGGGAATACCTAGATACTTTGTGGGGTATGATGAGGATGTTACGGGAAATACACTATATGACTTAGCAAAGTAAGATATCATTATGGTTAAACACCTAGTTTTCATGGATGAAGGTAAGTCATTTGACCCTTTCAAATATACAAAGAAGATAAGAAATAGAATTGAGTCCGAAAGTGAGGAGGACTCGGTCGTTCCCGAAAGGGATATGAGTGAAGCCGTGATTGCAGATTTAAGGGAGATCCAAGATACAGGAGACTCACCGGAAACCTCACATACTCCTATGGGCTTCGAGGAGATAGAAAAAGTGGGACCAGAACCAGCTTCCATAGATAGGGGAGTCGATGAGACAGTGAGGAGAAATCCAAGACTTCCATCCATTCCAACTTCGGAGTTTGAGGGAGGGAGAAAGAGCAGCAAAAGAATACAGGAAAAACAGGCCGCGCATAAGGTAACTAAGCTATCTCACCCATATGAGCCTAAGTCATACTCGGAGGCAGTAAATAGTCCATAAAAAAAAAGATGGATTAGAACCATAAATGATGGGATGGCTTCTATCATGGAAGCAAATACTTGGGAACTAGCAGATTGTCCTCCAGATAGAAAACCTATTGGATGTAAATGGGTATTTAAACTAAAACTGAACCCAAATAATACCATTGAGAGATATAAGGCTCGATTGGTAGCGAAGGGGTTTACCAAAAAACAGGGGATTGACTATGAGGAGACCTTTGCTCTAAATTTTTGGTTCCCATCAGTAAGGATTCTCCTCGTTCTAGCAGCAGCAGAAGACACGGAAATCCACCAGAAGGATATTAACATTGCCTTTCTTAATGCAAAATTAGAGGAAGAGAAATTCATGAGGCAACCAGAGGGATTTGTGGAGGAAGGAGAAGAGAGCAAAGTGTGCAAGCTCATCAATTCCTTATGTGGACTAAAGCTAGCTCCCCGACAGTGGAATAAGAAATTAGATGCGTTTCTCACCGGTCTGGGGTTTTGACCATTCTATCTATATGTTTGAGGATGAGAATGGTGTCATTTTTATTGCAATTTATGTAGATGATCTATTTGTGCTCAGTAAGTCTTTGGAATAGATCAATAGGCTTAAGAAAAATCTTAGAGGCAGATTTGATATGAAGGATTTAGGTGAGGCAAAATACGATTTGGGGATCCAAAGGAGAGAGATAGGGGGAAAAGGATTATCAAACTTACTCAGAAAGAAGAAATAAATAATATGATTGAGAAATTCCATATTGATAATACAAACAGTTGTACGACTCCCATGGACTTGAAGAAAGTAAGTGATATGAGTGTAGAAGGAGGAGTGATGATCTTAGATGAACAGATGAGTCCAGAGGTGAGAAAGGTTTTTGAAGTCTATCCCTTACAAACAGGTCGTAGGAAGTTTGATCTATTTTATGAACAGTACCAGGCCAGATATAGCAACAGGAGTTACTCACTAGGAGTCTTAATGATCCTAAGAAGAGAGACTGGGAGGCAGCCAAGAGAGTCATGAGATATCTGGTGGGAACCAAAGAGTTATAGTTGCATTTGGGAGGGGAGTACACTGACAACACTACTTGGAGTGATGCCAGTAATGGGGACGCACCTAAGAGGAGATGCACTTCTGGGTATATGTTGTATGTGGGGGAAGGTGCTTGCTGTTCGAGCAGTAAGCAACCAAAAGTGGTTGCTCAGTCTACTATGGAGGTTGAGTACATGGACTCTTGTTCTGCTGTGAAAGAATTGATGTGGGTCAAGTTGTTGTTGCAAGAACTGGGGTATATGAAGGAGGGAGTGCATGAAGTGTTTTGTGATAATCAAGCTGCCATTGCAATTTCAGCTAATCCAAAACATCATTTCAAAGCTAAGCACATGGATATACGTTTGAGTTTTGTGAGGGAAAAGGTTGAGAAAAAGATTGTGAATCTTGTAAATAGATTCGATGAGGAAATGGTGGCTGATATGATGACAAAACCAGTGCTAACCCCTAAATTGAAATATTGTAGAGAAAAATGTGGACAAAAATCAAAGTTAAAACTAGATTAAAAAATAAGGGGAGTGTTGAAATTTATTGATTTCTAGAGTATTTTCTAGGTTTAAATAGGTTAGTATAAAAGGGAAAAAAAAAGGTAGACAACCAGTCTTCACCTCCTCTCTTTAGCCCTCATACTTGTTGTAGTCACTGAAGGTTAGAGAGGGTGGTTAAGTCATGGTTGCCTTAGTTCTACAAGCAGGACTAAAGAGTGACAAATGTCACTCTCAAACAAAAGGTTGAGTCCGTCATGACTCGAACCTCCGACCGGTAGAGTACAGCGCAGCCGGTAGCTCTAACCAGTTTGTCGTGAAGCCCGTTAAAATACATAGGGTGTGATATGTATTTAAACTAATACATGATCCTGAAACTGATTTACTGAAGTGTGAACAAAGGAACATAGAACTAGTTAAAGTATTTCAGTGCGGACGTAATTTCGCACGAATCAAATGAATCAGACATATGTTTCAACGGTCGACATTTAATGTGTGATTAAATCCGACGGCGCATATCACTACCGAGATCGCGGAATGGTCACTTTGACGTTTATGGACGTGGCATGACTTGGCGCCACGTGGAGAGATGATATTTGGTCTCGAGAATTCCGTGGAATATACATCCGAGTGGAAAGTGACACGCGTCTACTTAGTGGCCTTGTCGTACACATGCCGTATAAAAAGGACACCGGCCATTGTACCTTTCTGTACTATACACTCACGTGATAGGTCTGTACTTCAGTAGATAAGGGTAGTGAGAGGGATCTAGGACTTTGGAAAATCTGGTAGATCGTCTTCATTCTCTAAGAGAGCTTTGTATAAAATTGGCATTTTTGCCGGCTCATAACTTATCAGCTAGTTTGCCATTTTTAGTGATTCTCTTTGCTACATACTCTGAGGAGTCCAAGCTGCACACGAGTGAAGTCAATTTGTCAGTTTGCCATCTTGGGCAGCAGTGATTGTGGCTTGAAGTGGGTAAGTTAAACACTATCTAATAGCTTCCTGTATTTTGTAGTCCAATGGAGGACACATAATTGCACCGCCCTCGAGGGTGCCCACAATGAAGATTTTACAATGAAGATGAAAGTTAACTTTCTCATCATGTAGTTACCAGACGAGTTCGAGAACATAGTGTACCGAGTACATGAAATAATTAATAGTATTTGGAAGTGGAATAGAGTGGATGATACTTGTGCAGGAAATCACAATGGAGATTAAGAGATGAGGAAAGAGCATTCAAGCTCTAGTTGCAGGAGGGGAACGATGGGGGAAGGATCCGAAGAAAACATTCAAAGGGGAAAGAGATCAATGTGGAGGACCAAGGCCTCAAAAGGGCATTTGTCATTCTTGCAAAAAAGTTGAGACACTTTATTGTGGATTTTATCAAGCTGTCGGAGATGAGGCTCAAAGAGAACTGTAGAGGAGATTTTTCTGGAGAGAAGAAAAAGGCACTTGTGGTCACAAAAGTTGGAGGACAAACCGAGGACGAGTCCTTTGTGGAGGATAAAGAGCTTGTTATTGAAAAGAGTCTGGAGGCGAAGAAGATCCCTCAGAGACAGAAGTGTGCCCTTGGAGCAATTCAATAAGCTCCACAGGAAAGATGGATCATCGACCCAGGTGCATCCATACATATGGGACGTGATAAATAACTCTTCATTAAGCTAGGAGATATCTCTACTCTAGAGATAGAGTATAGGGATGGGAGAGTGGTTACTACAAATCAAGTGGGATCAGTTTATCTGAAAGTCTTAGAGGAGGGAAAGACTTCCATACTCACCTTCTCAGATGTACTCTATATACCTCGGCTGAGTAAAAATCTTGTCTCTACGTTGTAGATGACAAAGAGTTTGATACCTTCACTAGAAAGGGAATCTTTATAGCTAAGTATAGCGTTGAAATTTACTTCACGAAAGATAAAGGTAGTCAAGGTATGTTTAGGCTTAACGTGATTAATGAAAAGAAGAATGCATACTATGTTGTTGTTCCAAAGTTGATTATTTGACATAAGCTATTCGGGCATGTGCAATTTGATAGGTTGAGGGAAATGAAAAAGCTTGGGGTATAGATGGCATTCAGTTTGGGGATAATGAAGTGATGGATGATTGTAGTGGTTGTGCCCTAGATAAGTCTCACAGAATTCCCTTTCCCAAAGCCGCCACATATAGAGGTGAGAAAATACTAGATCTGGTACAAAAATATATCTGGAGACTTGAAAAAGTACCTTCGGTTGGAGGAAAAAGGTTTTTGATGATAATAATTGATGACTAGTCTAGATACTCTAGAGTCTACTTCCTAAAAATAAAGTCTTAGATATCAACTTACTTCAAAGAATATAAATCCTGGACTGAGAAGTTGCATGGAACCCCCATTTAAAGAATAAAGAGTGTTAATTGGGGGGAATATACCTCTAAACAGTTTGAGGAGTATTTGAGAGATGAGGGAGTTCAGCACCAAAAAACTGTACCATATAACCCGGAACAAAATGGGGTAGCTAAGAGGTTGAACCGAACACTAAGAGATAGTGTATATAGTATGTTGGCCGATGAGAAAAAAGGAAAGAAATTTTGGGCAGAGGCCATGAACTTTGCCAACTACATTAATAATAGAGTCATTACCTCAGTTGTAAAGGGAATGATACGTTATGAGAGGTGGGTGGGAAGAAAACCGGATATCTCCCACCTTAAAGTATTCGGTAACCAAGTTTACAGTCTTCACATGGATAGGAAAAAATGGAAACTAGATGCTAAGGGAAAACCTGAATGCTTTGTACGATAAGATGAGGATATCAAGGGATATAGAGTGTATGACATAGCAAAGAGAGATATCATTCTGGTCAAACACCTAGTTGTCATGGATGAAATGAAGTCATTTGACCCTTTTAAATATACCAAAAAGCTTAGAATCAAATTTGAGTCTGATGGTGAGGAGGACTCCATCCTTCCCGAAAATAACATGAGTGAAACTGGGATTGCAGATTCAAGGGACATCCAAGACACACGTAATCCACCGGAAACCTCACATATTCCTATGGACTTTGAGGAGACAGAAGAGGAGGGACAGGAACTGAATTCTACGGATACGGGAGCCGATAAGTTAGTAAGAAGAAATCTAAGACTTCACTCCATCCCTACTTTGGAGTTTAAAGGGGGGAGAAGGATTTGCAAAAGGATCCAAGAAAAAACCGGCGGCTCACAAGGTAACAAAGCTATCTAACGTAGATGAGCCTCAGTCATACTCGGAGGCTGTAAAAAGTTCGAAGAAAGAAAGATGAATTAGAGCTATAAATGATAAGATGGCTTCTATCATGGAAGCAAATACTTGGGAACTAGCAGATTATCCTCTAGACATAATCCGATATGTTGTAAATGGGCATTTAAACTAAAAATGAACCCAAATAACACCATTGGGAGATATAAGGCTCGACTGGTAGCAAAGGGGTTCACCCAAAAGGAGGGATGACTATGAGGAGACATTTGCTCGAATTGTTCGGTTCCCGCCAGTAAGGATTCTCCTCAATCTGGCAACAGCGGAAGACATGGAAATACACCAGATGGATATTAAGACTGCCTGTCTTAATGGTGAGTTAGAGGAAGAGATTTTCACGAGGCAACCAAAGGGATTTGTGGAGGAAGGAGAAAAGAGGAAGTGTGCATACTCATAAAGTCCTTATATGGACTGAATCAAGCTCCACGACAATGGAATAAGAAACTAGATGAGTTTTTCACCAGTCTGGGATATATCAGAATAAGTTCTGACCATTCTATCTATATGTTTAAGGATGAGAATGGTGTTATTTTTATTGCAATCTATGTGGATGATCTGATTATACTCAGTAAGTCTTTGGTAAAGATTTATAGGCTAAAAAAATATCTTAGAAGCCGATTTGATAAAAAGGATCTAGGTGAGGGAAAATACATTTTGGAGATCCAAATGGAGAGAGATAGGGGGAAAAGGATTATCAGACTTACTCAGAAAGAAGAAATAGGTAATATGCTTCAAAAATTCCAGATCGAAAAGAAAAACAGATGTACCACTCCCATGGACTTGAAATAAATAAGTAATGGGAGTGTAGAAGGAGTGATGCTCTTAGATGATCAGATGAGTCCAGAGGAGAGAGAGTTTATGAAGTCCATCCCTTATAGAGAGGTCATAGGAAGATTGATCTATTTTATAAAGTGTACCAGGCCGGCCATAGCGGCAACAGTTGGAGTACTTAGTAGGAGCCTTAATGATCCTAGGAAGAGAGACAAGGAGGCAGCAAAGAGAGTCATGAGATATCTAGTGGGAATTAGAGAGTTATGGTTGCATTTGGGATGGTACCACACTGACATCACAACTTCGAGTGATGCTAGCTATTGGGACGCACCTTTGAGAAGATGCACTTCTAAGTATGTGTTATATGTGGGGGAAGGTGCTCACTGCTGGAACAATAAGCAACAAAAGGTGGTTGCTCAGTCTACTATGGAGGCTGAGTACATGTCCTCTTGTTTTGCTGTGAAAGAGTTGATGTGGGTGAAGTCCTTGATGCAAGAACTAGGGTATATGAATAAGGGGGTGCATGAAGTGTTTTGTGATAATCAATCTGCCATCGCAATTGGAGCTAATCCAAAGCATCATTTCAAAGCTAAGCATATGGACATAAAGTTGAGTTTTGTGAGAGAAAAAGTTGAGAATAAGATTGTGAATCTTGTATATAAACTATATGAGGACATGGTGGCTGATATGATGACAAAACCGGTGCCTTCTCCCGAGTTAAAGTATTGTAGAGAAAAGTGTGGACTGAAGTTAAAGTTGGACTACAAAATAAGGAGAGTGTTGAAATTATTAGATTTATATGGTATTATCTAGGTCTAAGTAGTTTAGTAAAAATAGGAAAAGAAAAAGGCGGATAGCCTGCCTCCACCTCGTCTCTCTACCCACCATACTTGTTGTACTCATTGAGGGATAGAGAAGGTGGTTGAGCCATGGCTGTCCTAGCTCCGCAAGAAAGACTAAAGAGTGACTTATGTCACTCTCAAACAAAGGTTAAGTCCGGCAAGACTCGAACCTCTGACCGACAGAGAGCGGCGTAGCCGTTAGCGCTAACCAGTTTGTCGTACAAGTCCGTTAGGACACATTAGGTTTGATCATTATTTAAACAGTGTTAAGACCATGAATTCAATTAACGCAATGAAGAACAAATGAACATAGATACAAGTGTTATATAGTGTGAATATTATTTCGCACGAAATAACTGAATCAGACATTTGTTTCGACGGCCGATATTTAATGTCGGATTTCATCCGATGGCATATATCATTCTCGAGATCGCGGAATGGTCATTTTGGGGTTTATCAACGTGGCATGACTTGGCGCCATGTGGAGGGATGACTTTTGGTCGCAGGAGTTCCGAAGAATATAAGGACGCGTTAAATATGGACAAGCATCCACTCAAAGGCCTTATCGTACACAGGCTGTACAGAAAGTACATCGGTCGTAGTACCTTTTGTACCCTATAGTCATTTGATTGGTTCATACGTCAGTAGATAGGGGTTGTGAGAGGGGTTTAGGACTTAGAGATTTTGGTAGGTAGTGACCTCTCTCCCTTTGAGAGTTTGTATAAACTTGGCATCTTTACACCTCATAATTAATTGGTTGGTTGGACGTTTTCAGTGATTATTTTCCTAAGAACTCAGGGGCGTCCAGGCTGCAAAAGGGTGTATTCAGATTGTCAATTTGCCTTTTTGGGCAGCAGTGGTTGTGGCTTGAAGTGGGTTAGTTAAAACTATCTAGAGGCTTTATAAATTTTGTAGTCCAATGGAGGACACAAAATTGCAACAACTTCCGCTTAGCTGTCCCGTTCTGAGCCTCCGCTCCTCCCCAATGAGGAATCCCTTGATTTGGGTGGAATGTTGGGACTGACAATTTTGATGATAAAATATATTTCTTTCCCTCCCTCCCCCCCTTAAGTTGCAAGTTGGCCTGTACTGCTAACAACCGTGGTGCTTGAAGGTAGATAGCCCTTTTGTAGGCTATAAAAGGGAAGAGAATGTTTTAAAACCCATCTGATTACATTGAGGTCCATGTTGTGTCCTAGTAGCCTACATCTTTGGAGGTCTGAAATACCTGGTGCTGCCTTGGTGGCAGTTTGAATCCCATTGCTTGTTCTTGTTCTTCCACCATTGGTGGTTTCCAAACTCCACTTTTGCTGTCCAATATCATTTGAGCTGCTTTCTTCCGGTACGCATAGCTGTTGGGGATAGAAATCAAGGTTGGTAAGGCTTGCCGTAGTGCTCCTAGTTTGTTGCATTGCAATAATGGCGGACGATAAACCTTGGTTACTAGAGTGGCCATCCGCCTTGGCCCTAAAATTTTTTGCAAAGTAATTTAGGGATCTATATTGTGGTTTTGTAGGAGTTGGTTTAGGACTGACAAAGGTATCACATTGGTCCATTAAGCCCAAATTGTGTGACCTTTAGATCTTAGTTGTGCTACATTGAAAACGAGTGGAGCCCCTAGAATCTACTTAACTTGGTTCCAAGTATTGGTGACCGGTTTTCTTTTATCATCTCTTAGGTGAATATTTTCCAAAACGTACCCTACTGGTGTGTATTGAGATTGCTGGAGCTAGGAAATTAATTTGATCATCTTGAAGAAGGTTTGACTTTGACTATCCTGATGCCCTTCGCCTTTCCCTGTTAAAGAGTATTCTTGACAAGGCCATCCTTCTATTACCAAATTTACTTGCTCCAGCATAGCTAAATGGGGTCCGAAGATATTGTCTCTATTGTAGGGAAGGCTTCAGTGAGATCTACAGATGGCGGATATGGGAAGTTGTTGGGGATACAATTGGTGAAGCAGTTGTAGTCTGTGTTCACTGACGGCCCGATTATCAGGAGAAATTTCCATGGCCACATAAGATTCCACTTTATACCCTGCTTTCAATACAGCCTCTAAGTCTAAGCTAATTCCAGATAATAGTCATAGTATTCGGAGTCCAGAATCCGAAATTGATAATGGCACCACCTGTCGAAAGAATTTTCTATTTATCGGTGGAACCTTCAAAGATTCTAACCGACGCTTTTTCTCCTTGGCAAAAATAGTTGCGAAGGACTGGTCCACTTCTTGCCGAAGTGTGGCTACCTGTGATAATCTACTCTGGTATCTTTTATCCCACCGCTTGGTAATAAGGAATTGCTATATCACGTCTGTAATGTCAGTAGCGCTGGCGAGAAGTTCTGATGGAGTGTGGGTAGCATAAACAAGATAACATCCGGCTACTGGAGCATTAGTTTTCCCCCGATTCTATAAATCCAAGGGTACCACCACCTTGACCCCCTCCGTATCCTCAAGGTCCCGATCAGTAAACTTCTCCTTCCACACACTTAAACCCATATTCAACCTTGCCCAGGTGACCATCCCCAATATAATTTCAAACAGCTTACCTTCCACCACCAAGAAGGGAAGTTGAATTCGAACTTTTTGACCCGCGTCATCAGAGAACTCGATTAACATGGCTTTGATAATTTCGTGAACTGGCTAGTTCCCACTGCTAACCCTGCTCAAGATGATGTTACTGGGGCAAATTTCCGGTCAGAGTTCCTCGGGCATTTGTTGTAGAGCCGAAGTTGTAATTAGGTTTGGGAGTGCTCTTGTGTCAACCACTGCATCTTGGTATTCGCCGTACCCGTTGAGTTTGAAATTTCCTGTCCGGTTGAGGATTAGAGCCACAAATAACGTCTTATAATCTTTATCCATTATAATGGTCTTTGGGTCTGCTGACCAAAAGACTGACCAGAGCTGATCTGCCCGGGGTATTTTCTCCCCTTCTGAGTGAATCTCCTCTCCGAGGGCCTGTATGAGAATTTTTTCCGGCAAGTTATGGGAAGAGGCTAGTGTTTTCACGTGAGTGAGGACGTAGGGCATGAGATGCCTTACTAACATCACTGCCGATTTGGAGGAAGGAGGTTGAGTTTTTGGCGACGAAATAGGGGAACCTGGTTCCTCTGGTTTTTCCTGCTCCCTCCCCCTGCTTCCTCACTTTCTTAGCCGGAATCCGGTTCAGGGGGCATTTCTGGTGTTTTATCCTCCGGGCGTTCCATCAAATATCGTTCGAACCAGTCTTTGTTTTTTCGTTTTTCATCCTCTTCCGCCTATTTTTCCATCTCCCTTTGCTTAGTTGTCTTGTAATTCTCGAATCTGGGAGTGAATTTCTTTAGAGCCGGGGGAGGCAGATTTGTGGTTTTGATTCCGAGACCTGTTTTGTCGTTCAGAATAACTTCCCTGGGGGTGAATGACAAAGGTCTAGTGGTCTTCGTGTTGTGATCTCCATGATCCAGTCTTTGCTTCTCTCTCCTCTCCTCCGATGTTGAGTTACGTAGTTGCCTGCGACTGTCTCCCACACCGACATTCCATGCTCCGAAAAAGTAAGTTTGTGCGTGATGCGCTTTAAGAGGTTCCATATCCCACCCCATCACATGGGCATTGTCTCCGCCTACCGGGGATTCCTATTCAAGCTCTACCAGCTTTTGTAGTACTTTTTGTTTTCTTTGGTGGAATTTCTGAGCGCCTGTCATAGCAGGAGTCCGGGAGGGCGATCCCAAACGCAGGGCTGCCAATTCTGCATCCATGGCGGCTAGTTGTTGGCTCTGCTGTTGGATGATACTCTACGGGGTGAGTCTTGCTTGACCTAGTGTTTGTCGTTCCTGTTCTTCCGTGGTGCGAAGTCCCCAAGGATAAAGAAGCACAAGAGGGAGAGGGTTTACGGGAGTTGCACCTTCGTCAGTAAACAGTGCATATTGCATCATCTCCTTTGGGACCCCATTCTTTCAAAAACACTACCCCTCCTAGTGAGCATGAAATCCCAAGCCTCTTACTTGGAGCCCTCGATGGTGTATTTGACCCTTAATTCATTCGATATTTTTGCATCATCGAATTTTGGAAGTTTGCTTTGTCGCAACTAGGCTTGTGACATTTTTGGAGTTTCGAACCGGGAGTCGGACGGTAATTATCTTTGTTTACCGGTGTTTTGTCTTCCGATCCCCCTCCTTGTTTCCTTTCCTGATGCTTCTTGGTCCTTTCAGCTCTCTCTTTTTCCCATTTTTTCTGCTTGAGGGCCAATTCGGGTTTGAGCTTGTGGGGGTAGCGCTTCCATCCATGACCTGTTTGTTGACAGTTCAACGAATTGTACAGAAAGTTGGGGTCATCCACCTTCATGGCGGGTTTAGATCCGCTATCCACCACTTGTTTCCCCTTAAGCTTCCTCAAAGCTATAAGTTCTGCCGATTCCTCATTGTCAGGAGGCATTTCTCCGGCAAATCTTGCAAATTTTCCCCTAGTTTTGCCTGTTACCGCCTTCTCTCGGGCCTCACTATGATCAAAGTGGTCGTAGAGCTTGTTGTTTTGGAAACCTTGAGTCCTCTCTATATCTTGCTGCTATGCTGCCATGCTGCGCTAAGTCTGATATCCCAGCTAGAAACCTTGAGCACTATACACTTGTTGTTGTGTTGCTATGCTGCTCTTATCTGACATCGCAGTTGCGCTGCTCTAATATCATAGCTGCGCTAACAGATCATAGTAGTCATAGCAGTCATAGCAGTCGTAGCAGAGTCATAGCAGCTATAGCAGTCTACGCAAAAAAGGTGTTCTGAATATGAGTCTGTTTGTGTGAAGATAAAGTGACGAGGACATGATTTAGTGAGTATGTAACTCAAAAGGGAGTACACAGATTTGGTGCACTCCAGGCACACGTGTCAGTCCGTGAGAAAGTCAAGTTTTGTTGTTCTAGAAGAAAAGGTATAGTTACATTTGAGGACCAAAGTTACACGTGGAGGTTCATCTTGGGTGATGAAAGAATACGTGGAAAGCGGACGGAGTCCGTCGTCATTTTTGGAAAAGAAGTATTGACTGTACCGTCATTTCAACGGACGAACTTTATCCGCGTACTATTTCATTTCTAGCGGTTGTCTGATTGGTGTAAATAATTATGTGCATTCAACGGTGGGATTTTGTTAATGAATAGTAGTGTACCAATTGACCACGCTAGTTGTAGTACGGTGTGATCAACTCTAGGCTCACTTGCATATATAGGACTTAGATTACTTTAGAAAAAATAGGATTGTTGTGTAGGAAAACTGCGAAGCAGTTTTTGGGTGTGTTTGAATTATAAGATCATTGTGATCATTTGGCAGAACTTTGTGAAATTCTGCATGTGGTTTCTTTGGTGTATATATTCTATATTGTGGCAAATTTGTAGACTTAGGGTGTGTCTAATTTGCTTGGGGCTTCATTGTGAAGTTGGTTGTTTGTGGGATTTCGTGAGAGTTTCCTCTTTGCACAATTGATTATCATGGCAACTGCCGATGCTTCTTCATCTTCTTTAGTGGCATCAGCTGCCTCAAGTCAACAGGTCACGGGCCCTCCCTCACGGATCGTGGTGTTTAATGGGCAAAAGTATCTTTATTGGGCGGATTTGACTAAGTCTTATTTGAAACAAGTGAAATTATATGATGTGATTTTTGGTTTTCTTGCGGATACGGATCCAGAGTTTGGAAAGAAAAATGAAGATGCATTGCATGTTTTAAAGTTACTTTTGTCAGAAGATATTAACATGACATATATCAATATCTCTATGGCATCTGAAATATGGAAGGCCTTGAGTGAATCTTATGTCTTAGCTAGTGAGCAGAATGAGGTTGTTACTGCTGGAAAAATTTGGGACTATAAATATACTGGGGGTGACATTAACTCATATTGTAATGGCTTTAAACTTTTATTGTCGGAGAATGCATGTTCCGGGGGGAGTTTTCCTCCTTATCATGAAGTTATGATTCTAATGAGAGGGCTTCCTACTGAATATAGAGGAGCAGCGGAGCAGCTAAGAAGGTTAGAGAAGAGTAAATGGAATAAAGCAGTAACTCAAGCTTATATCTTAGACGAAGAGGCAACTCAAATAGCATTAAACGGTGGTCAATTAGTGGTTGCTTACAATGCACAGACATATAAGCCGGCTGGATTTTCTGGAAACAGAAACTTTACCCCCAATCCGAATTATAGGCAATATGATAGGTGTGTCTATTGCTTTGGTCAAGGTCATGTTTTCCGGCTGTGTCTGGCATTTATAAAAGCGTGTGAAACGGGAATTTATCGTGCGGGATAGAGGGTACGATCGGAGGGTTCATCACCAAAATTTGTGACATCAAAACTGCCGATTAAAAATGCGGCGTTCTTTGCATTTGTTGAGACGTCACAAGATGAACGACCGGAAGGAAAAGAATATGTGGTCAGATTTCCAGAATCGGATGATGACGTGTTCTTTGCTCTTGCATAAGATCTCATGGAGGGACCTCGAGAGAACGGATGGATTATGGACTCCGGATGCTCCTCCCACATGTGCGGCAATCGGGCTTACTTCAAAACCCTTACTCCAATTCCCACTCGTCCGATTTATTACGCGGATGACAGCGGTGTGGAGGCTACGGCAAAGGGAAGCGTGGAGTTAGCATGTGATATCAACGGTCAGATTGTAAAGAGAACCTTGCATGATGTTCTCTTTATCCCAAAGTTTACAAAAAATTTGTTTTCCACTTCGGTAGCAGAAATGAAAGGTTTTGAAATTTTACAAAAGAATGGAAAAAAGGTATTAAGCAAAGATGGGAAGGTAGCTTTGGTAGGAACTAGAGGCCCAAACTTGTTGTACCGGATGGACTTGGCTAATGAAATTGACTTTGCATACTCTAGTGTCCTTCCGAAAAATGTTTTGTGGCATAAGAGGCTCGGTCATGTTTATCATGAAAGGCTTGATAAAATGGTAAAGAAAAATATGATAGATGGTGTTAAATTAGGACAAACAGATTCCCATGTATGTGATGGATGTGCTTTGGGGAAACTTCATAAGCTGTCGCTACTTGAAACAGCGGATAACCAGGCCACGGATTTGCTGCAAATTATTCATTCGGATGTGTGGGGACCTTCAAAAGTTCCTTCACTGAGTGGCAACCGGTTTTTGGTCCCTTTTACGGATGACTTCTCAAGATATAGCAAGATTTACTTTATGAAAGAAAAGAGTGAAGTGCTCACTCACTTCAGGCATTTTCGTGTATGGGCGGAAAAACTTCATGGAAAACCGATCCTTTCCTTTCGGTGTGACAACCGAGGGGAATATATTTCTCATACATTCTCTAAATATTTAAAAGACAATGGCATTTTTTGGCAATTTACAGTTCCTTATACTCCGAAACAAAATGGAGTATCTAAAAGACTCAACCAAACTCTAACGGAAAGTGCAAAATCTATGTTACTAGATAAGGGAATAGATTTCAAATTTTGGGGTGAGGCTTTCTCGTGTGCGTCGTATATTAGGAATAGAATAAAGACTAGAGCAGTAAAAGGGAAAACACCATATGAAGTGTGGACCGGAAGAAAACCGAATGTTAGTCACTTCCAGGTTTTGGGGAGTAAATGTTTTATTTTGTATAATCTCCCTGTTTCTAAGCTTAGTTCGAAATCGATTCCATGAATTTTTATGGGTTATGATGATGAATCCGTGGGCTATAGAGTATTTAATAGGGATAGGAATACTTTTCAGACTGCTAGAAATTTTCAGGTTAAAGAAGAGAGCAGATCGGTAGATGTTTTTGGTATGACAGATTTTGAAAAACATTCCAAAATCAAATAATATGTTATTTTTGAAAGTGTTACTCTCACTTCTTCTAGTCCCATTTTGGACCCTCCGGCTGGTCCACGTGTGGAGAATCATCCTCCTCCTCCACCTCCTCCTCGGCGGCAACCTACGGATCCAACAGTTCCAGCATCAGATTTTCCGGGGGGAAGAAGGCAAAGCAGCAGCCTGCGAAACTGTGAAGCTGCTCTATTTTATGTCGGTACGTTGGATCTAAATGAAAACTGCGACGCTGCCAAACTGCGATGCTGCGAAACTGCAAAGCTGCGACGCTGCAAAATTGCGAAGCTGCGAAACTGCTTTATTATCTTCCAGCATGATCGAACCGGTCACAATATCGAAAGCCTTTTCAGCTCCGGAAAAAGATCAATGGATCGCTGCGGCTAACGATCAAATGCAATCGATAATGGAGGCTCAAACTTGGGAGCTTTTGGGGCTTCCACTAGACCAAAAAGCCATCGGCTGTAACTGGGTCTTTAAAGTAAAGTTGAATCTAGATAACTTTATTAAAAGATATAAGGCTAGGCTTGTTGCAAAAGGCTATAGTCAGAAGGAGGGAATTGACTATGAAGAGACTTTCTCTCCGGTTGTCCGATTTCCAACTGTTAGAATTTTGTTATCCCTAGCAACCATTGAGAATATGGAACTAGATCAAATGGATGTTAAGACAACTTTCTTGTATGGAGATCTACAAGAACTAATTTATATGAAGCAGCCGAAAAGGTATGAAGAGACTGGAAAAGAAAATCCAGTCTGTAAGCTATTGAAATCTTTGTATGGTTTGAAGCATGCTCCACGTCAGTGAAACCTAAAACTAGATGAGTTTTTAACCGGTATAGGATTCGTTAGGATTAGCTCAGATCACTCAGTCTATGTTATGGAAGGGAAAGATGGGATTATGTACATTGCGGTATATGTAGATGATTTGTTGCTGTTAAGCAAGTCATTAAATGGGATTAACAAAATAAAGGCAGCCTTGAATTCAAGATTTGAGATGAAAGACTTAGGTGAGGCAAAGTATATTCTTGGAATTCAAGTAGAAAGGGATAGAGATAGGAGAACAATCCATCTATTGTAGCGTGAAGCGATAGGAAATGTGCTTGAAAAGTTTGCCATGGCAGAGGCAAACGGAAGTGCCACTCCCATAGAATTTAAGCAGAAAGTGGAAGGCGTGGAGACCGATGGAGGAAACATTTTTGACGATACCTTGGAGTCAAGGGAGGCAGATTTTATGGCCACCATTCCATACCGACAGATTCTTGGCAGCCTAATTTACTTCATGAACTACACGAGGCCGGATATTGCGGCAGCAGTTGGCGCTTTGAGCCGGAGTTTGCAAAATCCGAGAAAAACAGATTGGAAGGCCGCAAAGAGGGTTCTTTGGTACCTTGCAGGCACACGGAATCTTCGACTTGCTCTTGGTGGAGATGAAGTCAAAATTCAGACGTGGAGCGATGCTAGCTATGGAGACATGCCAAGCCGCCATTCCACCACTGGATTCATTTTGAAGATTGGAACTGGAACATGCTGCTGGAGCAGCAAGCTTCAAAAGGTAACAGCTCAGTCTACAATGGAGGCTGAATATATGGCAACAAGCTCAGCTGTGAAGGAGTTACTTGTTGAAATTGAAAGCTTTAGTTCTCAGTAGATGAGGCTATGAAGAGGAAGTTAAGGGTGAAAGGAGCAGCTGCTAGAGCTGCGATGTCAACATAGTGCAGCATGGCTGCATAGCAGTACACGCTGCATATTGTATTCGTACTGGGCTGCGATATCAAACTAGCGCAGCGTAGCAGCATAGCAGTGCACGCTGCATATTGTATTCATACTGCGCTGCAATGTTGAACTAGCGCAGCGTAGCAACATAACATTACACGATGCATATTTTAATAGGTGCACGAAACTAAATTTTCGGGGGAGTGTTGTTTTGAAAAGTTTTTTCGTGCGTACGCGACAGTTCGTGCGCTATGGAATTTAATGTGGAGGTTCGAATGGATTCATGGATTGGGGGAGCAAACGAACGGATATAAGTTAAGTGATGTAAAAGACTCACTAAGTGGCGTGTACAAGCATTGACAAATGGACGGCGGATGGCGAAGCGATCCGATGTGGAATAAACGAAATATTAAAACAGGCACCGCCGGTACGGCGCAGTTGCGACGCAGACAGGACAACGCAACTGCGGTTATTTTGGATGAATATGCGCCGCCGGTACGGAGCAGCTGCGACGAAGACGAGTCAACACAGCTGCGGTTACCTTGATATGATCCGCACGGACAAAGCAGCTGACGCAGCTGCGGATAATGTAACTAGTATAGATTTTGAGTAATGATATTTGTTTAGTGGTTACTTAGTGGTAGCTTGGTTTTTGATGTACGAAGATTGTGGAGATGTCGGTGTAAATATTATGTACAACATAGGTTTGTCTTTTTGCTAATTAGTTATTAGTGTAGATTTGTTCGGTCTGACATACCTCGAACTATTCGGGTATACTTACAATAGTTTAGGTAGATGGTAGATATCAAACGGCTGGTATGCCTCCGTACATTCGGTAGTGAACTCTGTGAGTATAACATGTAGGACTTAGAATATTTTGATTATCACAGTCAAGTTTATCAAAGCAATGGCAAACTGTTTTCTGCATCTTTGACCTGTTGGTGTGATCACTCCGTTTGGTGCTTTCATGTGAAACTTTGTGGGGTTATTCTATGATATATAATCTATGTATGTGTGAAGTTTCATTGTATTCCAGTATTTGTGTAAGATTCTGTGAGCAGTCAAATTGGTTAGTTTGTGAAGTTGTCAACTGTTTTTGTGAAACTCTGGAGCTAATATCATCTAGATGCCTTGGTAGATATGGTTATAACTTTGGGAGATTACAGTGTATATGGTATAATGCATATAAGTGCAGTTTGAGGTGATTCCGTTAATATAAGAGCAATATGTGTTGTCTGTAACACAGCTGTTTTTGAGGTAGTCTGTGGGTGTTTCCGTGAGTAATCCATGGCTGAAATAGGCTATGGACAACATTACTATGGGTGAAATCCCTCCTCCAATAACTTCATTTTATGCCATCCAGACCTCAAATAGTGTGGTGTGATAACCAGGCAACTATTGCAATTGCATCCAACCCGAGTCATCTCTTCAAAAGCAAACACATTGACATCAAGTTGCATTTTGTAAGAGAGAAGGTGATGAACAGAATTTTAAAGCTAAGTTATCTTCCGGATGAGAATATGGTAGCAGATATGATAACTAAGCCTTTACCTGCACCTAAGTTGAAGTTATGTAAAGAGGAATGAGGACTCAGTGGCTGAGAGAGTCTATAGGTTTAGGGGAGTGTTGTTTAGGAAGCCTTGAGTCATCTCTATATCTTGCTGCTATGCTGTCATGCTGCGCTAAGTTTGACATCGCAGCTACAAACCTTGAGCACTCTACACTTGTTGCTGTGCTGCTATATTGCTCTGATCTGACATCGCAGTTGCGCTGCTCTAATATCACGGTTGCACTGACAGATCATAGTAGTCATAGCAGTCATAGCAGTCATAGCAGTCGTAGCAGAGTCATAGCAGCTATAGCAGTCTGCGCAAGAAAGGTGTTCTGAATATGAGTCAGTTTGTGTGAAGATAAATTGACGAGGAATGATTTAGTGAGTATACAACTCGAAAAGGAGTACACAGATTGGGTGCACTCCAGGCACACGTGTTAGTCCGTGAGAAAGTCAAGTTTGGTTGTTCTAGAAGAAAAGGTACTGTTACATTTAAGGACCAAAGTTACATGTGGAGGTTCATCTTCGGTGATGAAAGAATACCAAGAAAGCGGACGGAGTTTGCCGTAATTTTTGGAAAAGAAGTATTGACTGTACCGTCATTTCAGCGGACGGACTTTAACTACGTACTATTTCATTTCAAGCGGCTGTCTGATTGTTGTAAATAATTATGTGCATTCGACCAAGATAGTAAGCATTCTTCTTTTCATTACTTAGGTTAAGCCTAAACATTCTTTGGCTACCCTTATGTGCTGTGAAGTAGACTTCATTTCCATACTTAGCTGTAAAGACTCATTTTCTAGTGAAGGTATCAAATTTTTTATCATCTAATAGAAACGTAAAAACAAGATTTTTGCTCAGCTGAGGAATGTAGAGTACATCTGAGAAGGTGAGTATAGAAGTCTTACCCTGTACTAAGATTTTCAGATCTACCGATCCCACTAGATCTGTGGTAATTACTCTCTTATCCCCATACTCTATCTCTACAGCAAAGATCTTTCTTAGCTTGGTGAAGAGGTGTTTGTCATGACACATATGAATGGATGCACCTGAGTCGATAATCTAACCTTCTTCTAGAGCTTTTTGAATCACTCCAAGAGCATACTTGTGTTTCCAGGGTATCTCCATCTCCTACAAATTCTTGCCAAAAAGAAGCTCCTCATCCTTCTTTTACAAAAGCTTCTCCTCCTCGGTCACTTGTTTCACTTGTGTGGCCACAAGTGTCTTCTTTTTTCCTGCGGAAGAACCCCCTCTATGGTTTATTTTAGAGCCTCAGCTGCGATAGCTTGATACAATCCGAAATGAAGTGTCCCGGCTTTTTACAAAAGTGGCAAAGACCCTTTGGGAGCCTTAGTCCTCCAGACTGATCTCTCTCTCATTTGAATCTGTTGTAAGGCTTCCTAGAATCCTTCCCCCACCGGTCGTTGCGGCAACTATAGATTGAACGCTCGTTTCTCCACTCCAAATCTTAATAGTGTTCTCGTGCACAAGTATCATCTGGACAACTGTGTTCTAGTTCCAAAAAGTGTAATCTATTTCTTGCACGAGGTACATTATGTTCTCATATTCATTGGGAACCTTCATTATGAGAGTGTTGACTTTTACCTTCATTGTTCCTATCCACTCGGCACTTTCCATCTCCATGAACAAAAAAAAGAGATCATTATAGTAGTCTAGCATTTTTTCCCCTTTGTAAGTGTTATCCCCTAGCCTTTGCTCGCAACGCTGGAGTTTCTCAATGGTACTAGCTCTATTGATCTCCAATAAAGTCTCCTATAACTCCTTGGCCTTGAGAATGTCAAGACAAGAGGTTGCCACAGCTTGAGTAAGGTGCCTCAGAATGAAATGTCTGGCAGCCATGTTTTTGTATTCCCACATTTGAATATTGTTTTTCCTTAGTCTTTACGGCCGACGCTGATAAGTCGGTCTTTGCTTGTCTCTTCTTTGCGACGATGTTGAGGTACGAAGCTGCCTTCGATTGTCTCTTACGCTAATATTCTAGGCTCTCGAAAGGAAAGTTTGTGCGTGATGCGCTTTAGGAGGTTCCAGATCCCACCCCATCACAACTTCGTCATCTTCGCCCGTCGCGGATTACTCTTCAAGCTCTGCCACCTTTTGTAGTAATTCTTTTTTCTCCGGTAGAGTTTCTGAGCGGCCGTCAGAGGAAGAGTCCGAGAGGGAGATCCCAAACGCAGGGCTGCCTGTTCTACAGCCACCGCGGCTACTTGCAAACTCTGATGTTGGATTATATTCTCCAGGGTAAGTCTGGATTGAACCGTTGGAGTTCTTTCTGGTTTGTTTATGGCGCGATGCCCCCAAGGGTAAAGGAGCTAGAGAGGGAGAGGATTCACGGCAGTTTCTCGTCCGCCGGTAAACAGTGCATAATGCATCATCTCCTTTGGGACCCCATTCTTTCAAAAACATTGCCCCTCCTTGTGTCCGATGAATTCACAAGCCTCACATTTGCAGCAATCCGTGGTGTATTTTCTCCGTAACTCATTGGAGATTTGGGAATCATCGAACTTTGAGAGTTTGATTTGTCGCAACTGAGCTTGGGACATTTTGGCAGTTTCAGACTAGGGAGTTGGGCCGTAATTGTTTTTGGTCACCGGTGTTATGTCTTCCGATCCTCCGCATTGTTTCATTTCTTCCTTTTTCTTGGTCCGTTTAGCTCTTTCATTTTCCCATTTCTTTTGCTTGAGTGCCAATTCGGGTTTGAGCTTCCGAGGCAACGCTTCCAACCATGACTGGTTTGCTGGCAGTTCAAACAGTTGTACATGAAGACTCGGTCATCGGCCCCCATTGCTTGTTCAGATCCGCTATCCACCACCTGTGTCCCCTTAAGCTTCCGCAAAGCTAAAAGTTATGCTGAATCCGCGTTGTTAGGAGGCCATTCTCTGGCAAACCCTGCAAAGTTTCCCCTAGTTTTGCTTGTTATCGCCTTCTCTCTGACCTCACTATGAACGAAGTGGTCGTAGAACTTCATTGCATCCAGAGATATTTCTTTAGCGGATGGATTAATGTCCTGGATGGCTCGTCTGGCGATCCAATTGTCGAAGGCAGTCCCCTTTTGGGCCCGAACTAATTTCGGACTGCGATAAAGTATTTGGTTGCCATAGCCGGAAGATCAATGGTCGATACTTTTGTCTTTTGGCTGAGGCTCGACTGTCTGTTGAACAAAGTCTGGGGGGTTTCACTCTTCAGACAACGGAATTTCGTGAATTTCTTGATAGCCGATTCATTCCTTTCAGTGTAAATGAACCTCCAGGTGTTCAAAAGAGTTCTACAGGGTGTAGGATCTGCAACCATTTGGGTGGCGGCTTTGGCGGCCTCGATGGCCTGCAGCTTGTTCACATAGGCCTAACCTTGTGCCTGTAATTTCATGTCATCTGTGAAGGCGGCGGTGGTAGGAGCGGCTGCAGCTGCATCCAAGCCGGATTATGCTTGCAAGAGTGCCGCATCGAGGATCAGGTCAGAAATCTTGATGCTGGGAGCCATCAGGAGAGGTTGTCGCTCTTTGTAATCTGCTAAAGCACCCCCAACGAGATAATTAACCATCATTGGGAAGAGGGTAGTTTCGCAGTCATCTGGGATTGCCCCCCCTCCCTATATTTGTTTATCTCGGATTATTTGAAAGATTTCCATAACAGTTCAAAAAATGAGAAAGCGATCCCCGAACTGTCCCCTATAAAAATCCTTACGTCACCTATTTGCTCCTCCTCTGCGAGGTTGGTAAACTGCGCCGAGGAAGGACGGGTGGTACTTACAAAATGAACCGGTGAAACGACCCTAAGATCTGCGTCTTCTGGATCGGAGCCGCCTTTTCCTCTGGTGGAAGGAGATGCCCGGTGAGAGGTGGACCCCCCCCGCTGAGAAAGTTCCCGCTACTGGGTATATAGCTGGAGGGCCTATATTTCCAGTTGGTTTTGCTCTGGAAAAAGATGTCCGCGTGTCTGCTCCTCTATACCCAGGAAAGGCACGCTCCCCCCTTAGAACTTCCTCCACTGATGGGATGTGAAGACGAGATTTGTTCAAAGTCCTTTGTGGAATGGACGGTGGCGGAGACGGAGATGGAGACGGAGACGGAGACTGTTGGGGTTCCGTGGGGAAAGGCGTCTGTCTCCTGTTTCGCCTCCTAGATGTCTCGGGAGATGGAGTTGCGGAGCTAGTAGAAGGAGAACGTCGGTGAGGAGGTGAGTAGGCGGGTACGTCCTATTTGTAGGGTAACAGAATTGGGTCCGGGACCCCTAGACGGCTGCAGCGGGAGATAAGGATGGCGAAGGAGAGGGGGCGTGAGGTGGTGATGGTAGATGAGGAGAAGAAGAGGGAAGATAAAGGGATGAATGTGGAGGTGATCGAGGCAAGGAGGTCGTTATCAATGTAATGTGTATCCTCTCGTCCGGTCACAATTCCATGAAAGCCTCTTCTGGGGACGAGGCCACTGCTAAGACCAAGGTTGGCGCGCCTAGGGAGAAGCAGCAAGTTCAGGCCGGTAATGTGCGCCCAAACCCTCCCATTAGGTCCTGTGGTTTCCCCCCCTTCCCGCTGAAGAGGAGTATCTCAGTCAGTCTCTAAAGGAGGCATCCCCAAAGGAGTCCTTGAAATAGAAACAGGTCCCTGAACTGGTGCTTTGGGGTGTGTCCCGGTCTTGAGAGTAGGGTTTGTCTGCCCGCTAAGAAGCCCACTAGACCTACGCCGCGCTTCCCTAATAATGTTCAAATCATGTTCCCATGAACTTCTTCTTTCTGCCTCCAATGCTTCCTAGTCTACGATGACGGGTCCGACCCCCGCCGTAGCCTTTCCTTGTGATGCTAAAACATTTACCAGTTCTTGGGATCTGCTGACTACCCTGGCCAAATCTGTTATTCCCATGCCCAAAACCTCTAGATTGGTAGGTTTTGATTGCCACAATCCTCCTGGAGGTCGCACAGTTGGGGCAAGTTTAGGAGGCTCTTTAGGTGATGTCGTCACGCGCGGAGGGAACATCTCTTCTTTCACAACCGGGGTGAACCTGCCCTTACTGTCACGGTGATCGAATCTTTTCCCTCTCCTAGTCTCTTTGTAGCTCTGCGTGCTAGTGCCTTCCTGGTGATGAGAGGCGGCTCGACCACGTGATGGTTTACTGGTGGCCGTGTCTTCCGATTGAGCGGTTTTAGAAAAGGGAGTTGGTTCCCTCCAATGTCGCTCTGGTATTGAGCGAGAGGAACTGCTTTCGGAAAAGCTACTCGAAATCTCAACTAATCCTCCTATCGGCCTGACTGTCCGGGCACGGTCGGTGTGGGCTACCCTCTCAACAAACTCTTTCTTCACCTTGAACTCGTGTAGATTATGAAGGGCCAAAAACTCTTTCCGACCCGGCCGACGAGGATATGGCAAAATCTCAAGATCTATGGGGATCTCCGCCTAGGGAACCTTAGACCTAATAGGGAACCCAACTTCGGGAAAATGTCCGGCAAATGTTTCGTTATGGGCATGACCCTTCCAGCGCGCAGTAGGTGACGACTTCTTCCTTTCCTCGGCTTGGGCCCTGGCGGCTTCGGCCAACGACGATAACTGCTCAAGGATTAGGCTCGGGGGATGTGAAGAAAAGGCGACCCTCCCGGTTTCTTTGCTGGAGAATCAAAAACAGATGCCACCGGGACAGATTCGTCGGACAGTTCAGGCTCGGGTCCCGGAGCTTGTACCTCGGGTCTATCCTGCTCTCCGCATCCGTTATCCGGAGCCCCTTTC
Source organism: Zygnema cylindricum (assembly GCA_037447655.1). Classification (NCBI taxonomy): domain Eukaryota; kingdom Viridiplantae; phylum Streptophyta; class Zygnematophyceae; order Zygnematales; family Zygnemataceae; genus Zygnema; species Zygnema cylindricum. The sequence goes on along the minus strand of JBBHKE010003319.1, from coordinate 33,312 downwards.
TCTTGGACCTCTCCCTTTCCTATGATGCAATGGATGACTCGAAAGGAGGTTAAACTTACAACCTTAACTCCTCCAAAGAAGGTGAGGTGCTCCAAACTGAAGCTCCTATCCCCTCTAAGCCGAAAGAGACAGGTGGATGTTTCAGTACTGTCACTCCTTGTTAAAAGTGTGACAAAGATTCTCTCAAAATCCAATTTTTTTGTACAAAAGATTCTAGTAATCGACCCCGGAGGAAAACCAACCGAAGCCCCAAAAAGGACTACCAAAGAGAGAACAAAGGCACTTCCACTCAAAATAATGAAAGGATAAAATAAATATATGCTGTCTCAGAATTAACAATATCACCGTGACCTACAAAATAGAGAATGAAGGTATAATTTGGAATGATAGCAAGCGAGCTTAACATACCCCCAAAACGTCACGCTGACAACAAGAAGAGACGAATTCTTTTCCTGAAGACACTGAAATAGGTAAAGCCTCGTTAACTCCTCGGTTTCCACAACCCGGAACCGGCAAGACCCTTCCCGGTTTCCAACAGACACCAGTCCTAAATCGCCCAAACAAAAAAGATTGTGCCAACTACCAAACAGGACTACGACTTCCACAAAGGACGGATGCAAACCAAGATAGCAATAGGGTCACAATCACACACAAAACAAAGTTCGCCAAAAGAAAGTTTGTTGGAATTTCTAGGGTTTTTCTCACGAGACAGTACTGAAACAGCAACCTGTCTCCTTCCGCCCCAAGTGTCTTATACAACATAATTTGTCCAGTTTCAGATCTAAAAGGTCAACGCAATGCAAGGAGCTAATGAGCGGAGAGCAATTGCTATCGAGCTGACATAGGACGAATAAGGTCGTACCACACTCAAAGAAAAGAGTTCTACTTCAGTCTCCAGCTAAATCTGGAACACAGAGTCCCAATCGGAACCAATAAACTACCAAAAATCATGAACTGACGTGGGAATACCACACTTTGACCTAGGGTAATTAATGGACAAAAAAGTCAGCTGAACCTGAACTGAAGTTCTACTGACAACAAACAGCAAAATCTAAATGACAATCCGAAAAGTTACGTGGCCATCCACCATGTACCCCCCACGAGGGCCGATGTAAACTGGTCCCGTGTAACGGAATCGCCATCTGTGAGACGGAATAACTTTGTCATCCAGCCTACGTTAGGCGCGAAATAAAGTGCGTTCCACTCAGTTTAGAAAATAGAGGAGTCTTGTCCGGCTAGGTACTCTCCTTCCTCCGTGCTCTGATGACCATACAGGGAAGAAAGGGCCCGCAAATCCTTGGTGAGATAAAGAAGTGCCGGTAAAGCACACGAGCTTGACATGAGACAGCGACTGTTTGGCAGAAGCACTACCCACTAAGCTTCAAGGAAAAGGAATTTATCACAACGAAGGTAAAAACCCTGGTTGCTGTCGAGCGTGCCTGGGAAACATAAGAGAAGGCCCACCGCCAGAAATAGAGTGCATTGGGGTCCTGGAAACCGAGAGGTTTAGGGGGGGCAAGTTCGAGAAGGTGTGCACAGAAGACCTGCAATCCACCCCAAATGCTAATGCGGTTTCGCATGCATGACCACGCCCTTCTCTGTCTCTCCTTTCCCCGTGGATATGCATGGGTAATAGTGAGGGAGCGAGTGAAAAGAGGAAAAAGTTCCCCGTACCCACCCAAATTCGTGCTTATCCGCCGGAAGCCCAATAAATGCTAAACTCCTGGATACTATCCAAAGGATGGAAAGGGAATGTTAGCCGTCCGATCCGGCCCAAAAAACTCCGGACAGAAACCAAAGACTATTAAAACAGTGCGCAAATAACTCCCACGCAGAAATATAGAAACAATAAATATCGGCTCTTTCAGATTAACAATATCACCTTGCCCCAAAAAATAGAAATAAGATAGAAATCAATGAAAATGGTGAAGCAAGCTCACATACCCCGGAGTGCAACTAAGACAAAACTTAGAAGAAGAAATCTCTCCAAATTGCCCCGAAGACTGATATGATTCTCCCTCAACCCTCGGTTCCGCCGTACGTATCCAACAAGACTCTTCTAAGTTTCAAATAGCGAAAGTCCAAACCGCCCAAAGAGAGGATAGTGCCAACCACCGCCCCGAGCTAGGATTTCCACAAACGACAATACAAAACAAAGATGGCAAAAGAGTTCACAACACAATGCAATAGTTCTCCAACAGAAAGATTGATTGTATTTCCCTAGGGGTTTTCTCAGGAGCCAGTACTGAAAAAGCAACCTGTCTCCCTCGGCCCCAAGTGCCTTATACCACCAAAGTTTGTCCTACTGCAAGTGCAAAAGTCAAAGCAATACCAGAAGCCAATCAACGGCCAAAAATTGTTATCGTAGCAAATGTGTCCTCAAAACCGACTGTTCTGGTACAAAAAATTCTAGCAGTCTGTTTCGGCGGGACCGTCGCAAAGCAAAAAGGGCTAGCAAACAGGACCAAATAAACTTCCACGCAGAAATAATGAAAATAAAAAGAATTGGTTGTTTCAGATGTAACAATATCAGCTTGCCCTAGAAAATGGAATAAAAGATAGAATTAATAATGTTAGCAAAGCAAGCTCAACATACCCCAGAAAGCCAAACTGGCACAAAGAGAAGACGAAATATCTCCCGGTGGCACCAATAACAGGTACAATCCTCTTTCACACCTTGATTTCTGCAGATCGGAATCAACTAGACTCTTCTCAATTTCAATGGCAAAAGTCAAGATCGCCCAAAGGGATGGATAGTGCCAACTAACCGCCCGGACTACGACCTCCAAAAAAGACAAATCCAAACCAAGATGGCAATAGAGTTAAACACTCAAGCAAGACAAAGATTCTTCCAAAAAAAAGGTTTGTTTGGAATTTTCTGGGGGTTTTCATATGAGACAGTTTTGAAACAGCAGCCTGTCTCCTTCGGCCCCAAATGCCTTATACAACCAAATTTGTCCAGTTTCAGGTCCAAAAGTCAAAGCAATCCCAAGAGCCAATGAAAGGAAAGCAGATGCTATCAAACTAAAATAAGACAAAGTAAGTCGTACTACACTTAGGGAAAAAAGTTATACTTCCGACTGCGACTAGATCCACGGCCGAAAGTCAAAATTCGTTCCACTATTGTAAGACAAAGTGTTGTTCTACAACCACAGTAGGAGGAGGAGAGCCAGCAGCAGTAGTAGTGGAAGTAGACATTTAAAGCAGAAGCTATCAAGCACCCTACTCAACAGCCAACTTCAAGATATGATAGAATGCAACTTAGTGATCTATGCAGACTCAAATTCTGCATAACAGTAGTAAGCACAGTGTAGAATCACTCTTCAAAGATTCAACTCAATTGATTTAGCCAACCATAAGATATTCACACTGCATATTCACAAAAACCGCCATAGTTGACTAATATCCCAAACCTTGGATGATCACAATTTGTCGAAGTCCTAAACTATATACTCACAGTGACTATCTAGTGGTCACACTAATTTAAGTGACTGTACTAGAGTACTGTTCTATGCTACGACAAAGTACTAAAACTGTATTTACTATTCTAAGAGTACTTCCAAAACCTAATTTTGCCTTTTCTCTAAATCTGAATAGTGCGACACTATTTTAAATTAGCTAAACTACAAATTCTTGTTTCCAGATATTTATAAATAGAAGGTCCTACATTAAATGTTCCTGGCGCTTAGTCAGCAGTGGTGCATAGCATCCGGCTGACTATTGTCATGAAGTACGAAGCACCTGATATCGTCCAAGTGTGCTTCGTCATTTGTGGTCCCTTCTCAATTGTTTCCGTCAATTCGATGTCAATCAACGGCCCTTCTTGGCTGACCGTACTATACTTTTCCAGATATGCGGTTTGCATTCATTTTGTCCGATTTCATCAATCCGCTCATTAATCTCCCGACACGTGTAACTGGTCATCGGCGCTACTCCGTGAAACCTGCAACACCCTTTTCCTGCCGGCGCGTGTTCAACTGGCGGTACAGTACACTATCTTAATCTCTTGTTACTATAACACTATTTGAGGTAAGTATTACAGGTTTTCATTTCCCAAAATATTCTAAGTCCTTAATTCCTCCTCACAGCTCTATCTACTGAGTAAAGATTTTCAATTTCAACACTCCCCTAAATATTTAGACTCAGTCACTCACTCAACCCAATAGCCTTTCTACAAAACTGCAACATGGGAGTAGGAATGGGTTTGGTAAGCATGTCAAAAATCATTTTCTCGTCTGATAAATAACACAATTTTAACACTATTGCAAGCATATTTTCTCTCACAAAATGAAGGCTGACATCTATGTGTTTGCTTTTAAAATAATGACTCAGATTAGTAGCAATAGCAATGGCTGCCTGGTTGTCACACCAAATAATCTGTGGACTTGTGTGCATGTATCCAAGTTCCTTCAAAATGGACTTAACCCATAAGATTTCTTTGAGTGCACAAGCTGCTGCCATGTACTTTGACTTCATTATAGACTGTTCTGTAACCTTTTGTTGCTTACTGCTCCAGCAACAAGTTCCATCTCCGATCCTTAGGACGAAGCCTGTTAAAATTACTAGTTTTATGTGGCATTTTCTCGATATGAATTTAGTACAAATGGAAAAAGGAAATAGGCGGACAGCCTGCCTCCGCCTCCTCTCTCTACCCACGATACTTATCGTTGTCACTGAGGGATGGAGAGGGTGGCTGAGCCATGGCTGTCCTAGCTTAAGCAGGTTGGGCTAAAACGTGACTTATATCACTCTCAACAAAAGGTTGAGTCCGGCAAGACTCGAACCTCCGACCGGTAGAGCGCGGATTAGCCGTTAGCTCTAACCAGTCTGTCGTAGAAGTCCGTTAACATATGATAGGTTTGATATTTATTTAAATAGTGTTACAACCATGAATTCGATTAACGGAATTGTGAACGAAAGAACATGGAACCAAGTATTATATAGTGCGAACATTATCTCGCACGAAAACAAATGAATCGGACATTTGTTTTTTACGGCGGACATTCAATATCGAATCTAATCCGACAGCGTACATCGATGCCGAGATCGCGGAATGGTCACTTTTGGCGTCTATGAACGTGGCATGACGTGGCGCCAAGTGGAGGGATGGCATTTGGTCGTAAGAATTTCGACGAACATAAGGACAAGTGAAAAGTGGACACGCGTCCACTTAATGTCGTTGCCGTACATGGGCCGTACAAAAAGTACATCGGCCATAGTACTTTTCTGTACCCTACAGTGATCTGATTGGTGCGTACTTCAATAGATAGGGGTTGTGAGAGGGATTTAGGACTAAGAGAATTAGGTAGATAGGAACCTCTCTCCCTTTGAGAGTTTGTATAAACTTGGCATTTTTGTCGACTCATAACTTATCGGCTGGTTGGCCGTTTTCAATGATTCTTGTTGCTACAGACTCAGGGGAGTCCAAGCTAAACACGGGTGCAGTCAAATTGTCAGTTTGTTCTTTTTGGCAGCAGTGGTTGTGGCTTGAAGTGGGTTAGTAAAATACTATCTAGAGGCTTCCTATATTCTGTAGTCCAAATGAGGACACCGAATTGCACGTTATGGGCCCACCCTCAAGGGTACCCACCTTCAATGGATATGGGTTCATCTATTTGGAAGCCATGAAGATGGGAGCTTTGTGTGAAAAACGATACAGGGGTATCATCAGTGGACAAGTGAACGACCACCTTCGGGAACTCCACCCGGATTTGGAGGAGTAAGGTTCCCTATAGCAACGACTGCCTCAGCGGAGGAGGCAGATGATGGGGACAGCAATGTGTCCGAAAAAGGGAAAGGGAAAGAGACACCCCTCACTTCTATTATCACAGTACCGAGAGCGACGACCGTGAAGACCACGGAGAACGATACTCAAATGGGGGAAGATGTAAACATGGTTGCCAAGAACTTTATCCTCACGAACCTCACTCAAGCTTTGGCCACTCATCATCTTCACATTTACAAGGCCGAGGAGTTGTGGGTGAGTTTGGTGGAGATTTATAGAGCTGGAACTATTCAGGAGCTCCAGTTGGCTGAGCAAAAGCTAGTGAGTTACACTTACAAAGGAGGAAAGATGTTAGATTACTGTAATGATCTTTCTTGTTTGTATATGGAGATGGAAAGTGTCGGATGGACAGGTACAATGAAAATGAAAGTTAACACTCTTATCATGAAGTTACCAAATGAGTTCGAGAACATAATGTATCCAGTACAGGAAATGCCTGATAGTTCATAGAGATGGAATACAGTGGTCAGGATGATACTAATGCAGGAAAACACAATGGAGATTAGGAGAGGAGGAAAGAGCATTCAAGCTCTAGCAACAAGAGGGGACCGATAAGGGAAGAAACCGAAGAAACCGTACAAAAGGGAAAGAGATCATCCTGGAGGACCAAGGCCCCCAAAAGGTCTTTGTGATTTTTGCAAAAAGTCGGGACACTTCATCGCAGATTGTGTCAAGTTGTCAAAGCTCAGGCTCCAAGAGAACGGTAGAGGGGGTTCTTCAAGAGGGAAGAAAAAGGCACTTGTTGTTACAAAGGTGACAGGAGAAACCGAGGATGAGTCTTCTGACGAGGATGGGGAGCTTCTTCTTGACGAGAGTCTAGGGGAGAAGGAGATCCCTCGGAGACAGAAGTGTGCCCTTGGAGCAATTCGTGAAGCTCCACAGAAAGGATGGATTATCAACTCAGGTGCATCCATGCATATGTGTCGCGATAAAGAACTCTTCACTAAGTTAAGGAAAATCCCTACTGTAGAGATAGAGTATGAGGATGGGAGAGTAGTTACTACAGATCTAGTGGGATCAGTAGATCTGAAAGTCTTAGTGGAGGGTAAGACTTCTATACTTACATTCTCAGATGTATTCTACATTCCTCAGCTGAGTAAAAATCTTGTCTCTACGTCTTTGTTAGATGACAAAGAATTTGATACCTTCACTCGAAAGGGGGTCTTTACAGCTAAAAATGGGGATGAAGTTTACTTCACGGCAGATAAGGGTAGCCAAGGAATGTTTAGGCTTAACCTGAGTAATGAAAAGAAGAATGTTTACTATGTTGGTGTTCCTAAGATTATGATTTGGCATAAGCGGTTGGGGCATGTGCATTTTGATAGGTTGAGGGAAATGAAAAGGCTTGGAGTAGTAGAAGACATTCAGTTTGGGGATAATGAAATGATGGATGATTCTAGTGGTTGTGCTCAAGGTAAGGCTGATAGACTTCCATTTCCCAAAGCCGCCACATATAGAGGTGAGAAAGTGTTAGATTTGGTCCACACAGATATTTGGGGTCCGACAAAAGTACCCTCGGTTGGAGGAAAGAGGTTTATGATGACAATAACCGATGACTGGTCTAGATATTCTAAAGTCTACTTTTTGAAAACAAAGTCTAAAGCATCAACTTACTTCAAAGAATATAAAGCTTGGAGTGAGAAGTTGCATGAAACCCCCATTAAGAGGATAAGGAGTGATAATTGGGGGGAATATACCTCTAACCAGTTTGAGGAATATCTGAGAGATGAGGGAGTGCAGCACCAAAAAACTGTACCATATAACCCGGAACAAAATGTGGTAGCTGAGAGGTTGAATCGAACAGTAGGAGATAGTGCATGCAGTATGTTGGCAGATAAGAAAATAGGAAAGATATTTTGGGCAGAAGCAATGAACTGTGCCAACTACATTAAAAATAGAGTCCATACCTCAGCTGTAAAAGGAGTGACACCTTATGGGAGATGGGTTGGAAGGAAACTAGATATCTCACACCTTAAAGTATTCGGTAGCCAAGTTTAGAGTCTTGACACGGATAGGAAAAACTGGAAACTAGATGCTAAGGGAAAACCTGTATACTTTGTGGGATATGATGAGGATGTTAAGGAATATAGAGTCTATGACTTAGCAAAGAAAGATATCATTCTGGTGAAACACTTAGTTGTCATGGATGAAGGGAAGTCATTTGACCCCTTCAAATATACAAAGAAGATAAGAATCATATTTGAGTCCGAAAGTGAGGAGAACTCGGTCGTTCCCGAAAGGGACATGAGTGAAACCGTGATTGCGGATTCAAAGGAGATCCATGATGCAAGAGACTTAGCGGAAACCTCACATACTCCTATGGACTTCGAGGAGATAGAAGAAGCGGGACAAGAACCGGCTTCCATGGACAAAGGAGCCGATGAGACAGTGAGAAGAAACCCAAGACTTCCATCTATTCCAGCTTCGGAGTTTGAGGGAGGAAGGAGGAGCAGCAAACAGATACAAGAAAAATAAGCCGTTTATAAGGTAACTAAGCTATCCCACACAGATGAGCCTCAGTCTTACTCGGAGGCAGTGAACAGTCCAGAGAAAGAAAGATGGATTAGAGCCATAAATGATGAGATGGCTTCTATCATGGAAGAAAATACTTGGGAACTAGGGGATTGCCCTGCAGACATAAAACCTATTGGGTATAAATGGGTATTTAAACTAAAACTGAACCCAGATAATACCATTAAGAGATATAAGGCTTGATTGGTAGCGAATGGGTTCACCCAAAAGGAGGGGATTGACTATGAGGAGACCTTTGCTCCAGTTGTTGGTTTCCCCTCAGTAAGGATTCTCCTCAGTCTGGCAGCAGCAGAAGACATGGAAATTCACAAGATGGACATTAAGACTGCTTTTCTTAATGGTGAGTTAGAGGAAGAAATTTTTATGAGACAACCCGAAGGGTTCGTAGAAGAAGGAGAAGAGAGCAAAGTCTGCAGACTCATAAAGTCCTTATATGGACTGAAGCACGCTCCTCGACAGTGGAATAAGAAACTAGATGAGTTTCTTACAGGTCTGGGATATATCCGTATCACCTGTGTTCATTCTATCTATATGTTTGAAGATGAGAATGGTGCCATTTTTATTGCAATTTATATGGATGATCTGCTTCTGTTGAGTTAATCTTTGGAAAAAACCGATAAGTTAAAGAAAGATCTTGGAAGCAGATTTGATATGAAGGATTTAGGGGAGGCAAGATTTATTTTGGGTATTCAGATGGAGAGAGATAGGGGGAAAACAATTATCAGACTTACTCAGAAGGAAGCAATAGGTAATATGCTTGAGAAATTCCAGATGGAAAATGCTAACAGTTGTACCACTCCCATGGACTTGAAAAAAGTAAGTGATGGGAGTGTAGTAGGAGGAGTGATGATCTTAGATGATCAGATGAGTCGAGAAGAAAGAGAATTTATGAAGTCTATCCGTTATAGACAGGTCGTAAGAAGTTTAATCTATTTTATGAATTGTACCAGACCGGACATAACGGCAGCGGTTGGAGTCCTCACTAGGAGTCTTAATGATCCTAGGAAGAGAGACTGGAAGGCAGCCAAGAGAGTCATGAGATATCTGGTAGGAACCAGAGAGTTATGGTTGCATTTGGGAGGGAAGCACACTGACATCACTACTTGGAGTGATGCCAGTTATGGGGACGCACCTATGAGAAGATGTACTTGTGGTATGTGTTGTTTGTTGGGGAAGGGGCTTGCTGTTGGAGCGGTAAGCAACAAAAGGTGATTGCTCAGTCTACTATGGAGGTTGAGTACATGGCCTCTTGTTATGCTGTAAAAGAGTTGATGTGGGTCAAGTCCTTGATGCAAGAACTGGGTATATGAAAATGGGAGTGCATGAAGTGTTTTGTGTAATCAAGCTGCCATTACAATTGCAGCTAATCCAAAACATCATTTTAAAGCTTAACATATGGACATAAGATTAAGTTTTGTAAGAGAAAAAGTTGAAAATAAAATCGTGAATCTTGTATATATATCTAATGAGGAAATGGTAGCTGATATGATTACAAATCTGGTGCCTTCTCCCAAGTTCAAATATTGCAAGGAAAAGTGTGGATTAAAACTGAAATTTAAATTAGACCAGAAAATAAGGGGAGTGTTGAAATTACTAGTTTTATGTGGTGTTTTCTCAGTTTGAATTTAGTACAAATGGAAAAAGGAAATAGGCGGACAGCCTGCCTCCGCCTCCTCTCTCTACCCACAATACTTATCGTAGTCACTGAGGGATGAAGAGGGTGGCTGAGCCATGGTTATCCTAGCTTAAGCAGGTTGGGCTAAAGAGTGACTTATGTCAGAGTTGAGTCTGGCAGGACTCGAACCTCCGATCAGTAAAGCGCGGCTTAGCCGTTAGCTCTAACCAGTCTGTCCTAGAAGTCCGTTAACATATGATAGGTTTGATATTTATTTAAACAGTGTTACAACCATGAATTTGATTAACGGAATTGCAAACGAAAGAACATGGAACCAAGTATTATATAGTGCAAACATTATCTCGCACGAAAACAAATGAATCGGACATTTGTTTTTTACGGCGGACATTCAATATCGAATCTAATCCGACAGCGTACATCGATGCCGAGATCGCGGAATGGTCACTTTTGGCGTTTATAGACGTGGCATGACGTGGCGCCATGCGGAGGGATGGCATTTGGTCGTAAGAATTCCGACGAGCATAAGGACAAGTGAAAAGTGGACACGCGTCCACTCAATGTCGTTCCCGTACATGGGACGTACAAAAAGTACATTTGCCATTGTACTTTTTTGTACCCTACAGTGATATGATTGGTGCGTACTTCAATAGATACGGGTTGTGAGAGGAATTTAGGACTTAGAGAGTTTGGTATATATGAACCTCTCTCCCTTTGAGAGTTTGTATAAACTTGGCATTTTTGCCACTCATAACTTATCGGTTGGTTGGTCGTTTTCAGTGATTCTTGTTGCTACGGACTCAGGGGAGTTAAGGGTGCACAGGGTGCAATCAAATTGTCAGTTTGCCCTTTTTGGTAGCAGTGGTTGTTGCTTGAAGTGGGTTAGTTAAATACGATCTAGAGGCTTCTTGTATTATGTAGTCCAATGGAGGACAAAGAATTGCAAAGGCGGTTGTGGATTTTCGGCTTTGCATATCCCCATAGATGGCGTCACTCGTAGTATGCATTTTCACTTCTACTTCTCCGAGTATCAGCTTAAGATCTCGAGTCCCTGCAAGATATCTCAAAACTCTTTTTGCAGCTTCCCAGTCTGCCTTCTTAGGATTCTGCAGACTTCTACTTAGGACTCCTACAGCTACTGCAATGTCATATCTCGTAAAATTCATGAAGTATATCAGACTTCCCACTACCTGTCTATACGGCTTTGAAGCCATAAACTCTTCCTCCCCTGACTCTAGGCTCTCACTAACCATTATACGTGAGTCTGACTCAGTTCCATCAAGCTTCTGTCTGAATTCCATTGGAGTTACAGATCCTTTTACATGTTTCATTTCAAGTTTTTCCAGCATATTAATTATTGCTTCCTTTTGGGTTAACATAATGAGTTTTGTGTTTCTGTCTCTCTCTACCTGTATTCCTAAAATATACTTAGATTCACCAAGGTCCTTCATCTCGAACCTCGACGTTAATGCCACTTTAATTCGATTTATCTCATCCATAGACTTGCTTATTAAAAGCAAGTCATCCAAATATACAGCAATATAAAGAATCCCATCCTCCCATTGCAATACATACACTGAATGATCTGAACTAATCCTTTGAAATCTTAGTCCAGTAATAAATTCATCTAGTTTTAAGTTACATTGTTTGGGGGCTTGTTTCAATCAATACAAAGATTTTCATTGTACAATACAAATCTAACTGAATGAACATATTGAAATTGTACGGTTTCATAGCGTTGTAACGTAACTGCGTTTTACAGCCCGGTGCATAGAGTCGATTATACGACGTGACAATGAACGTTTCGCATACGTTGTACTCGCACCTATTTTACTGTTATCATATTCATCGCGTGCGAAACAAACGCTTATTATAGTCACGAATGAACTTACGTGAAAGTACACATACCCGTACATTTCGACAATTTATACTCGTACCTATTTTAGTGTATAATTATGCACGGTGTAATGATTGTATATTCGCAAACCCAAAATATAATTATGGAATTGTACATGGGACGGACGCCACGTCGTACGGATTGTCAGATTTTGTACTTGTACCAATTTTACCGTATATGCTACGACGGCGGATCATGTATACCCAAATCAGCGTTATGGAGAAATTACAATTAAACATTTTTTTTAAAATGGTATTGATACACAAATTAGGGTACATGACACTAATTCATTATATACACTAATAATTTCTATACGCTAATAACGATTCGCTGTGTACACCGTAAAATCTGCGCTAAAATTCGGAATAACATTGTAAAATTCGGTTACATGGGCACACCGACTAAGTTTCGGCTACATGGGAAAGTGCCTTTCGTCTGATGTTTGTTAATTAGCGAAAATGTTTTGTTAAGTTTGGGTCATTGAAATAGCGTTAGCGTTAATAACACTGTTTGTTTCGTTACACCAATTTTTTTCCACTGATAGCGATTCACGGTAGATTATACCGGTCTTTGCCATTCCTGCACTTAATTACTGAACCTGTTTTACTACTTCAGTGGATACATTAGGTGTTCCAAGCCGCACTTTTGATCTATGATTGAAACTATGGGGTCGGTAAGAGATTAGTTTGTTATTCCTGAAATTGGCCTTCGCGGATAGCGTATGACATACTGTTGACAGGCATAGGGTGCATTCAGGACGCCGCTTTACTCTCGCTCTCATTGTCCTCACCGTGATGATGCTGCCCGGTCAAGTGACCGCCAACAAGCAGCCCCAGCAGCTAGGTTCTAAGCAACAGCAGTTGTCTCCTCCTCCTCAGCAGCAGCTGCAACAGCTGGTTGCCGCTCCCCCAGCTGCGACCTCGGACGGAGAACGCCTTCGTTTGTACCGCAAGTGGTACCATGAACTGGACCAGCGTCGCAGCGACCTGCACGGTGACACTCCAGAAGACCGCAGGACCCAGGGGTGCGGCTACTTGTCCAAATTTTTGTATAGTTGCATGCTTTTGGATGTATGTCATTCTTCTGGACGTGTGCGATATCATGTTTACTGGTGGTGCTCCACATGCATAAGTGTTTTTTTGTATGCTTTTATGCTTTCATAATGGGTTGTAACTGTTCCTGGAGAAGTTCGATTTAAATTTTATTGAACATAATTGAATCGTTTATGCGAGTTTTTTCAAAACATGGTGTCATTGGAATCTGTGTCCAGCCCATCAAGAAATGACTAGATTTTCTCGACTATCCTAACAATCATGTCTCCACATGTCACCATTTTTCGTGGTTCAAAATTGGACATGGAGCTACTCGTTCAACTAATATATGGAGCCAAACTAATATATGAAGGCTGAACATTAAAGCATGTGCATTGCCTGATAAAGGTCATTAATAATTCTCATATGCTTACGTTTACTCTATTTGTCCTTGGTGGATTGGCGAGTCCTTTCTATATAATGTATTTTAGTTATCCCTAGGTTTGTTTCTCTGAAAGGTTGCTGCAGTTTGCTGGATGCGGAAATTCGGTGTTTGGAGGAGCTCATTATTCTAAGCACCGAGCTTGGAGATATGTATTCAAGGTCATACATTCTGGATCAAAGAAGGGTTGTTCCACATCAGCCCGTATCTTCACTAGGGAAGAATAAGCTGTAAGTACTTCATTCCCGTATATGCACAAACAGTTTGTTGTTGTTTGCCAATTGGCCAGATAGAATGTTCAATTTTTTTGAATCTCACCTTTTAGGTAGCCATTGTGCTTACGGTTTTCTGCAACTGGTGGTCACGTGCAGGGCTACAGGCGGAGAGACATGGTCTGCAGATTCTGCGGATTCTGATGGTCCGCAGGTTGAAGGACTAGACTTGTCACTTATTACTGACATGCTGATGTTGAGTGCAACATCGCCATGGATTGTATATGTTGCCGAAAGAGCCCAGGTAGTAGAATTTCGTTTGCACTGATTCTGAAAGGTTTACTGACTTCTTGCCATGTTAGGAAGTATTTTTAGATTGAATGCCAAGCAACTTTTTTATGATGACTTCTGGACTTAAGGCGTCAGGACTTTATATATACAAGTTTATGCATTCTGATTAGGATGACGGTGCTCATTTGTTGAAGGATGGTTCTATTGGGGACAATTGACGTTCGTTGACTGAATGGTGGCTTGAATTTCCAATGATAATGAGGCTGTTTTTCTGTTGACTCGAAGGTTTTTGTTAGGGATACGATTTGTTAGTGGGTGGCTGTGCCATGCATTTGTTAATTGTTGTGTGCAGCATGTGTGGCAGTGGACCCTTTGTTACATCTCTCCAAGTTGTAAGCGTATTCTTGGATGGAGGCAGCCTGAGTTGATGGGCTCCGTGGCATGGGAGGGCTGTCATCCTGACGATGTTGCAGATGTTCAAAGGGTGGGCTCTCTGTCCATGCAGTCCCTTTTACTCTGATTTAGAAAGATTTCTTGCACCAGTCGCATGGCTTTGTTTTTCCTGCATGTCTTCCCCTGACTATGTAAACCAGTTGCCTGCAGATGCTCAGTGACGGCGACAAGCCTGGAGGCAGGTCTCAGGTTGTGCACTATCGACGCATGCGCAGAAACTGCTCGTATGCAACTGTGCAGGCCACAGGTCGTCCTCTTGGCGCCCGCTGGTATGCATGGGTAGAGCTCCTCATTTCCGATGTGCCAGATCTCTCTTCGGCTTCTCTCATGGTAAGGGACTATGCTGTCCAATGTCCTTAGCAAAGCTGCAGTCGTCTCTCCATGCCTCTTTAACTCCTACTCGCTGGTATTGACAACCTGGTTTTGGTGATTTACCGGCCATCTTTCATATATAAATAATTGAGAATGAGTTCATTTAACCAGACGTGTTTGCAGTTAGCCATGTAATTGTCGGAAGTTCGTCTGCTGAAATGCTTCATTCTTTTTCGTTGGCTGCTGTGTGGATGTCTGTGACTGGACATGTTAGTCCCTTATCCTGGTTCTCGCAGGTGGGAAGTGCTTGGACACCTCCTGATCCCAATCTGGCGCTGCCATCTCTTGTATCTCCAGCAATCAGCAGCCCTAAAAGCACATTGAGTGCTCCAAAATCTCATTCTATGAAACAGCCCGTCGAAGACCCTGACCATGAACAAATTAATCAGTCAAGGTTACTCTCCCGAAAAATAGCTCCGGGCCTCACTCATTCAAATTCTCTTCACAGAAGTGCATTTTCTCTCTCACGAGGGGAACATGAAGGAGGGGCACCGCTTAGACGGGCAGCAGCAGAAACAGCTTCATACTCGCTTCCGTATAACTCTGATTTGCTGCTGCAAATCGACAAGGGACGTGTTAATGCGACAGCTTTAGGAAATAAGCTGGGAAAAGTTTCTCCAACTTTTGATGCAAACAAGATTCGGGAACTTAGAGGACGGAGTGAATTAGAGGAGGAAGGCGCGGAATCAGATACGAGTATTGTTTCTCGACATGTGAAGGAGGGACGGGGCAATGACAGGGACGATTCACGTGCTCTCCTTCCAATTGCAGGGGTGAGCAAATTATTTTGCTGTAACTGTCAATTGCCCTTTTGTTTGTTGACATTTTGCTGTGGCAACAACATTTATTGTAATGTTCAGGATTCTAAGGCACTTTTGATGCTTTAGGTCTTGGTCGGTTTAAAGAATTGGGCCATGTGCTAACTTCTTATCTGCACTACCAGGGTCAACTGTTTTGGTATTCTCAAGGCTGAAAACCTTTCGATATTTTTCGAAAGACATTTGCTGGCATTGGATCCAGTGTACATGTTCTATCTAATGAACTTTGCATCAAATTACTTGGTGACTTTCTTTTATTAAAAAAATACTGAATAAACATATGCAAGTGCATCTGGGCTGCCATTCAAGGCTGTACATACCCCTTAGTCGACCACCTGAAACTGTGAAACTACTACATTGTTTACCACTTTTCGGAAGATTGTGTGTTCATGTGATGATTGAGAACTTCTGCTTTAGCTTACTGGTTTTTCATTTTGTGATGGCTGAATCTTGAGGTCTGTGTGAAAGTGATAGCAGTAAACTCACAGCGTGACATTGTTGGTTAGCAGACTCTATCCATTCAATCTTCCTTTCTAACTGGTACAAATGGTTAATGTTCCAGCATCACCTCCCTGCATCTCTACTTCTCTTGCTGAAATAGCTAGCCTAAGGGCCGTTGCATTTATGAGTGTGTATGGTCTGAAAGTTTTATGGTTTCATGGCTACTTTCTCCACTGCTGTCTGACGTATTGATGTTACTGAAACGAAGTTGCATATCGGCTCAAAGGAGGAAACTTGCCAATTTGTGTTGTTTTCTAATTTGAAATCACTTTTATTGTTAAGGAGGCTCATGTAATATCAGCTAGAATCAGTCTGAAAGCAGTCGATTTCTGCTCAAGTTATTGAACAACATGGTAAGCTTATTTGCCACCGTTCTGCTAGTTTCTTACTTTTTGAAGTTCCACTGTGACTTAGAAGTCAGCATGAGCCTGTCCATCTCATTTTTGATCATGTTGTCTAATATGCCCACTGTGACTTGTTCATTTGATACAGGTAAGTGCCCCCGAGAAGTCAAGCCTCGAAAGGTGAGCTTGGTTTTCTCTTCCAGTGACTGGTTCCTTCTTCAGCTTTGGGTGTTTAATTTTCGGTTCAGGGAGCTGTTTGTGTTGCAGTTTGGTGATGGCTTGCAATGATTGTGTATTGCACGATGTTTATCTTTGATGGATCATGATGGGTATCATAATGCACTGAGATGGCTTCTTGACATGGCTCTATGGTTCTTTTTTTGACATTGTGTAAGAATCTTTGTGGTTCTTGACCTGTAGCATATGCTTTTGTAGTTGTTGCAAGGTTATAGCTGTAAGAGCATGCTCTTGCACTGTAGTAGAAGCTCTTTTTATTTACAACTGTATGGTTCCATAATATCCTTTCATCAGATGTTCAAGATTTGCTGTATATTCCCGAAAACCTAAGTTATCAAGTTTTACATGTAAAATCTTCTTGCCTTTTCTTTCTTTTGGACAAACGGAAACGTTTATGGTTGAGAATTGACTTATTTTTCCTGATTATGGTCGATTGCATCAACAGTGTGGGGTCAGGTGAAGAGGTTGAGACTATTTGGCGGAAGGGTGCGCGCATCCTCCCTGAGCTTCCCCTCCCTGCAGCACGCAGTGGGCCTACGGCCCCCAGCGCTGCCCGTGCAGCTGGCCGTCGTCCACCTGGGCCACCGCCTGTCCAACAGCCAGGCTCAGGGCCAGGACTAGTGCCAGGAGTGGTGGCAGGAGCTGGGCTTGGAAGCCTTCCGGGGGGGGCAGGTGCCCTTAAACCACGTGCCACGCAGGTGCTTGCTGTTGCAGGGCTGCCGCAGGAGGACCTTAGCCTCATTCGTGGACAGAAGGTGGGTGCGTGCCCGCATGAAAACCCCATTGTACTCTGCAGAAGTTGATGGGGAGGATGGGTTTGAGAATAAACTTTGTTGATAGAAATTTGCAGAATAGTCCATGCATTGTTGACTTCTTTTGATAGTTTGTGCTGAGTTCATTATTCTTCTTGATCAGCCTGGTTATTCTGATTTTTCTTCGAGTGTGGAAATGTGTTGAAAGATTAAGGTCTTAATCTTGCTGTTCAAAAGTGTGAACTTTGTGCAATCTGGCCTTCTTTCCTCTCGGCCTGGATCACAGACGTCAACTCGTGTGTTGTTGTGGTATGTGTGGGCAGGTGCTGCTTGTTGAGGATAATGTGGTGAATCGTACAATGGGCCAGCGGCTTTTAGAGAGCCTTGGATGCCAAGTCACTGTTACATGCAATGGGAAAGAGGCTTTAGAGGTCATGCAGGGGAATATTGGGGAGGAGCTGTCAGTCTACCAGGGAGAAGGCCTTCTGGAAGGGGAGGAACTGCCTCCGCAGTTCGACCTTGTCCTTATGGACCTTATTATGCCTGTCCTTGATGGGTTGAGAGCTGTGAGATCTCTATGTCAATTTTAGATCTGTGCAGTTTTCAATATTCTTCACTAACGGCGGTGGCTTCCTATTGTAGCATCAAGTTAATTGAAAATAATGCAATGCTGCTGTCACGACCTTGACTTTATGGAGGAAGAGTATGGGAAATGCAGGTGGAGCAGTTTCGTGACTGGGAAGCTTGCCAATCACCTAAGCGGCGGCGTATGCTTATTTTTGCTGTTACTGCAAATGTAACAGGTAAGGAATATGTGCAAGAGCACACCTTCCTTCTAATTAGTCAGTTTGGTTTAAGGTTACTGTTACTCCACTTTTTTCTGTGTACACTGGAAAGGACGCTTGTAGTCCGCATTCTCTCTGTTAATGACTATGGTCCAGAACATGTGCAGACACATCAGCCCATGGCTTTTTTGAACAAAACTTGGCCAAGGGGGTTCTTTTAATCCTGTGAAGAATAATTTGGTTGCCTTCACTGCCTAGCTCTCAAATTATGATTTGGTTTGCACTGGAACTTCACATTATCGTGGAGTTGATTACCGAATTGTCAAGAAATAGGTTTTAGTTTTGTTTCAACAGAAAAACGGGAGTCGTTTTTTTAACAATAATGTGGATTTCCGGGTGAAAAACTGAAAACCTTCAGATGTAGCAGGTATAGATTCATAATTTTATTTATTTATAAACATTCTAGTGAACAACATGTTTTTCGCTCTTTTTTTTTTCAGTTTACTTTAGTGCCAACTGGACTACAACCTCACACAGAAAGTTTTAGATGGTATGCTCATACATGTTGCCGCAAGTCTGCGGCATAAAGTAGAATATAATACAGAGTAATGGTCTATGATAGTTGCATAGCTCATTGCGAAAACCCCACTTTATGAAGATATTGTTCAAAACTGCATCAAGCTTTGTTGAGCTTTGTACCGCATTGCAAACTTTTGCAAACGAAGTACAATGCTCCAAGGTATGTCTATGTTCATTCATGCTATATGCTATGGCTTCTAAAAAACCATATGTTTAGTCAGTTATGAAACCATGCCAATCAAAGTAGTTTTTGATGCAATTTCTATCTAAATCTGGAGTTTTTCAATTCTGTGTTTCATGGCGTCTTAAATTCTTTCAACACATTTTAGGTTATATTGGAGATTTTTAGGGTATTTTATAAGCTATAGCTACAAGAAAGTGTTTTTCCATGGAAGGAGTAGGATCATGTATTTTTAGGTTAGAAGATGAAGAAGAATACATAAACGAAAAAAAGAATTACAAAGACACATTGATGTTTATGCCTGTGTGTTAATAATCTATTTCCTAATGCATAAGATATGTCAAGTGCAAAAAAAACACAAACTCCGTAGCTTCATCAACTTTTCATGTTCACTGCGATTGCTCCAGTATTTCTGTTTCCAGTAGATGTTCCCTTGTTCTTACTATAACCTCACAATATTGATTGCCTACGGTCTTTTGGCCTAAGATGGCATAATCAGACCATTCCCATGACTTAATTGACATTACAATAAGCAGGGAGATGAAAACTGAATTCAAAGGTGAAAAAAAGGGAAATAGTAAAAAGAAAGTAGATGTTACCAGATTGAGAAAAGAAAGCAGAAAAAGTGGATGTAATTGCAGGTGAAACAGTAACAGTTTCAAAGTACAGTAGACGTAGAATGAAAACTTAGCCAGGCTTTGTTCCTCAAGCTATAGCATGTTATTGCGGTTGGATGAAGTTTTGTCCAACAATGGATTCTGCAAAAGGAAATCCGTGCAAAAATTCAGGGGTTCAGTTTGTACTGAATTAAATCCTAAAATACATTCTGCCGAATAGGCCGGTTTCGTTCGGATGCCGGTGACTATGGTCTGGACGTTGATGGTTTTGAGGTCTTGAATAATTCTTAGCAAAAAAAAATTATGTCAAATGGTTGCCTTAGTTCTCTCGTAGGCTGCAGATAAATTATCCATATGATGATTATCAGCTGCGCATAGAAAACCGTTTTATGTACTTTGTACTTGATTTTGTGGTCTTCTCTACTCGTAAGTGTATGTATGAGGTGCTTTTTATGTCTTTGTACGTGTACAAAATACTGGAAAATAGCTTGCTGTCGGACATTTTGTGGCAGGCAGTACATTTTGGTGTACACCAAGTAGGATACATCTATTATGCATTTCTTGTATCCGAATATCATTTCCTCCATGTCCATACTTCTCAAACGTTTAATTTGGTTATTTTACAGGTTATGATATATTGTGATAGCAATTTTTCTTTTTATCCAGTATCAAACCCTGAATAATGTTATTACTAGCTGTCCGAAAATCGTCCTCGATAGGAATCACTCGGAATCCCTGCAAATAGTGTTTAGTGTCATAAATTTGAGGGAGTGTTGTGGTTTAGGTGTTTACTCAACATGGAGGTGTGGAGATTTTGATTGGAGAACTTAATGATGTATAGTCTATGTGAGGAGAAGAATGATTACAGTGATCAGAATGCTGATTGTAAAATGAAATATGCGGCAGATTGTAAGTGGCAAGAGCCTGTGGCAACCTGTTGATCTCCAATAAAACAGCAGATTAGATTTCCTGATTTCCTGATGATGATGATCACTATCTTGTACATGTCAGCTACTGGTCGGATTAGATTGAGGTGACCGATTTTCTGGCCATTTATACATTTTGCTGCATATTTTTTTTAGCATTGAGATTTTGATCCTCATATCTAGTGAACTATTTATTCCATTTAGTTTATTAACAATCTTTTTAAGTAAGGAATGCTGGCGGTTGCTGGTAGGAGATGTTCCTTTTTATTTGATCTTGCCATCTGGATTAACACCATTCCTTGCACTTGTTGCAATATTAAATTGTCTTGCGTTCATTTTGGGTTTCATATCAAATTTTATGAAATCCTTATTGTTTTGCACTGCAGCTGTCATCATTCTTTGCTAGTGTTGCCACTACGTCTTGCCCAAAGATGATTTTTACAGGTTTATCCAAATTAATGCTTTGTTTTATTTTGGTGAACCAGATGGAGACATGGTGAAGTGTGCACAGAGTGGATTTGATGAATTTGTGAGTAAGCCGCTGACGTGGGATAAGTTAATTCACCGCCTACGTAGTGTGCTGAACCAGAGAGGTAGTGGCAAACCCAGGAGTTTAGATGCCAGCCTGTGACAGGTATATAATGCTTTCTGTGGGACAACTGATAGAGCAACAAATGTTAGCTGAGAGCTGCTCATGTTTCTCTGGACAATGATGCACTTAAGGTTGATTCTTTTGATTTTGAGGAATGTTTAAGGGATGTATCGAAAAGCTGTTAGAAGATAGCAAGATTAGTTTCTATGTGGTCCTGTGGCAGATTGAGCTGCACGGTCATTGAATAGGAATTTGGATAGATCATGCATCAGAAATTATGATTGATGCTGGCACAAGTTAGTCACAGGAGGGGCATGCGCACTTTTTTTCTTCTTCCTTTTGTATGTTATTGTCAGTAACTAAGCTATAAGAGGTAAAGCTATTTAATAATTATTCCTCATTTTAGGCTTGGTTTTTTGACAAGCATTTTTCTGGAATAATAGCTGGTAAGTCTGATGGCTACATTTTTTTTTTTGTTCTCAAACGTAGCTAAAAGTAGGGGGGCTAAATGTGTCTGCAGTTCTTCCTACATCAGTTGCTCAACTCCCCTATGCGTAGCCTACACTTTTTCCTGAGCACCCTTTTTGGATGACGGTTGGGATTCTGAACCCTTTTCCAGTAATAGCAATGGGGTGCTGTTCCTTGTCAGGGTACCCTCTCAGATTCAATGATCTTCACATTAGTGTTTTTTCAGGTTATGATAATTCCTGTTTATCTTGCCAAATTTTTTACCAAAAAAAAGCCATCTAGTTGTGTTAAATAATTGATGTAAACGTATGTTAAGTAGTCCAGTCTGGCTGAGCACATAGCTATACGATCTCGTCTCATGCTATATTTCAATCTCAGTGAACATTGATGGAAGAATCTTTCGAGATTTAATTTCTTGATATGTTCATCAAAGAGGATTTGTTACATTTGTTATTGTTGTGATGTATATTTTGACCTATCAATGTTGATATGCAATGACGCAGTGTTGTACATGTTTCCTCTTCATATCTGACATTTACCTAATTCTCAATAGACAGCTGATTTGCTGGTCTGATTTGTACGCAATAGAAGTGTAATTGCACATCGTGGATTGTTTCTGATTGTTTATGGCTTGAGCACCCTCAGCAACTTTGGCTGAAGCTTAATCCATAATGGTTTAACTACAAAACATTGATTTATAGTTTACCCCTCCTTAAAACTGTTTGTTGTCACAGAAAATGTCTCCAATGACGTTTGTAGTATACACTATGATATGTAAAGAGCTGTTTGCTTAACAAAGGTACATATCAAGAACAAATTCCAAACTATTAATTTTAATGTTATCACTGTGAGCTGGTCACTTACAGCACCATACTCCCAGCCTCTCCCAGTGAGCCTCTCTCTTTGTTCAGCGCATTCTGACCCATTAACTTTTAAGCACCTTGTATTCGAGTCATTCTCGCCTTGCCATTCTCTCCCATGTCATATATTCTTAGCCACATGACCGGAGCTCCTCACATTGAGCCAATTGCTCTGAGTCCTTCACTTCGAGCCATTTAATAGGAGCGACTCACTTTTAGCTATTCTCACGTCAAGCCATTTCCTCCACTCACTTTGAGCCACCCGCTTGAGGCCTCTCACTTCGAGCCACTCAACCCAGACTACTCACTCATAACCTCTTATTCCAAGCCACTCACTCCTAGTTACTCACTTCGAGCCTTTCACTCCGAATCAATCAGTCCGAGCTGCTCACTCGTGGCCACTCACTTCTAGTTACTCACTTGAGCAATTCACTCCCAACCACTCACATTAAGCAACTCACTCCGAGCAATGACCCATCTTTGTCCCAATGGCGTCCTATGTCAAATTACACCCATGGAAACATGGTCCTTTGTGAAACCCGATATTTGCCACCTTCAAATCTTTGGATCTGAGGCGTGTTATAAAGATCTTTTGGAATACAACGGCAAATGGGGCGCTCACGCCCATCGCGGCGTATTCGTTGGGCACGTTTCAAATTCCAAAGCGTATCGCATCTGGTGTCCGCATCAGCGACGCGTCCTCACTACTAGGGAAGTAACCTTCAACGAGACGCCACTTCTTCAAACCTTGTCTCCTGCGCCCCTCACTCCCCCCCCCCCGCCCTCCTCTATCTGCCTTTCCCCCTCTCTCATCTCCCTCTCCCTCACTCCTCCCTCCTTCCCAACATACCCTTACCCAAGAGATCTTTCTTACCTTACAATTTCAAACCCTCGCATCTGAATCCGCCGGTTCTCCCCACTCCTAGCCTCTCTCTCTCTCTCTCTCTCCCCTCTATCTCGCCCATCTCCACTCCTTTTTTTAACACCGTCTTCCCCTCCCTCCTATGTCTTACAGGTGCTGCTCCAATCACTTCATTGAATCACTCATTTGTTCTTCCTCTCCTTCCATCCACAACCTCTGAAGAGCCGATTTACACCTCCGATGCTCTCTCTCTTTCCATCTCTCATTCCCCTGATGACCCCTCTTTGATACACTTCCCTCCACATCTCTTCATGAGTCTCCTCCTTCTCAATCACATCGCGGTCCTTTGCGCTCGGGCGCCTCCCTCCTACTACCTCTCTAGCGCATGCCTCTCCTGCCTATGCTACTCAGTCGGGGCCTCTGCCTCTCTCATTCCGCCCCCTCTCTCTCTCTCAAAATTGCCTTAAAACACCCGGATGGCTCCCTTTGGAAAAATGATGTTGATGTCGAGTACTATGCCCCAATCGCCAACAAAACATGGAACCTCGTTCCCCTTCCTCTTGGACAAAAAATAATCGGCTCCAAGTGAATTTTTCCTGTAAAACAAAAGCCGGATGGATCGTAAGACAAGTATAAAGCTCGCTTGGTGGCTAAGGGGTTTCTTGCAAATTGAAGGTATTGATTTTACAAAAACCTATGCCTCAGTAGTAAATCTATCCGCACTCTCTTTGCTTTGGCTGGTGAACATGATTTTCATGTTCACCAAATGGATGTCAAGAATGCCTTTTTAAATAATGTTCTTTTAGAAGACATTTCTATGCATCAACATGAAGGCTACATTTCCCCATGGTCTGAACACCTCGTCTTTCACCTCGTCAAAACTATCTATGGCTTGAAATAATCCCCTCGTGTATGGAATCACACCATAGATGCAATCATGCGTAAAGGAGGCTTTACTAGAATTGATGCCGACTTTATCATTTACTCTTATGACTCTGGCCCCTCGTTATTTTCGCCATTGTTTTTGATGATCTTATTCTTGGTGACCTTTCCCTCTTTGAAATATCTACCGTGAAATACTTACTTGAAAGCCACTTTGACATGACCGATATTGGCGAACTCACCTATTACTTGGGCATCCAGGTTCTTCGTGACCGCTCCATCAAAACCTTTTGTCTCTCCCAAGAAACCTTCATCTCTGATCCTTTATACCGCTTTGGCATGGCGAATTGATCTTCCTTTTCTCCTCAGATGCCAATGCTCTTTTTCTACTTCCCATAACTCAGTTCTCGCCCCCTCCTTTCGTGCTACTTATCACTCCATGGTCGGTGCTCTTATGCGTGTCATGTAAGCCACTCGCCCAAACATTGCTACAGCTGTCACAAAACTTACCCAGCTTTTGCAACGTCCCGTCCATCCCGTTACCATCTCGTTGCCCCAAAACTTGTTTTCCGTTATCGGCAAGGCACTAAATCTCGTGGTCTCACATACTCCTCCTTTGGCTCCAGTGCTCTAATCAGTTTCGTTGATTCAAATTGGGCCCAAGACGATCTTTCTCGTTGTACCACTACAAGCTTGTGGTTTTTTTTGGGCAATGGATTCATTTCTTGGTCATGCAGAAAGCAACCCACCACCACATGTTCCACCACTCTGGCCGAATATATGGCCGCATGCCACGCCGCCAAAGAAGTCGTGTGGCTTCGAGCTCTTCTCTCCAAGCTTGGGTTTCCCCCTTCGGCACCGACTGATATGTCCTCCGATTCCCAAGGAACCTTTGCATTGATTCGTAATCTTGTTCACTATAAGAGGACGAGACACATCGACATTTAGTATCATTATTCTCAAGAGCGGGTTGAGGATGGTACTCTCCAATTTATTTATGTTGAATCCATAGATCAGGTGGCCGATTTTCTCACCAAGGCTCTCTATCGGCCCCATTTCGAAACAACATCGCTTTTCCTTGAGCCTTTGTCTTCCTCCTACTCCTCATGGTTGTATTTCGTTTCTTTTCATCTCAATCTACTTCCTAGTTTTTGATGAGGTGTTAACGGTAATCTGGCGTCGGTTCTCCGTTGTACTTTTCTTTTCGTCCTAAATAATGGTTTGTTTCGGTTCCCTAAGTCATTTCATTTACGTCCTACATTTTTATCTTTTCGTTATCGTGACGTCTTATGCCTCTATTCGTCAGTTTCACCTAAATTAATATCCTTGGTCGTGTAATTATACTTTTATATTTGTCAATCCTTTTAATTACTTTTCTTTGGTCGAGTAATTGTAATTTCTATTCCGCTAGTTGTCCAAATCCACTTGATTGATTCAGGTCTCCCTAACGTTGTACATTGCTGCCCCAAAACAATCAATTAGAATCTAGATTAGGATCTGAACGTTACAACGCACTAAAGCGCATTTCGACTCCACGGTAATTAACACTGTGTGATTTGTATATAAAGGACTTTTCTCACTTGAAGAAATCATGCCCAAATTCAATTCAATTTAACACATCTATGCGTCAATCTTCTCTTATGTATGATTTCATGGAGTCCGCCATTCCACCCCCAATAGCCCTCGCCCATCATGGGGTGAATTAATGTCTTTGTGGCTTTTAACCGAAGATTTTATACCATATGTAACTTGTTTCGTACTATGATAAATTCACATTACGACATTAATTCTCATCCATGCATTTTATCAATTGGAAAATACAAATTTACAAAGGAAACACTCACATTCAAAATCAAGGTTTATTCAAAACAATTTATAGTTCACATAACATAGGTTGGTCTCTTGCCTTTTAGCTCAACCCTCTTTTAGGTCTCTTTTTGTTTTTCCTCTTACTAGAGTAATCTCCCCTATTAACTATTATGAAATACTAATTGTTAGTAAAAGATTTTCAATACAAATATCCATTTCGCCATTTTGGATTATTCGCTCAAGGCTAGCTTTTAGTTAAAAAAATCTCAAATAACATCACTGTTTTTCCGGAGAAAAAGGTGTTGAACTCCGAACTAGTGCTCGAAACTAACTACAAATTTTCAAAAATGACTTACTAGTTTCGCACTCTACAAACAATGCGCATAAAGGTACTCCACTAATTTCACCAATAGTCCGCTGCAACAAATACCCACTCGCTATTTTGACCCAACACATTCACTTAAAAACCTCAATTAATATATAATTCTAAGTATATATCTGATCTCTACGACCCTTTCACGGATATCAATTGATTTAGTGGATTTATGTTCCAACTCCTTAGGTACCTATGTATATATTAGTTTAATTTGTTATTACTGTTACAATAATAATCCTCAATTTTGTGCTAAAAATCACGACAACGGGCAATAGGAGGTACGACCGAGGTGGTCACGACCGCGACGTTGGTCGTGGTCGTGGTCGCGACAACACAACGAAATTACATGGATTATTAAAATGATGTTGTTGATGGCTAAACCTTCCCAATTATAAATATAATTGTTGAATCCGTGAGCGGTTGTGAAATAGAAAAAAAAGATTGGATTATTGACACCAGCGGCATCATATCATTTGTGCAGCAACGCAAACATATTCCATGATATGAGAGCATTAACGATTTTGAGCGGATTAAATTTGCGACCGCCATGTTTTTTTTGTTGACAAACCCGAAAATTTTAGTTTGTTTTTTTGCATGAAATTCCAACGAAACATAGTATCGTAGTCGAAAGAAAAATCGTCCGAAAATTGTAGAGAAAAAAATAGATTTGCGAGAGAATAAGCATTAATCTAAGAGTTACACGCAAAATTAGGAACAAATCTCTTGAAGGAGGTGACTGTCGAGGAAAAAAAATATTCGTTATGGGAGATTGCAAAAAGACAAAATAGTAAAAAGAAGAGGTACACGAATTGTTTTTTTGCAAAGGGAGATGTACCACTACACCACTCATTGTTATTAGTGTCAAAGTTTAAATAGTGTTGAAGAAAATATACCGTAATTGATGCTAATTAAGAATTTGAAAATTAAAAAAAAGGTGTATTCTAATTTCGACGTTAATTCTAATTTGGGAACAGCAAAAATTGAATATTTGTCGTACGATTATATACATTAATATATGTATCCGTACAAAATGTTTGAAATCGTACGCCGTCGCGAATTTATTATATCCGTACATGCAATACTAATTTACGTGTCAGACTAAACCTGTTTTTTTTAGCGCACGTTCTTATGCGTGAGCGTTTGATTTAATTCATTTTTTGAAAATTTTCACTTGGAAAGGTACATTTATGTACCGTCCGACATCAACCGTATACCACACTATTTATATTATGTTGTACTTTCAGGCTTTACGCTAATTTGTACGGTACCTTAATTAACGTCAAGGAAAAATTAAAATCATGTATCCTATTTGAGGAAAAAAATCAAAATTTTAAAAACCCAAATTAGTGACTTTGACACTAATAACGATTCGCGATGTAGTATAGTGCCGTTTTAAATAGTGTGGCCTACTTACAAAATTGTACCGTATTAACGAAAAAAGTACAAAAAATGATTTAATACATGCCGTTATGATGTAACTGCGTTTTCACAAACCGCGTAGTGCAAACGTCATAATGACGTGAAACTGTATGTTTTGACAGAATGCGTTTTCACAAACCGCGTAGTGAAAACGTCATAATGACGTGAAATTGTACGTTTGTCAGATTCTGTATGTGTACCTAAAAGATATTAAAAGCGGATAATTATTGCGGACAGAAACCCAAATTAGAGTTATTGATAAACTAGAGTAAAACTTTTGTTTGAAAAAACGAAAAAATCTAAATTAGGATGGATAACATTAATTATTTATTTACGATAATTACGATTCGCGGTGTAATAAATGCTTAACGCTAATAACAATGAGAGTTGTAATTTTGTACTTTTTCGGTTGCGGGCGGGTACGTTAGTCGCGAGAAATCGAGTTTCGGTTAACTTTTATTTTCGTAAACGCCGGTCGGTTAACGGTTAACAATTTTGGAGCGTGACAAAACCCGGTCGGGCGTCGGTTACTCAGATTTTGAAAAAAAAAAAAACGGTCGGTTTCGGTTATGTAAAATTTTGACTTTTGCGACCTCTGACCTAATGTTGGGTACCGGATAATCGACATATCGTCATTATCAAACGGTGAGGGGTCCTGATATATCGCTCCGGTACCAAATTCCTCATCTGTGATAAGGGGGAAAGAATGTGGTATGCTATATATTAGTACTTCATAATACATTGTATTATAATTTTCACTATATATAGCATTGCATGCCACGTATAACAATCTCGTAGAATTAACCGTACAATTGCACAGTATGAACCGTACAATATATTGCCGATAGTTTTCGAACCTTTTTTATCGCGATAAAAAACCGATAAATATTGGTTTTTTATCGCGATAACACCAGTACCAGAGGTCGCAAAAGTCAAAAAAATTCATACCCGAAACCGACCGTTTTTTTTTTTTCAAAATCTGAGTAACGACGCCCGACCGAGTTTTGTCACGCTCCAAAATTGTTAACCGTTAACCGGCCGTCGTTTACGAAAACAAAAAATTAACCGAATCTTGATTTTTCGCGACTAACCGTGCCCGCCCGTAACCGAAAAAGTACAAAATTAATCAATGTACGACGGAATAAGCCAATAATTACAATATGTACACCGTGAATCGCTATTAGCGTGTTGGTCGCTAATTGAGGTACCCTGTTTTTTTGGGCAAATTCTCAAATAGAATTAGACATTCTAAATGTTCCTACACGTTATTTGAGGTGTTCCATAAAATAGGATTCATGACTCTAATATAGTGCCATCGTAAATAGTGTGGTGTACGGTCTGTCAGAGCCATACAATTTAGTACTTTTTTTAGTTGAAAAGTACAGAAAAGATATTCACGCTGTCCCGTAGTCGCGCTAACATGTAATTGCGTAATTTTTTTCCGGCATTCGCGGATGAAAAAAAAATGCGACGGCGTACGATTTGAACAATTTCGTACATGCACATATTGTAGTGTGGAGATATTCTGCACCGAAATTTTTTACAAAGCAGTTTGCAAATTAGAGTGTACGAAAAATTAGAATAAAAATTATTTCCAAAAAAAACGACATTCCCAATTAGCGTAAATAACGCTAATTGTTTCATTACGCTATCTATTTCATTACGCTAATAGCGATTCACGGTGTAGCGTTCCCTAAGATTTGCGAAATGAATACTGTACTACCGTGTCAGATTTGCGACGCTTTGTCGCGTTCCCTAAGATTTTCGAATTAAATATTGCACTACCGTGTCAGATTTGCGACGCTTTGTCGCGTTCCCTTTGATTTGCGAAATAAATAGCTTACTACAGTACCGTGTCAGATTTGCGACGCTAATCATGATGTCACGTATTTCCACGATGCCAAAGAGTACAAAGTACATGAATGTTGGATTATCTTTTTGTAAGATTCGCGAAATGAATAGTGTTAGTACTGTGTCAGATTTGCGACGCTAATCATGATGCCACGTACTTCCACGATACCAAAAGTACAAAGAACAATAATGTTGGAAAAAATAAGTACAATTTTTTTTTTTTTTTTGGTTTTTTGTTTGACCGACCGTAACTGACCGTTTTTTTTTTCTTGGTGAGTCAACCGACCGTAACCGCCCGACCCCCAAAATTTGGCAACCGAATCCGTTCCGGATCCGGCGCGGGCGGTCGGTTAACGGTCGGTCACGGCTTCGGTTGACCGTTTGCGACCTCTGACCAGTACCGATAAATCTTGCCAATATATCGGTTATCGGTAGGCCAAAAGAGGTCCATAATGAATATCGGCATGATGCTCTCGATACACAGTTATTAAACATTTCTGGTCGTTCGCAAATTCTTTACGGTTAATGTGTACTATGTTCGGTTTTTCTGTACTTTGATACGGTGAAATTGACGGATTTTAAGTACAGTACTGTACTGAAGACTTCAGAATGCAAAAAGTTGAGACTATGTTTAAACGGACGTTCTACGTTCCTACCTTTCTCTCAGATTTATCTAACAGAAAGGTCGACGGTACAACTGTTGACGAAATAGAAGTTCTGACGACATAAATGTGAACGGAATAAAAACCGGACGGATTGTACTGTACGGTCCGCAGATGTGGCAACTGCGCAATCCTGAAAGACTCGAAAAGGAAAGAACAGAATGGAAGCGAAGGAAAGAGGGAAGTCTCCTAGTGAAAACGTATAGGAGGTTGGTTGTAGCCATTGGAAGGATTATGGATTTATGCTCCTGCGACGGTCAGCTGAAATCTTTCCCTCTGTTCATATAATTTCCCAATTAAATAATGCAGGTTAATGCTTTACAATTTGTTTTCTTCCAGGGTATTGTTTACATGCAGTCAGTAGTTATTTATTTTAATGTATTAGAATAGCTTGTCAATTATATTTTTTGTACTCAAGAGATTTTTTTCTAAAAAATGCATAATCAACTTTTTGTCAGTTGTATGATGACGACATAATGTGGACATCCTTATAATCATAACACCTGAAGCTCTAACCCCTCTCCTCCCCTAGCCTTGCGCCTTATTAATTGTGGTCATGGTGTGTGTATTTCATTGCAGGGAGGCGGACAGGGAAGAGAGTTTCATTGTTGGAGTGATGTAAAGTGTCATAGTTTGCGTTTAACTTCATGGCTCCGGCAGCCCTTTCCATTTTATTACAAGTTTGATTCTGTTTTATTAAGTAACACGTTATATCAGCATTTTTTTTGTTTTAGTTGCAGAGCAGTCCAATGTGTATTTGGTCGAAGATTTCATGTAAGAGTAAGCGGTGAGGTGTGAAAGGGTTATTATTACTGGTTGGCTGGTTTATGGAAGGCCAATGTGCATACAGGAATTCATGAAATGTGTGATGGTATATGAAGCTGGTTAAATGCTGGAGGACATAGCAAATCTCGATAAAATGGAACGTGAGAGAATGGATTCGGCTTTGGAATTGTCCGATTTTGAAGACCAACAGGTAAATAGAGAGCTGACCAGAAATCCCTGCAAAATATCTGGAACCAGTGGATGTGTGTCACCAATAAAAATCATAGTACAAAAGTTCGAAACCACGCAGAAACGCTATATCTGTTGACCCTCTCCCACATGGTACTATATGGTTTTTTTGCATACACTACCGGTATAGCATGGGGTAACCACATACAGCGTTCCCATACCTTTTTGCTTTAATACTATGATGAAAATCCAGGAGAGTGATGAATTAGATGCTGAAGTGGAAATGCTGGTTGTATTGCAATCTGGAAAGTGATAAAGAAGAAACAGTTTCTAATTTCGGATTGACATAATGTGAAGTTTGCTGTTATGTGGCTTGGCAAGGTTTTAAGGGGGTTAGGAGTTAATGGTATGAGAAAGGGGAGAGTTGGGAATGGAGAAGGGTGGGGAGAATTTGTCGAAATGGATGGTGACTTGAACCACAGGAGTGGCATGTGGCGTCTGGGGTTGGAATAGAGGTGATATTTGGAAGGTTCTGGAAATGGTGAAAATGGGACTTATTCAGCTATAGGGGAATTATACGAGCTCTGTAACTGGCGTTACTAGCGCAGAAATCATAGTATTCGTAAAAACCTGTACTGCTTTGTACAGGTTTACAGGTTACAGGAAACTACATTTTTTGTACGATGACGGTGATTACTGGCCAGTATTTCCAGTAATTGCGTCCATGTAATTACCCTAGTAGAAGCTGGTGAAGCTGGTAGACCCAAGAAATTAAGGATTAGGTTGCATCACTGTTTTAGGTTTAAATTATTTGAAGTTCCAAACAAGGTCTTGATGTCTTGATGGGAGAGGAATCTTTCATGCTTCTGCCTGGGGGACAGGATTCTTCAAGCTCTCCTGGTTTGGAATCCAAACATGACGTCTTGGATGCTCTGTGCACCGTGCAAGCAGTGAGTTTGTTCAACACCACAAGACTTCAGTGTGGTCTATTCCCAACTTAGGACCAAGAGAGAGTTGAGAGCTTCCCTTTCTTTATGTTTTACTTGTCAATGTATGGAAATGGACAATATGCTTAATAACAAGAAAGGACGGAAGTTGCATAAACTTAAGGTACGTTTCTATGAAGGTGAGTTCAACATTTGTCTAGGTCGAGAGGTCAACGATGCTGTTGGTTTTATCTTCTCCTGCTCTCCAGAATCAGTTTTCGTTTGCTCGTTGGCTCTTTGTTGCCACGGGCCTATCTAATCGTGTTTTATAGGTTAACTTTTGAGTTCCACGATTCTGGTTTGGATTAGCAGCAATCTGTCAATGTCTCACCAACTGAACATGCTGTGCCATGGATATCCATAGCGCCATGATGCTATCGATTCATCATAGCATGACTCCATAGCATGCGATGGATGTTATGGATAGTAAACTCCGCGGAAGTTGTCGCATGTATACAATTGTGCTTCATTATGTTCACACAAAATTGAATTGTTAAATGGAAAGATTTCAACTTTGAAATGATTGATGTTTAGTTGCTTAGAATTTGTAGTGTTTTCGGGTTTTCTCTGGAAAGTGTCATAATATCATGTACAAATTATCTGTCTTTGCGCCAGCCTGCAGTTAGGAATCTGAGCATGAATTCATGCTAATTGGTAAACGACAATAGTTTTTTGAAACGAATGGACTAGAAAGTGGATGGAGATGTTTTTTGAAAACTGTAATCTGCTTGTAATGTGCTCTTAAGACATTCGACAATGGATTGTGAACGATTGAAAATTTCGTTTTAGTTGGTTGTGTGCAAAGGCAGAAAAGTCTGTGGTTTATGACTATTCTTATTGATCTTAATAAAAAGAAACTTTGAGATGGAAGAGACTTATGTGGATTTGTTGCAGTTCATGTAGTCATGCAAGGAGCATTTTTGTTATATTCCTGATTTTCCACTGTATTTATGAATGTTAGCTATAACTCTTTGTTTGAATTCTATGGCTGGAAAATATCTCCAACGGGTACAACAATTGGTCCTAGTAATTCTGTTTGTCGTTTTTGCAGCTAAAAGCAACTATTGCCGTAGGTCCACGATGGAATCTTGAAGGCTTTTTGGAAACAATGAGCAAATTGTCAATTGCACACGATACCTTAGCAAGATGTCAAAGTGTAGAGGGGGTGGAAATAGCGAGAACTCAGCTTGAAGCTGGTCTTGC
>JBBHKE010003318.1:0-25339 GCA_037447655.1 Zygnema cylindricum | reverse complement strand
GAAACGAACCACCGTGCATACTAAACGTTTCGTTAGAACTTTATGAAACGTACACGCGTAATTTCGGTACTAATTTGACCCTTAACCCGTTTCAATGATACCCACTTGTTATTTAGACCCCACGCTGCCACCTAAATGCACCCATCGCTATAACTTTTAAAATATAACTCCAAATAGCGTGTTTCTTTTGCGGACGTCTACCAAATTTAGTACTCTATAATCATAACACCTAAATACCCCTTTATAAACAAGTTCGATCCGCTATTGCTGTTACATTAAGCATACTGTAAGTGTGTGCGTTGTGCACACTCTTGTACAAATCTGACGTATCATCAAAGTGCAGCGCACGCCACCGTTCGATTTTTTTTAGCAAACTGACACAGTGTAGGATGACATTTTGCAGGAAAAAAAACCGGAAAAAAAAACGCAGACGTAAGTCCTATCGTAAGTTGTGTTAGCTTTTCATGTGATCTTCTTAGATCGCTACTTTGATCAGCGACCGTCTGATCGTCCAAATCTGACGGTTTAAATAAAAAATACATCAAAACTCACGGAAAAATAAAAATTTGTACGAATGTTTTTCAAAATTTAGACATGACGGTTAATTCTCTATCGATCGATGTGCAGCTCAACCCTGTTACTATTTTTTTTCATTTTGCGACCAATACAATATGGTAGTGTTGTGTATCGGTAAGGATTTGCCGATAACCGATATGGGCCTTTTTTCGCGGACTCGATAATCAATATATTGGTACGATATATCGCTATCGGTCTTATCGCCGATAAGTAGCCGATAATATCGGCTTGTTATCGGCGATAATGTCGATAACGATAACTATCGGCGATAACTGTACGAGCCATACAGATAGCTGTACGGCATGTACACTCAACTGTACGTCTTATTCCCCCGATGCGCCCTACTCACAACCCCTGAGGTACCTACCAATCAGATCATTTGTACAAGCCAAAAGTACAGTAGCCAACATAGGATGTGTACGGCTTTAGTACTGCTCCAGTTAAAACGATGTACCTTTCACATCCGACGCCGTGGCTTTGTCCATTTATTTTTTGGGATCCACTTGAAACCTGCCACGTGTCAATCCGTCGGCTTTTTTGACAAAAGCCGCCAAAAAAGCCATTCCAAGATGTCGGCGCTCACGCTGACCGTCCGCTCGTATTTTCTCATTGAATGTCGTCCGTTCGATTGCGGAAGCGCGCATAATGTTATTTTGCATCCGTTGTACTTTGTGTCCGCCGTCTTTTTACCGTTCCATGATAATCAGTTTATCGGTACAATTCCGTATGTTCCTGTAAAATTTATGTTCAGTTAACCGCCCAAAAAATACTACGTTGTGCAACGTGTTTTTTCGTCAAATTTCATTACATTTCCCGTAAAAAACCGTACATTTCTCGTAAATTTACCGTTCAGTTTACCGGACAGAAAGCACTCCGGACAGAAAGTACAAAAAGTACAAATATATCGGGACCGCTAACCAATCGATAATCGATAACTATCGGTATCGGTGTTATCGCGATTTTTTTTTTACCGATACACAACACTACAATATGGGTCTTAAGGCCATATTGTATGTTTTGCGTACAATAGGCATATTGTATGGGCCTATTTTCACCTACTTTTGAACTATGGTGACGATTGAAGACGACTACTTAACTTCCAACGATTGGTGACGCAAACAAAAACAGCGACAATGGTAGACGTCTAGATTTTTGTTAAATTGTAGATGTTTAGGGTTTGGTGATATTGTGACGTCACGCTCGCTGGTGACAACGTCGACGTCACGGATTCAAGAACTTTCCGCCATGGTTTTCCGATTTCGTTTTTTCTACTTTTCTCTTTCGACTTGCCATTAAAAAAAAACCTAAACATTGTCAGAAAAAATATTTTTAAAATATCTTTCATTTTATACCAATATTGTCGTGTCTCATTTTAAAAAGTGTGAGATACAAGCGATGGTGTGAGAGGGAGAGAGGGAAGGCGACAACGGGGATTTTTTTTGCAAATGACCCATGATTGAAAGTGGAGGTCCGAGCCCCTGCATTTTTTTTTCCGTACATATCGCGTGACGGGCACGGAGAAAAATAGCGAGGACTCTCCCTCGTCTTAACATTTTACAAATCGTGTGGCGCGTGCGTGGTTCGTTTTTCATTCGTTGTTTGGGCGGTAATTGAACCAAAATCACCCCCTCGAGGTGATTTTGGATGAAGTTTTTTTTTGGGCTGGGTTCTCTTGCCCGGGGGTGGAAAAGGGGAAAACGCCAAAATGCATTTAAATGACGACAAACACGTCGTACATTCAAAGTATGAATTGACATTCACTCTACCTTGGTAAAAATGATTTTTTCGTACGGCTAAAGTTTCTGTCAAAGTTCCTTGAATTTTAGGGCAAAAAGACAGAGAAAAGCAGATACTTTAAAACATGGGGACACCCCCTAAGACCATGTCCCCATGTAATCGGTACTTTGATAAAATATTTTGGACTGTAGTGAAGATTCTCCGTACTACATTGAAGAGCGTCGAATGTGCGAAAAATGAAATCGGAACTTAAAAATGTGACGGTTGTAGACGTCGATACAACCTTGTGACGATTGAAGAAGACTACGAAATTGGTGACACCAACAGAAACAACGACAGTTGTAGGCGTCTAAGATTTTGTTAATTATGTTTAGGGTTTTGTGACATTGTGACGCTATGCTCACTTGTGACAACGTCGACGTCATAAATTCAAGAACATTTGGCCATGGTTACCCGATTCCATTTTTTCGACTTCTCTCACTCGACTTGCCATAAAAATATACAGAAAGATAGTCAAAAGAATTATTTTTCAAATATATTTTATTTCATACTATTATTGTCGTGCCTCATTCTAATAGGTGTGAGATAAAAGTGATAGCGTGAGAGGAGAAGGGAGAGGCGACGACGGCGCAAAATTATGCAAAGGACCCATGAATAGAAGTGGAGGTCGATGACCCTTGCAGATTTTTTCTGTACATGCTCGTCTTTTCCGTACATGCGCGTGACGGGTAGGGAGAAAAATAGCGAGTACTCTCCCTAGTCCTAAAATTTTCCGACACGTTTGGCGCGTGCATGGGTTGTTTTTCATTCGTTGTTTTGGTGATACTTTCCCTAAAATTCAGTCGCGAGGCGATTTTTGATGACTGTCGCAAGTAGTGTTGTGTATTGAAGGCTCTTTGCCGATATTCGATATGTACCTTATTTTGGGTACCCGATAATAAAAATACCGTCACAATATATCGAGAACCCAAATATCGTGATACAAAAACGATATATCGATCAAAAATTCAATATTTTTTGTACGACGATATATTGAAGTTGACTGTACGATTTAAAGTACTATTATTCTCATGATACACCATACGGTTTACCGTACCATTTCGAGACCCTTGACTGATCGATATTCGATACATCGAATATAAAATCTATCGCGATAAATTTTTACTCGATACACAACACTACCTTGTGAATCGCTATTAGCGTTGATAACGCGAATTGGACGCCTCCAAATTTTGACCCAAATTCTCAAATAAAGTTAATAATTTAAAAAAGTTTTTAGAGTTTTTTAGATACCATAGCTATTTGGGTAGATAACTATAATATAGTGTCATTTAAAATAGTGTGGCTTACGGACCCTTCAATTCCGTACCATTTTGTATTTTAATATGTAAAAAAATAGAAAAAAAGGTTATAACAACCGCGCGCGCATGTGAATGTGCACTAAAAAAACGTGTGACAAAAAAGTGTGATGCTACACGATTCACGAGGTAGCGCTAACATTTAACTGCGTGAAAATTGCTAGCATGTGCGGATGTCAGAATTACGCAAGACATACGATTTCGAGCATTTCATACGTGTAAAGACTTTAACCATCGACTATTATTACATGGAAAATCCCAAATTAGAGTTATTGATAAATCAGAGTTAGGGTACTTTCGCATGTAACCGAAACTTAGTCTTGTTACTTTGATTTTTAGCGAAGATTCTCCGTACAACTTTCAAAGCATTCGGATGTGAACTTAAATAACTTGTTACTTAAAAAGGTGACTTACGTAGACGTGTACGAAACAATGTGACAGATGAAGTGGTACACAAAATGAGGCGAAACTTCCACTCGACTTCAATTTGAGGCGTCTCTCTACACGCTGTACAATTTTTGTCTTTGTAATGTCCGTACACCACATTGTCGACGTGTCAAAAACCTAAATTACCTCTCGCTGTCTCATAAAAATGCGGTTTCGTTTTTAATCTTACCACTTGCCGACAGGTGCCCAATGTTTTTCTTTTCCGTATGCGTGAAGACACGTGTGTTTGAAAGAGACGGCCCCTGTACAGAAATCATCTCACGGAAAACAGTATAGGCTGGAAACGTGCAATGTGTTTTTTTTGGGTACTCCGCGCACAAAAGTTGTAAAAAATTTCCAACACGTGCGACAGCGTCTGCCTATTCGCTCACATTATTGGACTTTATTTCAAATCACCTCGCGAGTAGATTTGATGTAAAGTTTAAACATGTGTTGAAAGGACGCGAAAGTGGGTTGAAATGCGTTAGGCGACAAATTGCATCGCGCTAAACGACAAACTACTGTAC
This sequence comes from Zygnema cylindricum, assembly GCA_037447655.1. Taxonomy (NCBI): domain Eukaryota; kingdom Viridiplantae; phylum Streptophyta; class Zygnematophyceae; order Zygnematales; family Zygnemataceae; genus Zygnema; species Zygnema cylindricum. The sequence goes on along the minus strand of JBBHKE010003318.1, from coordinate 20,715 downwards.
GTATAAAGTTTCAAGGTAACGCAACTTGTACGGTGATAATTTATAATTTATGTTACGGCTGCGGATTTTCTCGTTTTTTTCTAAGTTATTGAGGAAAACGACAGAAAATAACTGTAACTTTAGCACATGCGAAAGTACCCGTATTTTTTTTGTATAAAAATTGAAAATCCCAAATTAGCGTTAATAATGCTAATTGTTTTTTAACCTTAATTATTTCATAGTGCTAATAGCGATTCACGGTGTAGTCACAAGTTTTGTAGTCCTATACAACCGTCACAAATGACACCTGCGTCTACATCGGTCACAATTTAATGTAAGGATGCAATTGCGTTACAACGGAACGCTATGATAGTAGTACGGAAATCTTCTCTAAAAAATAAAGTAGCAAGACTAGGCGTCGGTTACATGGGAAAGCGCCCTCAAACCCACCAATTTGCAAGCTACCTACCGGAATATGCACACTTTTCTGCGACATTCTGCGCCCCCCTTCCGGCCAATACTGTACAGTACTGTACTGTACACCGCGAATCGTAATTAGAGTAAATTACTCTAATTTGGTCGCTCGAAATTTCAACTCTATGACATGAAATAGAGTAAATGATTCTAATTTTTTCATTATTATATTTAAGGTAAAGTTTAATTAGCGTTTTTAATTCTAATATTGGTTCGTTTTAAATAGTGTGGAGTATGGACGACCTCCGACCGTGCAAAATTGTACTTTATTAAGTAAAAAAATACAAATAATGATTTAATACATGCCGTTATCATGTAACTGCGTTTTAACAAACCGCGTAGTGCAAACGTCATAGTGACGATAAACTGTACGTTTTGCCAAATTCTGTACGAATACCTAATTTACAGTACACCTTGAATCATTATTAGCGTATAGAAATTATTAGTGTAAATAAAAATTAGCGTCATTCATTCTAATTTAGTGCCAGGAGATGTGGCAGATTATGGTCCACGTCCTTAAATAGTGTAATTTATTATATTTAAGGTATCAATGTCAAAATTTTGGGGTGCCGATATAGCGTACATAATGCTAATAACGATTCACGGTGTAGAGGATATTAGGTGCCAAATTAGAGTACTTCAATAAATTAGAGTACTTCAATAAATTAGAGTAAACTTCATAGTTGAAACAGCTCTATCACATAAATTAGCATTCATTACTGTAATTGTTTTTTTTTAGTTTTAGTACTCTAATTTTTTCATTACTCGAATTACGATTCGCGGTGCACTGTACTACCGATTTTTTTTTGACCAGTTGGGAATACGGAAGTGGGTTAACAATGCGCGAAGCTTCGATTCCAGGTGCGGTGTCCCACCACGGCATGGGGTCCTCGGGCGAATTGGCGACGACAAAGTGTACGAAAAAGGACAAATGAGCGCCCAAGAGGCAGAATTTTGCCTGTCCCCATGAGCAAAGGAAAAGGTCACATACGTACGGACTATACAAAGACTTTCTCACGTAAAGGCCGTACGCTGGTGTCGCCCCTGTCCCGCCTGTGGGATTTTGGCATCAATCCATTCTAGCTGCGTCATTTGCTGGCGTTGTGAGCATGACACGTGGATATATTTGAATGTCGGCTGCGATTCACAACGGGAAATGTCGGCAGAAGATTCCGTGCGTTCATAACAGATCCTGTATTGTTAATCCATCCCGTTCGATCACTGAATCTAACGGTTAGCGTATGCGTGACTCTAGCCGCCGCAGCCGCAAACAATCGCGGCGCCGCTATGCGCTTTCAGAGGCGTTCCTAACGTGTGACGAGCAACAGGTCGATTTTGTCGGACCAGTAGCGGACCAGGTTTTGGCGGCCCTCCAACCTTTCCCGAACCAGGTATTTAACTATTTGCAATTTTCCGGACCTATAACCAGGCCAAAGTTCATACAGTCTGCAAACCACATCGTCATGTTAAGCATGTGAGCATATGCCTCATATTCCGAAGCACATGATAAGCTTCGGAGAAGACCCACGGTTCCTTTTTGGCGGCCACAAAGCTGTACCCTTATGGGTCAGCAAAAAATCCACGTGGACTTTTGATGCCACGTGGCTAGTGGTTTTGTAGCTTGATCGCGGCGCTGCGCCGCACGCTTTACGGCAACAAAGGTGCATAGAAACAAAAAGACGGAAGTATTAAAGTACAGGTGGAACATGAGAACCAGGATCAGAAGCAGAAATCTGTGCATCGTGTTTCTGAAATTCAGCTCGTGCGAGTGTTCACTCGTCGTACAAGCTTCGGGTTGGAACCTCGCAACAAGCATAACAACTCCAGTTCGGAGAATTGTGAGGAGTCTTCACAAAGCGTTTCGCTGTTTTTTAAAGCTGCTATCTTTAAGCGAGACTTATCTGCTCGTTTTATCTCCGACTTCTCGTCCTTCCTCCATTCACTGACTTCTCTTGCGTAACTTGCAGCCTTACTTTTCCTCAAGTTGATGTTACTGTTCGAGTGAAAACCAAGGAGAGTCTTTCCTGCTCACGCTGCTTGTTGCCAGACAATACTCTGTCGCCATCATGGCAGCCGTAACTGCCTCTCCAGCCATAGTACAGTCATCACCAGCTTCACCTTTCAAAGACAGTTTCTTTCAAGTATCACAAAGATCTCCTGTCCAATCAGCAACTGTTCTGAACTGCTTACAGCGAAGGAAAGGGAAAAAAACGTCTTTTTTAGCAAGCAGTCATATAGGATTTCAATCAGCAGGATTGACAGGTCTCAAGAGATGCTTGAGCCCCAAGCAGCCGAGGCATAATGCAGTCCAAATAACAAAGTGTGTAGCTGAAGCTCCCATTGCAGCTGCAGAGGCGAAGCCCTACAGGGCGTGGGAAGAAGTAGGACTTTCACCTGTAGGAAAGCGGACAGACTTGAAGAAGATCATGATATTCGGGGCCGGACCTATTGTCATTGGCCAAGCGTGCGAATTTGACTACTCGGGAACACAGGTTTGCGAATACCTCCTGTTGACACCTGGGAAATAGATATCATAAGTTTAGAGGTAGATTAATGAGCGTTTGAATACTAGTCTCCAAAAATGTATCAGTCTTAGAGGAATGGCGTGACGCCAATCCTGTTTTGAATTGCAATAGCATTGAAGTTTCTGCTTCTCATGTCAGAAGAGTTTTACGTGGCAATCTGTGGTCTGCAGCAGTTTTTTTGTCAACGGTTATATCCTCGTATTACTCATGGCGTGGTAAACTGGATATACATTCGCTTTTTTCACATTGTTAGTGATATTGTATTGTCTCTCATGGCAAAATGTTTGTTCTTTCTACGTCTCCATTGTCCATGCACATTCTTTAGTTATTCTTAAGTCCTGGACATACGCATACCTTCCCAGTTTTTTTGTCATTCTTTGCAGTGTAAGAAGCTCTTCGGCAGTCGTCTTATCCCTTTTAAAAAGCGCTATGTTAAGCATCTTAGGCTTTTTTGTAAACTTTGAACTTTTAGGCTGAAAATATATAAATTCGTTATTCAAAAAGCTAAACGTTTTCACCAATTCAATCTGATGAAAACATAAAATGACGCTTCTTTGATACATACAACTCAGAATTGCAGTTTATCTATTTGACTTTTGGTCGTTTTCTTCTTTTGTGACTTCCAGGCTTGCAAAGCTCTGAAAGAGGAGGGTTACACAGTGATTCTTATCAATTCAAATCCTGCGACAATAATGACGGACCCTGGAACGGCTGACCGAACCTATATAGCACCCATGACTCCAGAGCTTGTGGAGCAAGTTATTGCAAAGGAGAGGCCAGACGCAGTTCTGCCAACTATGGGAGGACAGACAGCCCTGAACTTAGCCAAGGAATTGGCGGAAAGTGGTGTCTTGGAAAAGTATGGTGTGGAACTCATTGGCGCGAAACTGGACGCTATCAATAAAGCAGAAGACCGTGAGCTTTTTAAAATTGCAATGGACAAGCTGGGAATAAAGAGCCCTCCCTCAGGCACAGCTACTCGACTGGAGGTTGGTCATTTTCTAACGGGAAAAATGTTTGAAATGGGGAATTCTGGAAGTGGCCTCTCCGTTTGTGGCAGCCGCAGTCGAGGTTTTTTTTAGCTTATCTGAGCACCTGGTTTCCATTAAATAATGAAATGGATCCGCAATAGTAAAAAGCTAACATCTGAACGAAACAGGTTGCATCAAGGATATCACGCGGAGTGTTGTTTGCTGCTGTTTTAAGAACAATTACTTAGAAAGGGAAGTTTCTATTGAAATTACAGAATGTGGTAAATATATGTGCACTTGAGGCTGCACATGTAATATTATGTAATTGAAGCTGTATTTCATGTCCAAAGGTACAAGCCTCTGGTTTATAATATGCCTCTTCTAATTCTTAAAACCATGTTTTTTTATTTACAAATTTCACATTTTTTCTGTTTAGGCTGTAGGGACTGATGTGGTTGACATGCTCTTTCTGCCTTCCAGGAATGCTTTAAAATTGCCGAGGAGATTGGAACTTACCCATTGATCATTCGACCTGCTTTCACCCTTGGAGGATCTGGAGGCGGTATCGCATATAACAGAGATGAATTTGAGCAGTTTTGTAGGTCAGGTCTGGCTGCAAGTGCAACAAGTCAGGTACAGCGCCCATCCCTATTAGAGTTAATCACTTTAATTCCAAGTATGTTTTTTGGCCCGAAATCATAAATTAGAGTCTATTTAACTAAGTGCCCACAATAATAAGCCAACTTGGGAAATTTTATGTATTTAATTCGAGTAAAGTGTCAACGCTAATAATCCACTAACTCTAATAGCAACAGGTGGTGTACTTGATTTCCTCAAATCAGCCTAAATTTGACCCAAAATTCAGCCAGCCTGAATACATCATTTCAAGAATGAACTTATTACTATCATGTTAGTTGTTACATTATATTTCGGCCACACCAAATGAAGGAAGCTAATGAAAAAATATATGTATTCTGGTTTGTTATCTGTATTATTTGATCTCATGTTTCTATGTTGGAGTTCTAGAATGAGAAATCAAAGTTTTCTCTGAAATTACTGGACTTTGGTTGCCGGAGAAAGAAACAAGAAACTTTGTTGCATGAGACATGCATCTTTGAAAAACTGATTGACAGCTTTTGAACTTTTAAACCAATGATTGCTTATCATTCAAATAAATAAATTGCTGTCTACATTTGTGAACCGGCCGTCCTACTTCTGGGCTCATACAAAGTCAAAACCTGTTTGCAGGTTTTGATTGATAAATCCCTTCTTGGATGGAAGGAATATGAGCTGGAAGTGATGCGTGACTTAGCTGACAATGTCGTGATTATTTGTTCCATTGAGAACATCGATCCCATGGGTGTCCACACGGGCGATTCTATCACAGTTGCACCGGCTCAGACCTTAACCGATAAGGAATATCAGGTGAATTTCTGGGCCAAACTACCTCATGACGGCTTTAAAAGATCAAAATATATCTCAGAGATAATGCTGGAGCTGCGTGTTTGAATGTTGCCGTCACTTAGCTTCGCATGGTCCCAAATTTGATGCAGCTTGGCTGCCCTGTAACATCTGTCAGATTTTATGGTACAGTAAGTAACCTTGTCTACCTAGTGCTGCACACTTTATTTGTTTTTGTTTTTCAACGACTCCGTTTTTTTGTGCAAGCTTAAGTGGGTACATTGGATCGTAACCTTTAATATCAGCAGTCATGCATGTTATGGAGAATCACAGTGTAAGTTGCATGCCAGCTTTTGTTCCATTTTATCGTGCTGAGTATTTGTACGGAGTGTTTCTGTAGGCTCACACTAGCTCCATTGTTTACAACACGAAAAGACGAACCGGTTTGGCCATTTGGGTGTTCAGAATTGTCTTACCCAAACAGCATTGTAAAGAGCTTGTTAACTTTCGACATTTGTAAAATGACGTCCTGGAAATGAGTGAATTTCAGGTTTATCATCATTTGCTTAGTGATGCATTAAGTTAATTTTCATTAGAAACGTGGGTTCATTAATACCTGCTTTGGTCAGAGAAAAACTCTTACAGTGACGGCATGATTGAGGTGGTAATGGGTGCTTGTTTGATTTATTAACTCGTTGATTATTTTTCTGTGAATTTTTTCTTAAATCTCAATCCAGCAGGAGGTGTGTCTGTAGTGTGTCTGTAGTATGATATAATTGAGTTTGGTATTTACCATTTTGGTGCATATTCATGGTTAATAAAAAATAAAAAAAAATGTTGAGCTCACCATCTCGTCTAAATGTTGGTTGCAGAGGCTTCGTGATTATTCGGTTGCAATCATCAGAGAAATTGGAGTGGAGTGTGGAGGTTCCAATGTGCAATTTGCTGTAAATCCAAAGGACGGGGAAGTCATGGTGATTGAAATGAACCCTCGGGTGTCCCGCTCGTCAGCTCTGGCCTCCAAAGCAACCGGGTTTCCTATCGCCAAAATGGCCGCCAAGTTGTCAATAGGATATACCCTCGACAGACTCGCAAATGACATCACCAAGAAGACTCCTGCCAGTTTTGAGCCATCTATTGACTATGTGGTTACAAAGGTTGGCACTTGTAGCATAGGAAGTCGATTTTGTTGTTTTAGTTAAGACATGTTAGACTTGAGAATGCCTGCAATACGCGCTTGGCTCATCTTGATTTACTCAGAAGGATCCATAATTGTTGTTGTGATCGTATGATGGCTTGAACAGGGCAGTTGCATGGGCATGATCCACCAGTTGAAAAAATGTAGGTGTATGTATGTTTGTCAATTCTTTCAGTAGTGATGTAAACTGATCCTGTTCTGAGGCTTGTTGTTTGAGGTTTTTATGACGTCTTCAGAGCTCAAAATTTGTTCTCTTAGATGGCAACATTTGGTTTTCCATGGTGTGTAGATTCCCCGTTTTGCGTTTGAGAAATTCCCAGGCTCGGAGCCTATCCTGACGACACAGATGAAATCAGTGGGTGAAGCTATGGCTATTGGCCGAACTTTTCAGGAGTCATTCCAGAAGGCCCTTCGCTCTCTGGAGACAGGTCACACTGGTTGGGGTTGTGAAAAAAACGTACGTTCTGGCGATGGACTGTTTGCCTTCTTGAAGAAAACTCTGAGCCTTCTCCTATTTGCTGAGGGATATAGAGATATTTGAGTTGCTTATCAATGGTCTGCTATGACTAAGGAATGGAAAATTTAAATATGTTGTACAAATATATAAATACAAGGATGTATAAATATTTTGTGTCCTGTATATTGCGACTAAACTGACAAGTATGACACCCTCGTGTTTGTCATTTGTCACTTATCCTTGGGCTGCTGTTTTTCTTATATGCTTTCTTGAATAAGTCACTGCTTTTCATCACTGGTTTTGCTCTCTTTTTGCAATTGCTCAGTCAATGAGTCGTTTGTTTTTATGTCTTGTAGATATTGTAATGTCTTAATTCTTATCTTTTCTCTTTTTGAGTCTCTTTTTAAATTGCACTTGGGGATTTTTACTCGTAGTAGATGTTTTTAGGTGAACCAAGGATTCACGGCAAATTCAAGTTCTAATTTGCACAAGTGACCTGTGAGTTTATGCAGCTGAAGCAGATGGACTGGAGTTGGGATAAACTCAAGTATTCTTTAAGAACTCCGAATCCTGACCGCATGTATGCCCTATACGCAGCAATGAAACGAGGAATGAGCCAGAAGGAAGCTTTTGATTTGTCCAATATCGATCCTTGGTTCCTCTCTCAGTTGGGAGAGCTCATTGACACAGAGGATTTTTTGACCAAGTTCGCAGGCAAGCTGGAGGAATTGACAAAGGATGACCTTTACCAGGTAGGTGCTGGAAGTGGCATTTATGTTCTGAAGTTTTTGGTTAGACAGAAGAGAGGAAATGTTACCTGTACTATCTTACCTTTTATCAGTGTAAAGAATGATCAAAGGGCGCATTTTGTCAAAATAAGAGTTGTACGGGGATGGAGGAGAACAGAAAATCCAAAAATATTTTGAGGAGAACTTGCGGATAATCAAGTTTACCGTGACTTTCTTATGACAGATCAAAAGACGAGGCTACAGCGACTGCCAAATTGCATTTGCAACCCAAACTGATGAGCGAACTGTTCGGGAGTACAGAAAAGTGAGTTACATGACGAGACGATAATTTAAGTTGTATAACAATAGCCAAATTTTGTCCATGACAGTTTTGGCCTGTGTAGGAGAAGTCGCTCTGAAAGGGAAACGGGTCATTGCAATCACTGTGAGTCGGTATCATATTTTTCAGGTGGGGAACATTAATCGATCGCTCTTTGGTGGTTCTGCGTCGCTCTAATGTATACTCCTGTTAGTAAGTTATAAAGCAGTGGGGCTGGGCGATATTACCGATAAAACTGGGACTTGGTAGGTTTTAGATGATGTATGTATTAGCTATTATTACAAGCAGCTGCTGCCCGTTCGTGGAAGACTGCACCGCCCATCGCTGTTAGAGTTGACTACTCAATGTTTTTTTGACCCTAAATCATAATTTGTCTAAATTACTAACTCTAACAGGGATGGGCCATGTAGTTGTCACTCCACATTGTGTGGTGAAAGAAATTGGGTGTGGCATAGTTTGACATTTTAAATTTTGCAGTTTTTTTTTATTTTTGAACACTTTTTTGCCCATTAATTGTAGGCAGATTTTAGTTCAAATTTTATGCCAGTTTAATTGTTGAGAATTTCATGCAAATGGGTCACTGCTGTTCTACAGAAACTCGAAGTGGTACCTTCATTCAAACGGGTGGATACTTGCGCGGCGGAGTTTGAGGCCTTCACCCCATACCAGTACTCATCATATGATGATGAAAATGAGGCCGAGCCTAGTACAAAGAAAAAAGTACTGATTCTTGGAGGAGGACCCAATCGTATTGGGCAGGGTATTGAGTTTGATTACTGTTGTTGCCATGCCTCGTTTGCTCTGCAGGTGAGCTATCGGGTTTGCTGCTGAAAGTGGGCTAAGTGGGAGGGGGGACAAGCCTAATTTTGATGCTTGACAGACAAAAACTGACAGAGTTTAGATGCCTTGTTTCTCAAGCTATGGTGAGGATAGGACAAGACTGAGAAACACTCTTCCAAACAAGCTAGAAAGTATTGTTGCATAAGAATGTATGAAGGTGGTTTTACTGATATTAGACCTGAATGAATATGCACATGCTGTTATAGATCTTATTCTTATCTAGTGCCGGTAAGTGCCTGTGAAGAGGTGTCAAGCTGGTCCTTTTGAGATAAATGGAGGCAGTCAAATCACCATTGGTTTTTTTTCACCGCGCATGCGTTATGGATGGGACTCTGACTAGTCCTTTTCACTGCATGTCAAATGTCAGGATGCCGGTTTCGAGACTATCATGATGAACAGCAATCCCGAGACTGTCTCCACCGATTACGACACTAGCGATCGTCTCTACTTTGAGCCCCTCACTGTAGAGGATGTTATCAATGTGGTGGATTTGGAGCGGCCCGATGGGATCATTGTGCAGGTGAATGGGGGTTTTCTCTCTCCTGAACCTGCCATCCACGAGTCTTTGTAATTTGCCTTTGTCAGTAGAGGGTACTGTGAACCATAAGTTACATGTTGGTGGGGATGCTGTGGAAAAAGCTGGAGCCCTCAGGATACTATAAAGTACACTCTGAGTGACAAACAGCACAATCTGCTGTTTTGGGTGAACATCTGCTGTTGTATTTTGACAGTTTGATTAAGGCACACTATATTTCTGAGTAATGACAGTGGTTCAACTTACTATTACTGACTGGTAGGAATGCTCACTGGCTGACACATCTTGCATAAGGCAAGATTACATATGTCCACACATGTAAGATTAGCTGACTTTAGCCCCCTCGTGTGATGTTCGCAGTTTGGAGGCCAGACGCCTTTAAAGCTTGCAATGCCTCTACAACGCTATCTTGAAGAGCAGCAAATTCCGACAGCCAGCGGCGAGGGAGTGGTAAAGATTTGGGGCACTTCACCGGATTCAATTGATGCAGCCGAGGATAGAAAGCGGTTCGAGGCTATGTTGAATGAGCTTGGCATCAGTCAGCCTCCTGGTGAGGAGAATTTGGCTTTAACCTGCGAAATTATTGTTGAGTTTTTATCGGGAGATGTTGTGTTTGTCGCCGGTTTACAGGTGGCCACGAGGGCAATTGATTGCTGTGCTCTTTCGGTTTATATAAGGTTTTGGATGTGCACCTGAACGTGAAGCTTCATTTAAGGACAAAAACTGAGCCTCTTGTTTATGCTTTTTCAGGTGGGATTGCCCGAAGTGAGGAGGATGCTCTGGCTGTGGCTGCACGAGTTGGCTACCCAGTTGTAGTTCGCCCCTCCTATGTTTTAGGAGGACGAGCCATGGAGATTGTTTATGACGATGCCAAACTGCAAAAGTACCTGGTGACTGCTGTAGAGGTGGACCCGGAGCGTCCAGTACTCGTTGATAAATATCTCCTGGTAAGTTAGCATGGCTCTCTTTTGATCATTTTTCAACAGTTTTGAAAACTTTTGAAGGTAAAGCAACATCCAGGTCAACCTTTCTGAACTCTTTTTAAAATATCAATTTCACTTGGCTGCCACCTGCTTCGTACTAGGCTTGCAGTTGTTGCTGAAGGTGCTAATTTGTTCTGGTGGTTCTTATTGAATTCACTGGAGGGCTCAGATTTGATAGGCCTCTCCTGTGTGAATGAGTAAGGTTGTTGCCAAACATGTAATAGATGCTGGTTGAGAGCTTTTTTAGAACTAGCCTGTATGTGAAAGAGAAATATTGTTGGTGGAAGTATGGACTGGCAAATGGAAAGGTTTAGTAATGCCACAGGTATTCTTTGCAAATTAAAATACGGCTTTTCCGCAGGTATTGGTTTTACATTTTGAACCTGTTGATCACCAGATTGTGAAGCTGATAGGTACATTGCACTATCAGCTTACTCAAATGAGCAATTAGACAGTAATGAGTATGGTTACGACAAAATTGAACAAAAGTGTACTTACTCATGATACAAAAGTAAACCTTACACTGACTAATGGTAATATGGTTAATCTAATTCGAGTGAGTGTTTGCAAAAAAAAATCATAAGTTAGTGTTAATAACACTATTCAGTTAAGGGGGTCATAATGAGCCTGGTGGTGATACATAATTTAATGTGGTCGATTATAAGTGTTAACGCCATAATTCGCTAACTTTAATAGCGATGGGCAGTGTAGCGTAGTTGGCATAAGAATGTGAGATCGAGGTTTCTTCATGTGAACATAAGCATGTGAGTTGTTACAAAAGTAAAATTCAGTGTAATCAGTATCTGAGGTTTCTTCATCCGAACAAACCAATGTTTTGCAGAATGCAACGGAGATTGACGTTGACTGCTTGGCCGATGCGGAAGGCAATGTTGTGATTGGAGGAATCATGGAGCACATTGAGCAGGCAGGAGTGCACTCAGGCGACTCTGCTTGCTCTCTTCCTACTCAGACTATTGCTCCAGAAGCTCTTGCAACCATTCGGGAATGGACAGCTAATCTCGCAAGAAAGTGAGCTTTGTTTGCAACTTATCTTCGTCCAGAAACTGATCCTAGAATGTAGAACTGAACCCTTTTGTGGAATATGAGCTTCCAAATAACCAAATTGATAAGTACTCTATGAGATATTCAGCAGATATTCAGTCCTCTGAAGCACTCTTCATTTTTTATTTTTTTTTAAATGATAGTTTTCACAGTCCGCCCAGGAAATATAAATCTGCTGGAGATGTTCTCTCGTTTGGTTATGATTCTTCTCCTATTTCACAAATAAGAAAAACACGGGAGTGCATTTTTTGTTGTTCTAATTACAGTGTGAGGATGGCGCATGGGTACAGACTGGGTGTGGTTGGCCTCATGAACTGTCAGTATGCTGTAATGCCCACAAATGAAGTCTACATCATTGAGGCTAACCCGAGGGCATCTCGGACAGTGCCTTTTGTCGCTAAAGCTATAGGCCATCCTCTGGCCAAATATGCATCATTAGTGATGTCTGGTAAGACACTCAAAGATATAAACTTCGAGAATGAGTTCATTCCCAACCACGTTGCCGTGAAAGAGGCAGTTCTGCCATTTGACAAATTCCAAGGTGCTGATGTGCTACTCGGTCCAGAAATGCGTTCTACTGGAGAGGTACTTTCCTCACCAACACCTTTGAGACATGATAGTTGGTTGTGGTAGGAGGATTCCATTGGGGCTTATGCAGTATTAGTAAGCCCACAGTGCGTTTGTTTGTAAACAACACATTTGAGGAGCAGTGTTTTCATGTATCAGCGTGTCTCAGCAATTTTTATTTGCTGGTATAAAGCACATCTGAAATTTCTACTTAATCTTCCTCAAGCTTTCTTAACCCGCTTTCTCAACTGTGCTGTTTTTTTTTGTGAGTTGTCTTTAGGTGATGGGTATTGATGACACTTTTCCAAAGGCTTATGCGAAAGCACAAATTGGAGCGAATCAGAAACTGCCACTCTCGGGAGCTGTGTTTTTCAGTATGAACGATGGAACCAAGGCTGGGATTGCACCAGTGGCGGCGGAGTTTCAGAAGTTAGGCTTTAAAATTTATGCCACTAGTGGAACTGCAGATGTATTGGAAGCAGCCGGAGTAGAAGTCAAACGTGTGTTGAAGTTGCATGAGGGCCGACCCAACGCTGGTAAGGTTTTCACCTTGCACTGTAAGGTGCTCTAAATCTTATTAATCTTTTTAATCTTATTAATCTTTTTAATCTTATTAATCTTTTTAATCTTATTAATCTTTTTAATCTTATTAATCTTATTAATATTATTAATCTTATTATTCTTATTAACACATTAACATATAAACAGGTGCTTTAAATCTTATTAATCTTTTTAATCTTATTATTCTTATTAACACATTAACATATAAACACATGTACACATGAACACGTTAACACGTTAATGCATTAACTTATTAGCACATCAACACATTAGCACATTGATTTTGACTAATTATATCTTCTGATAGGACGTGAAAGCTGAACAGCCAATTTCGAATTATGTTTTCAGTTCGGTTCATAGCGGCTGTTTCGAACGCGACCTGCTTTGATTAATGCGGTTTTCTCTGGATGGGTTGTTTACAGGTGATGTTGTGACTAATGGGGAAATTCAATTAATGATTATAACTTCGTCAGGCGATGCTTTGGACCAAAAAGATGGTCGAGCATTACGTCGTTCGGCGTTGGCGAAAAAAATTCCCATCATCACCACCATGAGTGGCGCTCAGGCAACAGTAAAAGCAGTTGCGGAGCTGATAGAAAACGGGGTTGATATGAAGGCCTTACAGGACTATTTTACTGTGGAAACACCTTCAACACCAGAACTTGCAGTTTCTGTGAAGTAGGTGGTTGGGACGCGATGTATTTTGTCCCATGTCAACTAAATTTTCAGGGTCGGAAATAATTCCCTTCTGGAAAATGGCAGGATGCCACTTCGATGTATAGAGATAACTGATAGAATAGACTAAGTGGTGCCGAAGAGTATTTGGGTAAAAAAGTTTTGTCCTTTTTTTCAAAAGTTAAACACTTTATCAATATCGAAGAATGCTTGGATCGGTGGGGTCGAAAGGTACTGGCTTTAATTGTCATCGTGGGTAGTTTTTTCCATATAAACTATGAGTGACCCTATATAGCTATAAATGACGCTACATCTAGTAGAGTTTACAGATGGTGGAACGGCCTAACTAAAGGTACACGGAAAATGTTGTGTCAAAGTCTTAGTTCCGCTGATAGGATTGAGACCCACTCAATTTAGTGTGGCTTGAGATTGGCCCGAGTTCTGGTCCTGACTGCGCTGTTTGCGTAGTATATTATGAGAGGTCGGAAGTTTTGTTAATGGACAAATTTTAACCATAAAGGCATAAAACACAGAAAGTCAGTTTCTGTAATGTGTTGAGCTTTGGGATTGTACATAATGCAGTTGAAAAGTGAAGCTGGATGTCCTTTGCACGGTCAAATTGGTAAAAATGGGTTTAAAACTTCATCTATGCACATTCTTATGCTTGTTTCGACTTCCAGCAACTGTTCTCCTAACCATTTTCAGCCTCTGCCAATAAGCCTTGTGCATACCTAGAAAAACCATAAAATATACATGCACTTTTTCTGGATAATGCTTAAAGGAAAATCTCAAAATAAGAGGGTTTTTAGGGTTTCCGCGATCCTAGGAGGCTTACCTTCCTCCTATTCCGCATTTATTTCCTCTATTGACAACTCTTCCGCAGTTGTCACTATTCCGTCACTTATTGGTGCTCTGGTCCACGAAGAAACTAAACAAAACCTTCCCCCGGCTCCTGGTGTCGCTCTGGCAGCGGTCCCTCCGTCCACCCGGCCACCTAAGACCTCTTCTTGTCGTTACTGCCGTGAGATCACCCACGTCATTGACAACTGCCCTGCTCTTCGTAGGAAACTGGAACGACAGGGAGGATCTGACCGTACAGGAGGGCGTGGACGGAACAATGGGCGCGGTCCTTATCCAGGTCACGCCTCAACAGCCGAAGCTGTTTTTTCCCCAAGCCACGAAGGTTTCGCGCCTACAAATCCTTTCATTCATTCTTCAGGGTACGGCAACAATACCGTTGGCGATATTCCACATTTGCCACCGGTTGCCCAACCGTACTATCATTATCCATACGGTCAACCAATCCCTCCTCCAAATCCAGCTGTCCCTGTGACCTCGCCAGCCGTTCAATATACTATGCCTCCAGCAGATTACGGATTTGCTCTCACCACATCCGCGGTCTCCAATCTCCCTGCAATATATTCAACTACGCCGCCCGATTCTTGGATAGTTGACTCTGGCGCTTCACATCACCTCTCCTCACGCACTGATTGGTTCACATCCATATCGCCGCTTCGTCCTCCTATGACGATCTTGCTCGGCAACAATGCCGCCTTAACGGCCACTCACTTCGGACATATCTCCACTGCCGGTTTCTCCACCGCCACGTCACCAATATCTCTCTCACACGTGCTATACGTCCCTGGTCTTAAAAAGAATTTATTCTCTGTTGGCGCCGCGCTTAATCAAGGTGCCACAGCTGTCTTTTCCACTACGACTGTCACTTTCTTTTTTCCGCACAAATCCCAGGTGGGACTCGGCATAAAGTCAGGATCAATCTACATCCTGTCGAACTTCCAATCCGTTGGATATGCCAACATGGCCACATCGTCATCTCCTCACACATTTGCGAAATGGCATCTTCGATACGGTCATCTGTCATCTTCTAGCCTCCAATTATTGAGCAAAGGCCTTGTCACTGGGCTTGACTCGTTTCCCAACAAAAATCTTGCCTTTTGCTCAGGATGCGTTGAAGGCAAATTGACTCGTCCATCCTTTCCGTCCAGCAAGTCTAAATCCAACGGCCCTCTATCATTAATTCACTCTGACCTTTGCGGCCCGATGTCAGTGCCTAGTCGTACTGGCGCACTCTACTTTGTTACATTCATAGATGATGCAACCCGGTTTTTTCACATTTTTCTCCTCCGTCGAAAAATCTGACACCTTCCAAATATTTCAAAAGTACAAGTCATTAGTTGAAAACTCTCTTGACTGCCGAATATAATGTCTCAAAACTTACAACGGCGGGGAATAATTTTCCACCGAATACTCCAATTTTCTCACTACTCATGGAATCATTCACCAATCAACAGTCGCCAACACCCCACAACAAACTGGAGTTTTCGGAGAGGCACAACCGTACTGTCATCAACATGGCACGTTCCATGTTGCACTTCGCCAAACTACCTACCATATTTTGGGCGGAATCCGTCACAACTGCTAATTATCTACGCAATCTCTGTCCCACTTCGGCCCTTCCACGTGTCACTCTTTATGATGCTTGGACAGGCATCAAACCAGGCGTCTCTTGCCTTCGAATATTCGACTGCATCGCTTAGAATAAAAACCTTACACCAGCCGGAAAATTGAACAGTCGGGCAAAATCTGGCGTTCTGTCGGTTATTCGACAGAATCAAAAGCTTATCGAATTTATCTCTCAGACGAACGCGAGGTTATCTTAAGCCGTGACGTCATCTTTACTTAAACTCCACTCCTTCTCAGCCTCACCAATCCCTCAACTGCCTCCTTCCCCACCCCTCCACCCTCTCTCTCTCACGCCGAGACTTCATCCTTACCTCTCTCAGTCATCTCTCTTCCTTCTTCCACTCCCTCCTTACCGACCCTTCCATCTCTTTCTCCTTTACCCTTGCTCAGGTCCCCATCAGAAACACTCTTATCATCCCCTCCTTTGTCAATCCATCGCACACTTTCTGACCCTTACTCTCTCTCTCCCATGAACCCCGTTAATTATCCATATATCATTTTGCGAGCCTCTCATGTGCCTCCTTCTATTGAAACTCCTCTAGCCATTCGCAGAAGTGAGCGCATTCAAGAGAAACAGCTTCGTCAAAACCATGGCACAACCAACATTGCCAACATTGGGACAAAGTTTGTTCCTTCATCATTTTCAGACTCTTCTTCTTGGAAATCCGCTACTGATGCAGAATTTGCCTCCTTATAAAAAATGGGACTTGGGAACTTACCTTACTCCCTCATGTCTGAAAAGTCATAGGTTCCTAGTGGGTCTTCCGCGTCAAAACGAAGGCAGGCGGCACACTAGATCGCTACAAAGCTCGCTTTGTTGCAAAGGGCTTTCTGCAAAAAGAAGGGGTCGACTTCACTGAAACCTTTACACCTATTGCCAAATTCACCTCAATCCAAATACTTCTTTCGCTCGCCGCCGCTCTCGACTGGCACGTACTCCACATGGATGTACGTACTGCCTTTCTTTATGGAAAATTGGACGAAGAAATATTCATCCGCCAACATGAAGGCTATATCTCGCTTGGTGCAGAACACCTTGTCTGTCGGCTTCTAAAGTCTCTCTACGGTCTCAAACAGGCCCCTCGCGTCTGGAATAAACACTTAGGCTGTTCTTCTCAAGGAGGGATTTCAAGCTTGATGCAGATTTTGTCTTTTCCTCTGAGGATAAATCAGATACCCTTGTCGTCTTAGTCATTTATGTTGATGACCTTCTCCTAGCCAGTTCCTCTCTCCCCCTCATTCATCTAGTCAAGACAATGCTTAACATTCATTTTTCTATGACTAATTTAGGAGAATTAGAATACTATATTGGTATTTTTATTGGTAGAGACCGCTCTTCTAAAACTCTCTATTCATCCCAAGAAAAATACATCACAGAAGTTCTCACTCGTTTTTCCATGTCAGACTGGAGTCCTATTTCTACTCCTTTAGATCCCAATGTGAAGCTCATTAAAAACTCTGGTGGGCTTGTCCACCAGACCAACCCATGATTTATACCGCTCAATTGTAGGCACCCCGATGTATGCCATGACAGGCACTCGCCCAGATATAGCTATAAGTGTAGGACAGCTCAACCAATTTGTCTCTAACCCTACAGATATCCATCTCCTTGCTGCAAAGAGGGTTCTCCGTTACCTCCAAGGTACGAAATCCCTCAAGCTCACCTTCTCTGGCTGCTCCTCCCTTGAGCTGGTTGGCTTCTGCGATGCTGACTGGGGAGGCGATCTAGACTCCCGCTGCTCCACCACAGGCGTATGCTTTGGTCTTCATGGCGCTCTCATCTCTTGGGCGTCCAAAAAGCAACCCACGGTTGCCCTATCCTCAACCGAAGCGGAATACATGGCCGCCACACATGCCACTAAAGAGGCCATGTGGCTCAACGGTCTCCTCTCCAACCTCCACTTTCCTCAAACATCTGCCACTGTCATTTTCTGCGACTCCCAGGGTGCTCGTGCCCTCATGAGTAACCCGGTGCATCACCGTTGAAAGAAGCATATTGATATTCAGTATCATTTTACACGTGATGCTATTGCCACTGGCCAGGTTACCTTCACCTACTGTTCCACCACCCGCCAACTGACCGATTTCCTCACCAAGGCCCTTCTTCGGCTTTAGTTTGAACAGCATCGAATATTCTCCGGTCTTCTCTTCTAACTAAGAAGGGGGGTATTGAGCTTAGTCCTTTGTTAGAAGCTTTAGTCTTTGTTCTTTATTTAATAACGTCATCTAGCATTCTAGTTTACGTTATTTATTTGCTTCCTCATTCTAGTTTATGTTATTAAACAATTTTCTTTTCTTGATACTTTCGCTTAATTTAAGCATCCAGCTTAGCATCTGGTGATAGATCCGATCTTAAATCTGTCCACCGCATATTTAAAGATCTTCTCTCTTACCCTTTCGGCATTATGTATCAGATGACCTTTCAGGTCTCCTAGGGTCCCTAGACTTTGAGAAGTCACCTCGTGACATTCTCTGCTCTACTTAAGTTCTCTATTCTTTGTACTTTACACCAACTTTTATTAAAACTACTTTGTTTTGATTTCTCTTTTGTCTCTTTCAAATTTTCTTTCCTTCCTACTTTATCTGCTGCCATGTCATCCACTGCAATAGGTAAACTATCTGACTACCAACAAAAAGGAAAAACCGAAACGAAATTGAAATAATACACGGAGTAAACACTAAAAAATGGACACAGTGTACAACCCTCAAAGTGAGAGGCATGACAGGATTTCACAAGAACCACATATGCTAAAATTAACAACCGCGCTAACATTGAAATCTTGTTTTTTTCACATTCTGCAAAAATCGCAAACGATATCAAAACAAGAACACAATTAAAAGGAAAAAAAGGGACAAACTACACCCAAGAAGGTATTCACACACACACACACATCGAATCCAGGGAGATAGAGAAAGACATAGACATCACATCATGAAATCGTCTCATGACACATCATCTTTACAATATAATGTAAGACTCAATGTAGAGCACGGCGGTAAACAACCTGTGTACAAGGAAACAAAAAATAAAAATAAAAGATTAAAGAAATGCAAAAACGAACCCGACAAACTGAACGCGGGTGGAAGCGAACAAAAAGGAAAAGCCGGCCGAAAGAAAGAAAAAGAAAGAAAATAACACCGACCAAAGGCAAACCATCTTTTTCATAGACATTCACTGACTACACTGGTTAGGTACAATGCAGTGACTTCTGAAAACAGATAAAAGAACACGAAACTCGCACAAAACTCGTTAATCTCACGTCTTCAAAATCGACCAGTTCATCAACAAACTCATAAAGCTGGCCTTGCAACATTGTAATAAGACTCAAAATCAAACCAAAAATACTGGCGGCCACATAGTTTCCAATGCAAGAGGTGGTGGATATTACAGACCAACAAATTCAATCGACATAAGTTCAAGTTCGACAAGTGAACCGTGAAAGGAGTGAAATCCTGAATGACACCCCAGTCAAGAAGGGAGAGAAAAACCAGTCTGTTTTAAAGGAACAAATTAAAATGATCATTGCCGAAAACAATGATAAACCACAATAGCCAATTCGTATTGCAAGAGACTAGCAATCCTCTGGCAACGCTCATATTAATTAACTCAATTATGGAAAACATACAGTTGATTCAAAAACAGTGAGCAAAACTCTACATTACACATGTATCCCTATTCGAAAACTAATGAACTACTTCATCACACATTAATTCCCACTCCAATTTTAGGCTGTTTAAGTCCCACTCCAAAAGCAAAACTAGAACAAACTAACAAACCACCGCCGTTACTAATTCTTCACCAAAGCCCTTAAACCTCCGTCCATTTCAACTTGATCCCAACCATAGCTTTCATATTCATTAACTCTCTGTTTCTCTCTCTCTCCCCCTTAATATCCTCATGCTTACAGACCACGAAATTAAAAATCGAAGCCGTCTATACTTTTACCGTTGTTCCAAGTGCCTCCATAAGCTTCGCCACAAAATCGGGATGCGCGGGCCAAGCCGCCCCTGTAATCAAATTTCCGTCCACAAAGCATCGTGTGATTGGGTCTGGCTCAAGCCACTCAGCGCCCGCCAGCACAACAGTCGGCTTCACTGCCGGGTATGCCGTGCACTTCTTGCCCTGCCAGGTGGCAAATACAGACAAAATTATCACTCAAATCAGTCCAATTTACATCAATCCAGTTCATGGGTGCTTTTAAAAGTCAAAATCGATCAAGACACACTTCTCTCGCACTGGGATGTCGCAAATGCAGACAAAATAGTCACTTAAATCAGTCTGACTAATTGGAATTTAAGTCAAAATCGATCAACGAACGGTTCTTACAATGTATAAAACAAAACGGTCAGTCAAATGAGTCCAATTCGGAGGAGTCATGAAAGTCAAAATCGATCAAGGCAGGATACCTTTCCTTGTCATGTGGCAAATAAATCCAAAAGGCAATCAAATTAGAACAACTTAAAAGCAAATTAGAGTAAAAAAAAGGCAATAATCAGCCAAATTAGAGCAAAATTTTCCACCCTGTGAGAACAAAAGTCAGCATCAGTCAAAGCAGAGCCATTTCAATATAATTTAAGGGCCAAAATGTCAATCAAATCAGACAGATTAATAGGTGAATTTACGTCAGAATGAGTACATTCCAGATCAGTTTACCGATGAACAAAAAAGCCATTAACAAACAAAACCCAAAGGTTTTCCTTCACACACACCACAAACTCACAGAAATAAACTGAAACAAGTCAAAATCGGGGAAAAATTGCAACTACTTTCTTATATTCTTTTTCAGTTTTTTTTATTATTGATAATCTGTACTTACTTTCAAAACTCCAGCCGCTGCCAAAATTTGCTGCCCGTGGCAAATGGAGGCAATGATTTTCTTCTGTTCCTCGAATTTTTGTACTATCTCCAAAACTTTGTCATTTAGTGATAAGTAT
>JBBHKE010003317.1:0-54508 GCA_037447655.1 Zygnema cylindricum | reverse complement strand
TGGACATAATCAGACTGAGAGACTGGCTGCCGCGTGTCCAGAATGAGATTTTTATGACACATTTCAGTGACGTTAGGTTGAATGACAAAGCATAAACTGCCGCAATCGCTTTGCATGCCACGCGGCGAACGGGGTTTTGTTAAGGTTACGGTGAGGTTCCATTAGGGGAAAAATGCCGTCGTCTGACACTTTCAGTTCGCAACAAGTGACCTGGAGTAGGTCAATTCTAAGAGCCTGAGCGAGTAACATCGTGCCTATCGTGCCTCGTGGAAAAGCGAACAAATATCCACGACGACCGCGCGACCAGGTTGGTACACGTCGCATATGACATGTGCTTTCCGCCAAGGAAGATGCGAGGCCAACGGAAGCCGCAAGAAAATCTTTGACGGAGGATATTGTTTCACGCTTCTATTGCCATCCACTAACCATTCTGACATATTCGTACGCTTTTACAAATCTTAATTTTTGTCCGCTCGTACAGATTGTACGAGTTACTTTTTACCTTCGTTGGTAAAAATATGTGGTCAAAATTTGCTGTCAGAGATTTTGTAAAGATTACCAGAATCGCATTCATCTACTACGTGGACCAATCAAAATGTGCTACGAAAATAAAATGTCGATTACTGACCCGACACAATGGAACGGTCGCTACAGTAAACGAATTTTCGACGTTTACTGAGACCGCCTAATGCAACAACGCTCATATTCTGAAGGGGTAAAAGTGCGTCACATTAAACAAGCAGGTTTCTGACATTGGCCACGTCGCCTAGTTTTTCGCTTTGCCGAAGGATGTCCGTATTTTACTTCACTTTTTTGCTTTTCTCATTGTCCTCGCTGTCTTATACACCGGGTATTCATCTCCTAGCCCAATGTAAGGGTGCGTCTCCATGTACTTGAAACTTAGGGTAATTACTTTGTATTTTAGCGCAGATCCGGCGGACCCAGATTTCAAGTGTTCCTATGTGTAACAAAAAAAAATGTTACTTAAAGGGTGTGACGATTGTATACGTTGACAATGCCCATGACGTCTGTCAATGTCTACAATTTGTGATGACGCACCCAATTGTTCAAAAAATGTCAATGACGTCGCATAATTTTACGTGACATTTGTAGACATTTACTTTTTCAACCCTTTGTCTATGGATGTTGTCCATGGCTAACGCTGCCTTCCTTGTACGGTTGCCTTTTTGGCAATTTCCACGCGCTTTGAATCTCTCTTCCTATTTGAGAAACCTATCTCATATTTGATATAACCACCGGAAATTTAAGTTTTCTTTTTAACTCCTAGTGGAAGCATTAATTTTTCTATTCTTGTGTAGAGAATTAAAGATAATACAAAAAAAAAAATAATAATAATAATTCCGGGGTAAAAAATATAGCAATGACAATTATGGGTTTTCATTTTTTTAAGGCAAAAAAAGCTTTTTCCAGCTTCCCACCGGTCAACGTAAAGCCGCCTGGTGGAAGGACGAGGAATAGTGTAGTTTGAAGGAGAGATTGCGAGGCTGCGCGAGAGAGCAGGCGTGTGCGGCTTGCTTAGGCGCCCTCAAAGATTTCTCACGATTTCGTCAAATGGCATTGTAATTTTCAAACCCTTGGAATGGAAAAATGTGTACAGAATGAAACGTGACAAAACAAAACAAATTGTGTACTTTGATGGACGCAAACGGACAAAAAAAAACGAAGACTGTACCTTTTCGCTGTCGCTTCAATTCATTTAAAAGTTGTGTAATTTTTTTTACACGTGCGAATACGTGTTCCTATTTGTTTTTGGAAAATACTTTGTTTTAAAACACATCGTCTCTGTGTTTTAAAGAAAAGTTTGAAGATGACGTTTTTTTGGCGTGGTTGTGGGTCGAAGAACACAAGACGACAACATGTAGTACATATTAAATTTGATGATGACGCAAAATGTACTTCTCATTTTTTCTATTTTTTTGTACGGTTGAAATTTACGCTGTACGGCTCTAAGTTTTACAGGAAAACGACAGAAAAAAAACCCTTACTTATGCACATGGAGACACACCCCCTAAGTTGTATGTTGTCGACGGTCAATCGTTTCCCATTTTGTTTTCGTCATGCTTTTTTGGTCGTCATCATGATGCATCGACTCCGAGAAGTTGGGCGTATTTTTTTTGTCCTTTAAATCCTTCAAAATTAAAAAAAAAATGGTTTCTCATGGTCGCGGTTCGTACGGCCTCCCAAGGAGTGACGTACCACGAGACTGTATCTGATCACTATTGTAATTTGACTGGTCACGGTAGATCAGTCCTGTCGTATGCACATCGCTACCTGATCTGTTTTATCGAATATAGTATTGATTATTGACAGTCGCAAATCTGTATTCCCACATACTGTGGCATCGGCCATCGGGATGACTACATCGTGAATCCCTTATAGCCTTCAAAAATTAAATGCAGACAAAAAAATAGTGTTATTAACGCTATACTGGGTCTCATGACGTGGAGCCAACAAAATAATAACTTTAATTAACTCACATACACACTAATTCAAATACAAATTCCCATAGTGAAGCCGCTATAGCCCTTGTTCACATGGTTGATGTTCAAACAAGCGAGAACAAGATTGCACTATTTTCCATGGTCTTTTGTTAGACTCTTAAACGCAAAATATAGTTCATAACAATAATTTATCATTTCCTCTAATAATTTTCTTACACTCACAACGATTCATAGTGCAAAACAGTAGTACGCGTCGGCAAAACTAGTGACAACTGTAAACGTTTACAAATTTATGTTATCAAAACGACTTTTTTTGACATTGAAGGTTTAATGTGACATTGTAGACATGCGGCTTTCATCGCTACTGTGTGTGCTCGTCAGGTCATTCGGTTCTTTAATTTTTCATTTCTTTATATGAGTTACGTCGTTCTTCATTCTGTAAAAAAAGTCATTTTTTTACACCACCACATTTCTCCGTTTTTTCTTCTATTTACCGCTTTTTTTTTTTTTTTTGTCGACATCTTCTTTGAATACTTTCTCTACTCTTATAGATCGCTCCAAATCACCAAAATGCAGAAAATGAAAATAAATCACCATTTTCACCAGCTAACCATTCTTTTTTCTATACTTGTTCGAAAATACCAAACATTTGGAAGCACCATAGTCAAATATTATTAACAAAAATGTTAGGAGAGACGTGTCATTTTCCCATTTAGTGTGATTTCCCAAAAATACATTAATTAGAGGGGAATTTAAACATCAGGTTTTTTTATGAAACGGATTTGAGTGCCCATGAGTAAAAGAGGGAAACACCAAAAGGGTGTTAAAGACGACAAAATTGTAGTGCATTCAAACTAAAAACATGGTATTCATAATAGTATGGTAAATGCAAACTTTTCACACGGTAAAATTTTTCTCTTGGGGGACTAAAATTGGGCACGCCCTTAAAGTGGGGTTCCATATTTACCGTATGGACGAGGCTCGAGGCAAATGTTTTGCAAAGCTTATTGGTATTTTTATTTTACCTTTAACAATAGTTGGATTCTGACTTAGGATATGATGGGGCTAGACGAGCCAAAAGAAAATATTGGGAAGTGCTCGTGATGTTTTTTAACGCGAAATATTTATAGGATACTCTAGATTACGTATTCGTATATAATGCGTAAGTACACTTACAATAAGCCAACGTAGATTTTGCGGATAGTGCTTGATGGCTAAGGGTTTGTGCATATGTAACCAGTAGATTAAAGTGGTACCTTCGATTTGAGTGAATTTTATGGGAACTACTTTTCTTTGTGTTCAAACATGCCAAAATTAAATCGCAACTTTGAAATGTGATGGTCGTAGACATAGATTCAACTTGTAATGATTGATGACAACTAAGAAACTTCACAATTTTGGTGACATCTACAAAAAAAAGAGACATTTGTAGACGTCTATTATTTTGTGACATTATAGATGCTTACAATTTTGTGACATTGTGAAGTCATGCTTATTGTGACACCATTGACGTCATTAGTTTCGAAAACTCTCCGTCATGAATTCACGATTTGTTTTGCTCTTATTTTTCTCACTCGTCGTGCCATCAAAAAATGCCCAAAGGGTCGTAACAAAGCTTTATTTTTTAAGCTTTTTCATTTAAACCAACATCCTCGTGTTTGTGCCCAAGAAATGACAGACAAGAAACAAGGAGTAAAAGGAAGAGAGAGTGAAATTTTATGGTCTCCATTGACCCACAGAATAAGCAGCCTATGTAAAGCCTATAGGATAATATTTACCCCTCCAAGTTTCTCACTGAGTAAGTGCCGTCCAGGCACACAAATATTCCGACCACCCTCACCACTGAGAGGACAAGACTCTCTTGAGTCAAACGCAAAAAGAATCATTGAATTTGCTCCCTTGAGCAGTAAGTTATGGCTCGTCAAAAATGACCTTTATAGTTACAAGCTCTCTTAGAGAGAAGTACTTAAATATCACTAAGTCTTGGTCTGCCTATACACGACTACCTACTACTAAACCCTAGTCCAATAGAAACACTATATAGCACAAGAAGGTACAATGGGCGATGTACTTATTGTATGTCCATTGTACGACATGGTCTACAAGGTGACACCTCTCAAATCGGGAGCCATGGTTCCTCCTCCCATCTTCTCCGATATCAAATAATATGGCGCCACGTGGCACCAAGTGACGCAATCTCTGATGCCGCCAAAACCTCACTTTGGGTGGCGGCTATAATGGTGGCCGTCCAATCAAAACATATTTTACACGGTTCAGATTCGCGTACGTGCATGAATTGTTTCTCTTCGTTAGTTTGGTGTTAATTAGCCGTCGTGTTAATATTTATATATTTTTGAAATCCGTCATGTGTATCGTTTTGTAGCGCCTTGATGGTTGAGGCGCCCGACTATGTAAAATCCAGAGGTCGTAGGTTCAAATCCGGATATAGGTAACATTTAAGTAAAATATCCTCTACTTCAAAATTTGCCACTTTCTAAATATGGCGGCAGCCATGGCGTGCCTTTCATCTTCACTCTCTCTCTCTTGAAAGTATAACTAAGATAGACAAGTGAACTATTCATTACCTCTTTTCAACACTCCCCTTAATTCTTAATCACTTTTCAATTTTAATCCACGGTTTTTTCTGCAATAAATCAACTTAGGGGAAGGCACTGGTTTTGATATCATGTCTGCAATCATTTCTCTATCAGTTTTATGAACCAGTTTAATGATTTTATTTTTCAACCTTTTCTTTGACAAAGCTTAGTCTAATATCCATATGGTTAGCTTTGAAGTGATGTTTCAAATTAGCTGCAAAAGAGAGAGCAACTTGATTATCACAAAAAAACATTTTGAGTTCCAGACTTCATGAACCCAAGTTCTTCAAGAAGAGATTTAACCCACATTAATTCTTTGGTGGCAGCAAAGGAAGCCATGTATTAAGCCTCCATAGTGGACTGAGCAACTACTTATTGTTGCTTGCTACTCCAACAACATGCACCAGATCCAATTTCCAACACATATCCAGTCGTACACCGCCTTAAAGGCACATCTCCATGACTGGCATCACTCCAGATGGTGATGTCACTATGTTCCCTTTCGATATGCTACCACAATTTCATTGTCCCCACTAGATACCTTATCACCCTTTTGGCAGCCTCACACATTTATACTTCTACTAGAGACCCTGCAGTTGCAGCTATATCCGGACGGGTGCAGTTCATAAAATAGATTAAAATTTCTACAATATGCCGATAAGGGATATTTTCCATAAATTTCCTATCTTTCTCATCCATCTCGTCATTAATGATCAATATTCCTCTCTCTTCACTCCCCTCAAACACATATTTCAGATCAATGGAAGTAGTACATCCGTTTGATTTTTCCATCTGAAATTTTACTAGCATATTACCGATTGCTTCTTTCTGAGTGAGTCTTATAATCATATTCCCTCTATCTTTCTCCATCTGAATTCTCAAAATGTAATTTGCTTTGCCGAGATCTTTCATATCAAAACGACTTTTAAGATCTCGTTTTAGTTTGTTAATCTTATCTAACGACTTGCTTAAGACCAAGAAATCATCCACATAATTAACAATAAATATCACTCCATTCTCATCCTCAAATAAATATATGGAGTGATCTAAACTAATTCAGATATACCCTAAACCGGTGAGAAATTTGTCTAGCTTTATATTATATTGTCGTGGGGCTTTTTTAAGCTTATAAAGTGATTTTATCTGTTTGCATACCTTGCTTTCTTACCCACTTTCCACAAATCCTTCCGGTTGCCTTATGTAAATCTCTTCTTCTAATTCTCCGTGGAAAAAGGTCGTTTCAATATCCATCTGGTGTATTTCCATATCCTCTGTTGCGGCTAAACTTAAGAGAATTCTAACAGAAGGAAACTTGACTATTGGTGCAAATGTTTCTTCATAGTCTATCCCCTCCTTTTAAGTATAACCTTTTGCAACCAACCTAGCTTTATACTTGTCAATGGTATTGTCCGAGTTTAATTTAAGTTTAATAACCCAGTTACATCCGATCGATTTTCGATTTGGTGGGCAATCTACCAACTCCCATGTATTGGCTTCCATGATGGAGGTCATTTCTTCATTTATAGCACTGATCCACCGGCTACTTTCTGGGGTGTTTATGGCCTCTAAGTATATATGATTTTCATCTAGGTGAGACATCTTTGTGAGTTCGTTATTTACTTGTCTTTCTTGAAGTCGTTTACTACTTTTTCTTCCCCCTTCAAAATCGGACGCCGGTATAGAAGGCATCCTTGGGTTTCGTTTAGGAAGATTTTAAGCTCACCTATCTTATAATCCCTGTGTCTCATCAAGTTTTTATCGGTTTCCACTTTGTATTGTGGCGTTACTTGGATGTTGTCTTTTCCTCCTTCTCCTTTGGTATATCTACAAATTTTCCTTTTTCTCTATCTTCATTCTCTTCATTTTCAAAGTCAAAGTCAGAAAACTGATCTGTTTCAAATCTAATTTTGACTTCCTTATAATATTTGAATAGATCAATGGACTTCTCTTCATTCATCACCACTATGTGTTTTACCAAAATTAAATCTTTGTTTTTCAAGTCATACAGTCGATATCCTTTTGTGCTCTTATCATATCCTACAAGATATCCTGGTTTCCCTCTCCCCTCTAACTTCTATTTAGCCTTATCGGAATCCAAACTGTAGACTTGACTTTCGAACACCCTCAAGCTACACAAATCAGGCTTTCTTCTTGTCCACCTCTCATACAGAGTTTTCTCCTTATTTATTGACGTTAGGACTCTATTTTTGATGAAATTAGCATAGTTCATAGACTCGGCCCAAAACTGCAACCCTATCCTCTTATCAGGTAACATACTTCTAGACATATCTCCTAAAGTTCTATTCACTCTTTCTGTTACTCCATTTTGTTCCGGATTATAGGGAACAATTTTATCATGATAAATTCCTTCTTCCATAAGATATTCTTCAAATTCCCTTGAGGTGTATTCTTTCCCATTATCACTTCTTATCTCTTTATCGAGGTTTCATGCTTTTTCCTCCATACTTTTATACTCTTGAAACATCTAGTACCTCTGACTTGTCTGATAAAATATACCTTCGTGTATCTAGACCAATCATCTGTGATGGTTAACATCCATCTCTTTCCCCCCATGTAAAACATACCTAACAGGTCCCCAAACATCAGTGTGAATTAGATCTAATACTTTCTCTCTCCTAAATGTGGTTGCTTTTGGAAATGGAAGTATATGAATCTTCCCTTGGGCACATCCACTACAATCATCGAAAGTCTAATCATCCTCAAAAGTAATACCCTCTACTATTCCGTTTTTCTTCGTTTTTTGTTAATCTATCTAGGTGCACATGCCCCAACCTTTTGGGCCAAAGCATCATTTCACTTGCACACGAGTAGATAACACTCTCTTAATTGCAAAGAACAATTCTAAACATTCCTTGACTGCCCATTTCAGCTATGAAATAAACCTCATTATCAAAGCTTGCTGTGAAGATTCATTTCCTAGTTTTTGTTTCAATATCTTTTTCATCTAGGACTGCTGTTGAGACTAATGAAACATATTTTTCATCTAGGACTGCTGTTGAGACTAATTTCTTGCTTAGCTATGGAATGTATAGAACGTCTGAAAGTGTTACGATTGAGGCTTTTCCATCAACTAGAACCTTCAAGTCAACAGTTCCAATTAGACTTGTGGTTTCTACTCTACCATCTCCGTACTCTATCTCAATTGTTAGGATCTTTCTCAGTTTTGTGAACCACCTCTTATCTTTGCACATATGCATTGAGGCCCCTGAGTGTATGATCCACCCATCCTCGGGTGAATCCCTCTTACCTCCGAAAGCACACTTTTGTCTGTGTGGAATGTCGACATGATTTTCACTGTTTTTCGGATTAAGAGGAAGCTCCTCAAGCTCCTCTTCCGGTTCAGTTTCTTCGTCCTCTTCCTCATCATGAACTTGAGTTGGGAAAGCCTTTTTCTTTCCTCCATCCTTTGAGGTTCCCAATCCATCTTTCAATTGAAGATCTGCAAGTTTGAAACACTCTGCCATATAGTGTCTCAGTTTTCTTGTAGAAGTGACATAATCCCCCTTGAGAAGTTCCTCTCCCCGTCTATCAAATCTGCCACCTTCTTGTCCTCTTCCACCAAAGTTTCGATAGGGATCTTTCCCTCTCTCCTCATCACGCTTCCGCCAATCAGCTTCTGCAGACAATGCTTGAACACTTGGACTCCCTCTCCTAAGCTCTATGGTGCTTTCTTTCACTAAAATCATTCCCACTGTGTTATCCCAATTCTAATTGCTATCTCCTATGTCATGCAATTGAGCAAAGAGGGAATGAAATTGTTGTTTGTTTTCAAACTTCAAAAAATATATAATGCACTCAAAGTGTCGGTCTTAACATGGAATACCTTATCATATTGCCTCTTTACCTTTTCCCATTTGAAGTCATTGTACATTTTATATGAATGAAAAAAAAGTTTCTCTAATTAATATGTATAAACATGTTTGCATACATGTAGAATGTAACATTAGATAATTTTACACTCATTTGTTTTTAAAGTTTATGAAAAGATATGTTTTCAAACATTTTAACGACGGCGCAAAATCATGCTTTTACATTATTAACGATTGATGCATTTTTGACAATTTTACATAGCTGCAAGTTTATCTTTACACTATTTTACACAAGTAAAAAAAACACTAACCCGTAAAATGCCTCACAATCTGTTATATAACATTTGATTTTTCATAACTATACACTCTCTACAAAGGCACAATGGGTTAGGGTTGGCCGAGAATGAAGAGAGGGGTAGTAAGGGGTTTAAGATTGGAATAAACAATAGGAGGAGAGATTAGAAATGAAGGTGTTATGCTTGATAAAGATGGATGGTTTGAGGAAAGGAATGAAGACCAGTGGTGGTTGTTCGAATGGTGGGAAGGATTTGGGGGTGTGGGTTGTTTGACAAAGTTTTAAGATTGACAGGACGTAGAGAGGTTAAGCGTAGAGGTAGGGAAAGAAGATCGTGAAGCCAAGCGAGAGACCTATCATAATTGGCGCAGCTAATTTGTTTTAAGTATTTTAAACGGCATTTAACCCTATTTAAGGGTGCATCTCCATGTAATTATTACTTAGCGAAAAAACATTGTTTTTTAGCGCAGATCTGGCCGTCTCGGATTTTAGACGTCTCTATGTGTAACAACGACATAGTTACTTAAAAGTGTGACGATTGTATACGTTGACATTGCCCGTGACGGCTGTCAACGTCTACAATATGTGATGACGTATACTATTTTTTATAACTGCGTGTGACGTCGCATGAGTTTTCGTGACATTGTAGATGTACCGCCTTCCAGCCTGTGCCCTTTCACGGTTGAAAAAGATGGAATTTGCCTTTGCGTCGCCTGTCCGCTCGACGTGAAATGTCATCGAAATCTTAAGACCTTGGCGAAATAAAATCTGTACCAGGCGCAAACGGTCAAAACCAAAAAAATTGTGTACTTTACCTCGTCGTACTTCAACAAAAACGGACAAAACATAGCGAACATTGTACCTTTCACCGTCGCTTGAATTCGTTTGAAATTTTTGTAAAAAGAATTACACGTGCTAATACGTGTTCCTATTTGTTATTCGAAAATACTTTGTTTTAAAACACACATTCCATGTGTTTTAAAGAAAAGTTTGAAGATGACATTTTTTGGCGTGGTCGTGGTTTGAAGAACAGAAGACGACAACATGTAGTACATCCTAAATTCGATGAGGACGCAAAATGTACTTCTCATTTTTTTATTTTTTTGTACGGTTGAAACTTACGCGGTACAGATCTAAGTTTTAGAAGAAAATGACAGAAAAAAACCCTTACTTTGGCACATGGAGACGCACCCTAACTCATAAATAAACGGACGATAGCCATGCTATGATGGAGTCAATTCTTTCTTTGATTTGTGTTTTTTTGTTATACGAGAAGAACAAAATTGATCGGTAGCGTCCATGTCTTTGGTCAAAATCGACAGTTCTTGTTTTCTTGTTTTTGTGGTATCTATGCGTACGTTTTTCACGTGTGTATCCATTATCGAAGGCGTTAGGGTACGTCCTTGTGTAATCGGTACTTTGATAAAGTATTTTGGACTGTAGTGAAGATTCTACGTACTACTTTGAAAAGCCTCCCTATGTGCGAAAATAAAATTAGAACTTTGAAATGTGACGGTTGTAGACGTAGGTACAACCTGTGACGATTGAAGCCGACTACGGAACTCCTGACGATTAGTGACGCCGACAAAAACAGCGACAGCGGTAGACGTCTAGATTTTTGTGAAATTGTAGATGTTTAGGGTTTGGTGACATTATGACGTCATGCTCACTTGTGACAACATCGACGTCATTGATTCAATTACCCGCCATGGTTTCCCGATTTCATTTTTTCTACTTTTCTCACTTAATTTGCCATTAAAAAAAACCAAAAAATTGTCAAAAAATATATTTTTAAAATATCTTTCATCTTATACCAAAAATGTCGTGTCTCATTCTAAATAGTGTGAGATAAAAGCGATAGTGTGAGAGGGAGAGGGGAAAAGCCACGACGACACATAATTTTGCAAAGGACCCCATAAATGAAAGTAGGGGTCCAAGACCCTTGCAATTTTTTTTCCTTACATGCGCGTGACGGGCACGAAGAAAAATAGAGAGGACTCTCCGTCGTCCTAAAATTTTCACACTCTTGTAGCCCGTGCGTGGGTCGTTTTTCATTCGCTGTTTGGGTAGTACTTTAACTAATTTTCTTTAAGAATCAATAAAGTGCTCACACAGATGCTCACACATAATAAATCGAATCTCACAGCGGAAGCTTAAATAAACATATTCCACATAAAACACTCACGACTCACAATAACACATGTCGGCCAAATATCAATATATCAAGCTAAAGATTTCTCAAAACAACCTCTCTCCATCTCTACTCATTGCTCCCTCTGACATATATCTTAAGTCATACTCTTCCTCCTTCCTTAGTTCTTTACTCTATACACTTTAATGTATCTCTCTCAAATACATGATGCATCTCACCAGACTGCATGATGCATCTCCCCAGACTGCATGATAAACTGATGGAAAACACTCACTAATATACCTTCTTAAAACTGACAACTCACGACCACTTACTCCACTAACTTACTCCAGTAATTGGAAACAGACAAGGGCACCGAAGTCCACATGCGGACATGCACCCAACAAAACATTATAACGCCGAAATAGAATGGCGCGCATTAAAACAAACTTAATACAAACAATGCACTAAATAACATAAATGCCGTACAATACAATACAAAACAGACAAAACCCAAACTGAATCACCACAAGTAAGTACTCTATGTACCGACAAAAACAGAACCGTCGTACATTGAATGAACCAAAGGTACTCCGATGCAAATCAAGAAACCATACTCAAAATCGAATCGCGCCCCGCGAACCTAGGACGACCGAATCTCCACATCAAACAAAACATGATTTTGGTTGATCTCTTGATTCTCCCAATAATCCTAACAAAATAACCCCCATTGAGGTGATTTTGGATAAAGTTTTTTTTTGGGCTGGATTCTTTAGCCCGAGGGTTGAAAAGAGGAAAACGCCGAAAGAGGTCTTTCAACCATACAAACATGTACTACAAGCAAATAAAACACAATAGAGCACAAAACACCTTAAACTGCACTCAGTGCTCTCATTTCCTTAACTCTTGTGTAGAATGTACATTTTGTATAAAACTGATCATTCCTAATTGAATTAAATACTCTAACGATCTTCAAAATATCTAAAACTTATGTATAAGGTTCACTAGACAATCTACTGACAAAAATCTAAGTGTTTGGACCAAAGTTGTCCATTGACAATATCTATACCCTAAAAATTAGGGTGATTCTTATCACGTCTACATTCATTGGTGGCCTTACAGACTAATTTATTAAAGATAACTATTCGTGTAGATACTTCAAAAAAATCCACACTAAATTTGGTCAATATTGAACTGTTGGAATTCCAAAAGTATTGTAAATCCTAGACTGAAATTTTTAAGACTTACTAAAGCTTACTTTTCAATACTGACGGTTTGTGTTAGTTAGGTAGTAATTCTTGACAACTATAACAGTTTATGTAAGTTTGATAACAATTCCTAGTTGCGCTAACTGTTTGTGTAATTTAGGTAACAATTATTGTTATCGCTAACAGTTTGTGTAATTTAGGTAAGAATTCCTGTTATCGCTAACTATTTGTGTAATTTAGGTAATAATTCTTGTTATCGCTAACAGTTTGTGTAAGTTAGGTAACAATTCCTGTTATCGCTAACAAATTGTGTAAGTTAGGTAACCATTCTTGTTAGCTTAACAGTTTGTGTAAGTTAGATAACAATTCATGTTATCGCTACCTTTTTGTGTAATTTAGGTCACAATTCTTTTTATCGCTAACTGTTTGTGTAATTTAGGTAACAATTCTTGTTATCGCTAACTTTTTGTATAATTTAGGTAACAATTCTTGTTATCTCTAACTATTTGTGTAATTTTGATTACAATTCATGTTATCGCTAACCGTTTGTGTAAATTAGATAACAATTATTGTTATCGATAACAGTTTGTGTAAGTTAGGTAACCATTCTTGTTATCGCTAACTGTTTGTGTAATTTAGGTATCAATTTTTGTTATCGCTAAATGTTTCTTTAATTTAGGTGACAATTATTGTTGTCACTAATTGTGTCTGTAATTTAGGTAACAATTATAGTTATCGCTAACTGTTTCTGTAATTTAGGTAACAATTTTTGTTATCGCTAAATGATTGTGTAATTTAGGTAACAATTTTTGTTATCGCTAATTGTTTGTGTAATTAAGGTAACAATTCTTGTTATCGCTAGTTTTTTGTGTAATTTAGGTAACAACTCTTGTTATCGCTAAGAATTGTGTAAGTTAGATAACAATTCATGTTATCGCTAATTATTTGTGTAATTTAGATACTAATTTGTGTTGTCGCTAACTGTTTGTGTAATTTAGGTAACAATTAATGTTAGCGCTTACTGTTTGTGTAATTTAGATAGCAATTCTTATTATTGCTAGCAGTTTGTGTAAGCTATGTTAAAATTCCTGTTAGCGCTTACTGTTGTAGGTCATGGGCATTTAGACTCGGTTGTGATCCACTCCCACTAGGAGTCACACTTGCACCAGCCCGGATATTCGTGCTTGGAGGAGCAAGTGGAGCGCTACAGCTAATAAGAGCGTTTACCCCAAAAGCTCAGCCATCATTAGACATGATAACAGAAGCAAACCCAAAGAAAAATGCCTAATAAACTAAATCTATAGTGTAAGCTATGTAACTTCAAATGAAAGAGGTCTTTCAACCATAAAAACAGGTACTAGAAGCAAATAAAAGACAATTGAGCACAAAACACGTTAAATTGCTTTCAGTGCTCTCATTTCCTTAACTCTTGTGTAGAATGTACATTCTGTATCAAACTGATCATTCCTAATTGAATTAAATACTCTAACGATCTTCAAAATATCTAAAATGTATGTACAAGGTTCATTAAACAATCTACTAAAAAAATCTAAGTGTTTGGACCAAAATTGTCCACTAACAATATCTATACCCAAAAAATTCGGGTGATTCTTATCACGTCTACATTCATTGGCGGCCTTACACACTAATTTACTTAAAGATAACTATTCGTGTAGATACTTCAAAAATATCCACACTAAATTTGGTCAATATTGAACTGTTGGTATTCCAAAAGTATTGTAAATCCTAGACTCAAATTTCTAAGACTTACTAAAGCTTACTTTTCAATACTAACAGTTTGTGTAAGTTAGGTAGTAATTCTTGTTAGCTCTAACAGTTTATGTAAGTTAGATAACAATTCCTGTTTGCGCTAATTGTTTGTGTAATTTAGGTAATAATTCTTTTATCGCTAACAGTTTGTGTAATTTAGGTAACGATTCCTGTTATTGCTAATTGTTTGTGTAATTTAGGTAATAATTCTTGTTATCGCTAACAGATTGTGTAAGTTAGGTAACAATTATTGTTAGCTTAAGAGTTTGTGTAATTTAGGTCACAATTCTTGTTATCGCTAAGTGTTTGTGTAATTTATTAAAAGTTAGCTTTAGTAAGTCTTAGAAATTGGCATTTCTTCAAGAATTGGGTTTTACGCAACACGGGACACAAATAGTGTGGTGCGACATTCAAGCAGCCATTTCTGTGGCTACAAACCCAAGTCACCATTTTAAGAGTAAACATATGGACATTCGGCTACATTTGGTACGTGAGAAAGTCTTTGCAAAAGTGGTAAAACTTTGTTATTTGCCTGATGAGAAAATGGTTGCGGACATGTTGACAAAAGCCCTTCCCGCTCCTAAATTGGAGTACTGCAGAAAAGCATGTGGTCTAAGTGAGTAAGCCTTCTAAAGCTTAAGGGGAGTATTGAAAAGTAAGCTTTAGTAAGCCTTAGAAATTTGAGTCTAGAACTTAGAATATTTTTGGAATACCAACTGTTCAATATTGACCAAATTTAGTGTGGATTTTTTGTAGTATCTACACGAATAGTTATCTTTAAGTACATTAGTGTGTAGGGCCGCCATGAATCTAGACGTGATAAGAATCACCCGAATTTTTAGGGTATAAATATTGTTAGTGGACAATTCTTGTCGAAACACTTAGATTTTTGTCAGTAGATTGTCTAGTGAACCTTGTACATACGTTTTAGATATTTTGAAAATCGTTAGAGTATTTAATTCAATTAGGAATGATCAGTTTGATATTGAATGTACAATCTACACAAGAGTTAAGCAAATGAGAGCACTAAGTGCAGTTTAAGGTGTTTTGTGCTCTATTGTCTTTGATTTGCTTGTAGTACATGTTTGTATGGTTGAAAGACCTATTTTATTTGGAGTTACATATCTTACACTATAGATCTAGTCTGATAGGTATTCCTCTTTGGGTTTGCTTCCGCTAAGACGTCTGATAATGGCTTAGCTCCCGCTGCAAGTGCTCCTATTAGCCGTAGTGCTCCACCAGCTCCTCCAGGGACGAATATCCCAGCAGGTGCAAGTGTGACTCCTAGTGGGAGTGGATCACAACCGAATCTAAATGCCCATGACCTTCAACAGGTAATGGGCCCACCGCCCAAATTGCCTATTTTTGACCGAACTGACTACTTATACTGGGAAGATATGTTGAGCTCATATTTTGAGGAGAGGGACTTGTCACCCATTGTGGAAGGAACAACGTATGTGACTGCGCCGGATTGGAAAAAAAAGAATCTCCACTGCCTCAACGTCTTGAAGCAGTCAATGACAAAAGACTTGGTAATGTCGTATCTTGAGATGAAGAAAGCCTGTGAAGTTTGGTTTAGTGTACGTGCTATGTATGTTCAGCTAGATGTTATTGTCCAGACTAACATAGCCACTCAGATTTTTGAATTTAAGTATTCTGGAGGCAGTATATCTGATCATTGCCATGCTATGAAAAGGTTGTTCTTTCACAGTTCTAGTACAGACAGGGACTTTTCACCACTTCAGCAAGCTATGTTGTTGATGAGAACTTTGCCCGATGAATATAAGGGAGCCATGGATAGGCTTAGGGCTATTCCGCAGCGTCAATGGAACATAGCATTAGCAATTCAACTTATTTTGAGTGAAGAAGCTAACCAGATTTCACAAAGAGGTAATAGTAAGTCTGTTCATGCACTAGCTAACCAGCTTTTGGATTCTAAGATTGGCAGTGGCAGTGGTAGAGGTAGTGGTCCTAGAAGGTCACCCTTGACATGCTATTACTGTGATGAAAAAATGCATGTGTTTAGAATGTGTAATGCATACAAGAGAGCGAAAGCCACAGGAAGTTTTCGCTCTGGATGGGACGAAAGTCGGGTTCCTTCTCAATCAGGTGGTGGACCAAGTGCTCTCTTCAACGAACTTAAGGAGGAGGACGTGAGCAACTTTCCCATCAACAGCGAAAAAGAAATACTTTGCGATGGCACAAGCAACGGAAGGCGTGGAGGAAGACGAATGGATTATGGACTCTGGTGCATTTGCACACTTGTGCCGCAATCGCCATCTGTTTGAGAGTATTCAATCTATTTCACCCATCAAAATTTAATTTTAGTGATGATACCTTTGGTAAGTCAAAAGCAAAGGCAAGGGTGTCACTTATGTTAAATGTAGATGGAAAACATGTGAAAAGGGTCTCGGAAGATGTGTTTCATGTCCCAGCTTTTAAAAGAAACTTTTTCTCTACGTCAGTGGTAGAAAATAAAGATTTTAAAACTATATCTGAGAATGGGAAGAAAACAGTGAGTAAGAATGGGAAAATAGTTGCAGAGGGATTTGCTGGAGGAAACAATTTGTATCGATTGAGTCTTGCAAATGATAATGACATGATGTTATGTACTCAAGTGTAATCAGTGATTGTGATTTATGGCATAAACATTTAGAACATGTGAATTATGATAGATTAGAAAAGATGGTAAATCAAAAAATGGTGGAAGGTGTAAAAATAGTCAAAAACAAGCATCAAATGTATGTGATGGTTGTGCAATGGGAAAAAATCATAAATTGCCTTTCCATTCGCAAACTGATCATAGAAGTAGCAGGGTGCTAGAACTAATTTATTCAGATGTATGGGGGCTATCTAGGTATCTATCTGTGGGAGGTGCTAAGTTTATGCTTACCTTTAGTGATGACTATAGTAGATTTACTACAGTTTATTTTTTGAAAAGTAAGGATGAAGTTTTTTCAAAATTTAAAGAGTATAACGCTTGGGTTGAAAAACTGCATGAGAAAAAGATAGCAGGATTCAGATCTCATAATGGAGGGGAGTACATTTCTTATGAGTTTGCAAAATTCCTAAAATTGCATGGAATCTCACCTCAGCTAACCGTTCCCTATTTTGCGGAATAAAACGGTGTTTCAGAGAGGATGAATAGGATTATATCAGAGTGTGCTAGGACAATGATGGCTTATATGGACATTGATTTCAAATTTTGGGCAGAGGCTATGAATTGTGCAGCTTATATGAGAAACAGGCTAGAAACAAAGAAGTAAAGGATAAAACTCCTTATGAAATGTGGACAGGACACAAACCAAATGTAAGTCACTTTAAAGATTTTGGTAGTAAGATATTCTTTCTAGATAATGATCCACAAAAATGGAAATTAGAGCCAAAAGGCATACAAGGGATATTTCTAGGGTATGATGATCATGCCAAGGGTTATAAAGTATATGACATTAAGAGAAATAGAGTTGTGGTAGCCAAAAAAATCATAGTGAAGGATGAGGGAAAACGAGTAGATGTATTTAGGCTGCGTACTGATAAAAAGAAAAATAGAAGTGTTGATTATATCTTTTTAGAGGAAAATCCTGTGTTTTTCAAGAAAAATATAGAAAACACATCTACATCAACTCAAAGTGATTTGCAATCATCTTCTCCACCAGAAACATCAAGTGTTATGCCTGAAAGAGTCGGAGACTCTCCTCTACCTCAAGCTGAAACTAAATAACAAGAAGAATCACATGTATCGAGGAGGAGGACACAACCATCTATACCTCCGACAGAATTTCCTGGTGGAGTTAGGCGAAGTGCACGATTCACGGGAGAAAATACAGCCTTAGCTCATTCAGCACACGTAGAAGAGCCTCTAACATTGAAAGAAGCTTTTTTGAGTAATGAAAGGGAACATTGGCTGGAAGCTCTCAATGAGGAAATGAAGTCCATCATGGAGGCCCAAACTTGGGATCTGGTGGAACTTCCTCTATGAAGAAAGGCTATTGGAAGTAAATGGGTGTTTAAATTAATGTTGAACCCAGATAATACCATAAAAAGGTATAAGGCTCGCTTGGTTGCTAAGGGATATAATCAAAAGGAGGGGATAGATTATGAAGAAACTTTTTCACCGGTTATAAGGTTTCCATCTGTCCGCATCTTACTAACATTAGCAGCCATAAAGGATTTTGACATCCACCAAATGGATGTAAAAATTGCCTTTTTGCATGGTGATTTAGATGAGGTTATTTATATGAAAAACCAGAGGGATAGGGGGAAGCAAGAAAAAAAAATCTTCTGTGCAAACTTTTAAATCTTTGTATGGCTTAAAATAGGCCCCTAGGCAATGGGACCGAAAGTTAGATGAATTGTTGACAAGATTAGGATTTACTAGAATTAGCTCAAATCATTCAGTATATGTGATGTGTGGTGATAATCCTGATGATGTGATATTTAGGTAGCAATTCTTGTTATCGCTATTTTTTTGTGTAATTTAGGTAACAATTATTGTTATCGCTAATTGTTTGTGTAATTAAGGTGAGAATTCTTGTTATCGCTAATTTTTTGTGTAATTTAGGTAATAATTCGTATTATCGCTAACTTTTTGTGTAATTCAGGTAACAATTCTAGCTATCGCTAATTGTTTGTGTAATTTAGATAACAATTCCTGTTATCGCTAACTCTTTGTGTAATTTAGGTAACAATTTTTGTTATCGCTAACTGTTTTTGTAATTAAGGTAACAATTCTTGTTATCACTAACTGTTTGTGTAATTTAGTAATAATTCTTGTTATCGCTAATTGTTTGTGTAATGTAGGTAACAATTATTGTTATCGCTAACAGTTTGTGTTATTTAGATTACAATTCATGTTATCGCTAACAGTTTGTGTAATTTAGATTACAATTCCTGTTATCGCTAACAGTTTGTGTAAGTTAGAAAACAATTTTTGTTATCGCTAACCATTTGTGTAAAATAGATAACAATTCTTGTTATCGATAACAGTTTGTGTAAGTTAGGTAACCATTATTGTTAACGCTAACCGTTTGTGTAAGTTAGATAACAATTCTTGTTATCTCTAACTATTTTTGTAATTTATGTAACAATTCTTGTTATCGCTAACTGTTTGTGTAATTTAGGTAAAAATTATTGTTATCGCTAATTGTTTATGTAATTTAGGAAACAATTCTTGTTATCGCTAACAGTCTTTGTAAGTTAGATAACAATTCTTGTTATCGCTAACAATTTGCTTAATTAAGGTAACAATTCCTGTTATCACTAACTGTTTGTGTAATTTAGGTACCAATTCTTGTTATCGCTAATTGTTTGTGTAATTAAGGTAACAATTCTTGTTATCGCTAATTGTTTATGTAATTTAGGTTACAGTTATTGTTATCGCTAAGAGTTTGTGTAAGATAGATTACAATTAATTTTAGCTCTAACAATTTGTGTAAGTTAGATAACAATTCCTATTAACGCTAACTGTTTGTGTAATTAAGGTAACAATTCTTGTTATCGCTAACTATTTGTTTAATTTAGGTAACAATTATTGTTATCGCTAATTGTTTTTGTAATTTAGATAACAATTCGTGTTATCGCTAACTGTTTGTGTAATTAGGTAACAATTTTTGTTATCGCTAACTGTTTGTGTAATTTAGGTAACAATTCTTGTTTTCGCTAACTGTTTGTGTAATTTAGGTAACAATTCTTGTTATCGCTAACTGTTTGTGTAATTTAGGTAACAATTATTGTTATCGCTAATTGTTTTTGTAATTTAGATAACAATTCTTGTTATCGCTAAATGTTTTTGTAATTAGGTAACAATTTTTGTTATCGCTAACTATTTGTGTAATTTAGGTAACAATTCTCGTTATCGCTAACTGTTTCTGTAATTTAGGTAACAATTCTTGTGATCGCTAACTGTTTGTGTAATTTAGGTAACAATTTTTATAATCGCTAATTGTTTGTGTAATTTAGGTAACAATTCTTGTTATCGCTAAGAGTTTGTGTAAGATAGATTACAATTCATGTTAGCTCTTACAATTTGTGTAAGTTAGAGAACAATTCCTGTTAGCGCTAACTGTTTGTATAATAGTAACAATTCTTGTTATCGCTAACTATTTGTGTAATTTAGGTAACAATTATTGTTATCGCTAACTGTTTCTTTAATTGAGGTAAGAATTCTTGTTATCGCTAATTGTTTGTGTAATTTAGATAACAATTCTTGTTATTGCTAACTATTTGTGTAATTAGGTTACAATTTTTGTTATCGCTAACTGTTTGTGTAATTTAGGTAATAATTCTCGTTATCGCTAACTATTTGTGTAATTTAGGTAACATTTCTTGTTATTGCTAACTATTTGTGTATTTTAGGTAACAAATCTAGTTTTCGCTAACTGTTTGTGTAATTTAGATAACAATTTTTGTTATCGCTAACTGTTTGTTTATTTTAGGTAACAATTCTTGTTATCGCTAATTGTTTGTGTAATTTCGATAACAATTTTTGTTATCGCTAACTGTTTGTGTAATTTAGGTAACAATTCTTG
Source organism: Zygnema cylindricum (assembly GCA_037447655.1). Lineage (NCBI taxonomy): Eukaryota > Viridiplantae > Streptophyta > Zygnematophyceae > Zygnematales > Zygnemataceae > Zygnema > Zygnema cylindricum. The sequence continues at coordinate 33,688 of JBBHKE010003317.1, read as the reverse complement.
TTATCGTTAACTGTTTGTGTAATTTAGGTAACAATTCTCGTTATCGCTAACTGTTTGTGTAATTTAGGTAACAATTCTTGTTATCGCTAACTGTTTGTGTAATTTAGGTAACAATTTTTGTTATCGCTTACTCTTTGTGTAATTTAGGTAAGAATTCTTGTTATCGCTAATTGTTTATGTAATTTAGGTAACAATTCTTGTTATCGCTAACTGTTTCTGTAATTTAGGTAACAATTTTTGTTATCACTATTTGTTTGTGTAATTAAAATAACAATTCTTGTTATCGCTAATTTTTTGTGTAATTTAGGTAACAATTCTTGTTATTGCTAATTGTTTGTGAAATTTAGGTAAGAATTCTTGTTATCGCTAATTGTTTGTGAAATTTAGGTAACAATTATTGTTATCGCTAATTGTTTGTGTAATTTATTGAAAAGTATGCTTTAGTAAGCCTTAGAAATTTGAGTCTAGCATTTAAAATATTTTTGGAATACCAACTGTTCAATATTGACCAAATTTAGTGTGAATTTTTTGTAGTATTTATACGAAAAGTTATCTTTAAGTAAATTAGTGTGTAGGGCCGCCAATGAATGTAAACGTGATAAGAATCACCAGGATTTTTAGGGTATAGATATTGTTAGTGGACAATTGTGGTCCAAACGCTTAGATTTTTGTCAGTAGGCTGTATGGTGAACTTTATACATACGTTTTAGATATTTTGAGGATGTTTAGAGTATTTAATTCAATTAGGAATGATAAGTTTGATACAGAATGTACATTTTACACAAGATTTAAGGAAATGAGAGAATTTAGTGCAGTTTAAGGTGTTTTATGCTATATTGTCTCTAATTTGCTTGTAGTACATGTTTGTTTGGTTGAAAGACCTCTTTCGTTTGGAGTTACATATCTTACACTATAGATCTAGTCATCTAGGCATTTCTCTTTGGGTTTGCTTTCGCTATCATGTTTGATAATGGCTCAGCTCCTATTGCAAGTGCTCCTATTAGCCCTAGTGCTCCAATTGCTCCTGCTCGTGCAAGTGTGACTCCTAGTGGGAGTGGATCACAACCGAATCTAAATGCCCATGACCTTCAACAGGTTATAGGCCCACCGCCCAAATTGCCTATTTTTGACGGAACTGATTACTTATTCTAGGAAGATATGTTGAGCTCATATTTCGAGGAGAGGGACTTGTCACCCATTGTGGAACGAACAGCGGATGTGACTGCGCCGGATAGGAGAAAGAAAAATCTCCATTGTCTCAACGTCTTAAAGCAGTCTATGACAAAAGATTTGGTAATGTCGTATCTTGAGAAGAAGAAAGCCTCTGAAGTTTGGTTTAGTGTACGTGCTATGTATGTTCAGCTAGATGTTATGTCCAGACTAACATAGCCACTCAGATTTTTGAATTTAAGTATTCTGGAGGTGGTATGTCAGATCATTGTCATGCTATGAAAAGGTTGTTTCTTCAGAGTACTAGTGCAGGTGGGGTATATTCACCACCTCAGCAGGCTATGATTTTGATGAGAACTTTGCCCGATGAATATAAGGGAGCCATGGATAGGCTTAGGGCTACTCCACAGCGTCAATGAAACATAGCATTAGCAATTCAATTTATTTTGAGTGAAGAAGCTAACCAAATGTCACAAAGAGGTAGTAGTAAGTCTGTTCAGGCACTAGCTAACTAGTTTTCGGATTCTAAGATAGGTAGTGGTAGTGGTAAAGGTAGTGGTCCTAGAAGGTCACATTTGACATGCTATTACTGTGATGAAAAAGGGCATGTGTTCAGAATGTGTAATGCATAGAAGAGAGCGAAAGCCACAGGAAATTTTCGCTCTGGATGGGACGAAAGCCAGGTTCCTTTTCAATTTGGTGGTCGCCCAAACGCTCTCTTCAACGAACTTAACGAGGAGTACGTGAGCAGCTTTCCCAACAACAGTGAAAAGAAATATTTTGCGATGGCAGAAGCAACGGAAGGCGTGGAAGAAGACGAATGGATTATGGACTCTGGCGCATCTGCCCACATGTGCCGCAATCGCCATCTATTTGAGAGTATTGAATCTATTTGACCCATCAAAATTTATTTTAGTGATAATACGTTTGTTCAGTCGAAAGCAAAGAGGAGGGTGTCACTTATGTTGAATGTAGAGGGGAAACTTATGAAAAGGGTCTTAGAAGATGTGTTGTATGTCCCGGCTTTTAAAAGAAATTTTTTCTCTACATCAGTGGTAGAAAAGAAAGGTTTTAAAACTATATCTCATAATGGAAAGAATCAGTGAGTAAGAATGGGAAAATAGTTGCAGTGGAATTTGCTGGAGGAAACAATTTGTATCGGTTGAATCTTGCAAATGATAATGATAATGATGTTATGTACTCAAGTGTAATCAATGATTCTGATTTATGGCATAAACGTTTAGGACATGTGAATTATGTTGAAGGTCATGGGCATTCTCACATAGGTGTGATCCACTCCCACTAGGAGTCACGCTTGCACCAGTGGGAACAGAGCCATTAGTAAACATCACAGCAGAAGCAAACCCAAAAAGAAATGCCTAGTAGTTAAGATCTATAGTGTAAGATATGTAACTCCAAATGAAAGAGGTCTTTCAACCATACAAACATTAAGTACGAGCAAATCAAAGACAAAAGAGCACAAAAGAGTGAAAAACACTTTAAACTCCACTCAGTGCTCTTATTTCCTTAACTCTTGTGTAGAATGTACATTCAGTATAGAATTGATTAATCCTAACTGAACTAAATACTCAAAAGATCTAGAAAACATCTAAAACGTATGTACAGGGTTCACCAGACAGCCTACTTACAAAAATTTAGTGTTTGGACCAGAATTGTCCACTTACAATATCTATACCCTAAAAATCCGGGTGATTCTTATCACGTCTACTTTCATTGGCGGCCCTACACACTAATTTACTTAAAGATAACTATTTGTGTAGATACCAAAAATCTACACTAAATTTGGTCAATATTGAACAGTTGGTATTCCAAAAATTTTGTAAGTCTTAGACTCAAATTTCTAAGACTTCCTAAAGCTTACTTTTCAATACTCCCCTTAAGCTTTAGAAGACTTACTCACTTAGACCACATGCTTTCATACAGTACTCGAACTAAGGAGCGGGAAGGGCTTTTGTCAATATGTCTGCAACCATTTTCTCATCAGGCAAATAACAAAGTTTGACCACCCTTGCAAATACTTTCTCTCGTACCAAATGTAGCCGAATGTCCATATGCTTACTCTTAAAATGGTGACTTGGGTTTGTAGCCACAGTAATGGCTGCCTCATTGTCGTACCACATTATTTGTGTTCCGTGTTGTGTAAACCCCAATTCTTGAAGAAATGCCTTAATCCAAATGAGCTCTTTTATGTTTGCGCTTGTAGCCATATATTCGGCTTCTATAGTAGATTGTGCCGTGATTTTTTGAATTTTACTCCTCCAACTACAAGTTCCACTTCCAATCTGAATGACATACACAATTGTAGACTTTCTACTAGGCACATCGCCATAGCTAGCATCACTCCAAGTATTAATACTAACCTTGTGCCCTCCCAAAGTAAGCCAAAGATTTCTAGTCCCGACAAGATACCTTAAAACCCTTTTTGCTGCCTCGTAGTCTCTCTTTCGTGGATTTTGCAAACTTATGCTCAATACACCTACAGCTGCAACTATATCGGGCCTAGTGCAATTTATGAAGTAAATTAGACTTCCTACTACTTATCTTTAAGGTACTTGGGACATAAATTTTTGGTCTTCTTCACTAAGTTCCTCATCTATTATGACTCCAAACTCATGCTCTATTCCTTCAAGTTTTTGCTTATACTCTATAGGAGTTGCACAACCTTTAACATCAGTCAGGCCAATTTTTTCCAACATGTTTGGTATCGCTTCTTTTTGAGTTAGCCTAATGATTTTTTTTTTCTATCTCTTTCTACTTGTATTCCAAGAATGTATTTAGCCTCACCCAAATCCTTTATTTTAAATTTTGAATAAAAAGCGTGTTTTACTCTAACAATTCCTTCTTTGTTCCTACTAATTAGCAGCAAATCATCAACATACACAGCAATGAATATCACCCCATCAGGATTATCACCACACATCACATATACTGAATGATCTGAGCTAATTCTAGTAAACCATAATCCTGTCAAGAACTCAACTAACTTTCATTTCCACTTCCTATGGGCCTGTTTTAGGCCATACAATGATTTTAAAACTATGCACATAAGATTTTTTTTTCCTACTTCCTCTTAACCCTCGGGTTGTTTCATATAAATGACCTCATCTAAATCACCATGCAAAAAGGCAGTTTTGACATCCATTTGGTGGATGTCAAAATCCTTTATGGCAGCTAATGTAAGTAAGATACGGACAGATGGAAACCTTACAACCGGTGAAAAAGTTTCTTCATAATCTATCCTCTCCTTTAGATTATATCCCTTTGCAACCAACCGAGCCTTATACTTGTCTATGGTATTATCTCGCTTCAATTTTAATTTAAACACCCATTTACTTCCAATAGCCTTTCTTCCTAGAGGAAGTTCCACCTGATCCTAAGTTTGGGCCTCCATGATGGACTTCATTTCCTCATTGACGGCTTCCACCCAATGTTCCCTTTCATTACTCGAAAAAGCTTCTTTGAATTTTAAAGGCTCTTCTACATCTGTAGAATGAGCAAAGGCTGCATTTTCTCCCCTGAGTCGTGTAGTTCGCCTAACTCCACCTAGAAATTCTGTAGCTGGTATAGATGGTTGGGTCCTCCTCCTCGATAGATGTGATTCCTCTAGTAATTCAGTTTCAGCTTGAGGTAGAGGAGAGTCTACAACTCTTTCAGGCATGACACTTCCTGTTTCTTGTGGAGAAGATGATTCCAAGTCATTTTGAGTGAAACAAGATGCATTTTCTACATTTTTCTTGAAAAACATAGGATATTTCTCTTAAAAGATATAATCAACACTTCTATCTTTCTTTTCATCTGTACGCTAATTAAATACATCTACTATTTTTCCCTCATCCTTCACTATGATGTTTCAGGCTACCACAACTCTATTTGTCTTAATGTCATATACTTTATAACCCTTGGCATGATCATCATACCCTAGAAATATCCCTGGTATGCCTTTTGGCTCTAATTTCCATTTTTGTGGATCATCATCTAGCATGAATATCTTACTTCCAAAAAATTTGAAGTAACTTACATCTGGTTTTGTCCTGTCCACATTTCGTAAGGAGTTTTATCTTTTACAGCCCTTCTTTCTAGCCTATTTGTCACATAAGCTACACAATTCATAGCCTCTGCCCAAAATTTGTAATCTATGTCCATATCAGCCATCATTGTCGTAGCACACTCTTATATGGTCCTATTCATTCTCTCTGAAACACTGTTTTGTTCCAGAGAATAAGGAACGGTTAGCAGACGTGAGATACCATGCAATTTTAGGAATTCTGCAAACTCAATTTTTATTATCCCTAATTATTTGTGTAATATAGGCAACAAATCTTGTTATCGCTAAGAGTTTGTGTAAGTTAGATAATAATTGATGTTAGCGCTAACAATTTGTTTAATTTAGGTAACAATTCTTCTTATCGCTAAGTGTTTGTGTAATTTAGGTAACAATTCTTGTTATCGCTAATTGTTTGTGTAATTAAGGTAACAGTTATTGTTATCGCTAATTGTTTGTGTAATTTAGGTAACAATTATTGTTATCGCTAAAAGTTTGTGTTTTTTAGATTACAATTAATGTTATCGCTAACTGTTTGTGTAATTTAGGTATCACTTCCTGTTAGCGCTAACTGTTGTAGGTCATGGGCATTTAGACTCGTCTTTGATCCACTCCCACTAGGAGTCACACTTGCACCAACTAGGATATTCGTCCTTGGAAGAGCAGGTGGAGCACTACGGCTAATAAAAGCACTTGCCGCAGGAGCTGAGCCATCAATAAACATGAGAGCTAAAGCAAACCCAAAGACACATGCCTAGTAGACTAGATCTATAGTGTAAGATATGTAACTTGAAAGAAAGAGGTCTTTCAACCATACAAACATGTACTATAAGCAAATCAAAGACAATAGAGCACAAAACACCTTAAACTACACTCAGTGCTCTCATTTCCTGAACACTTGTGTAGAATGTTCATTTTGTATCAAACTCATCATTCCTAATTGAATTAAATACTCTAACGATTTTCAAGATATCTAAAACGTATCTACAAGGTTCACTAGACAATCTTCTGACAAAAATCTAAGTGTTTGGACCACAATTGTCCACTAATAATATCTATATCCTAAAAATTCGGGTGATTCTTATCATGTCTATATTCATTAGCGGCCGTACACACAAATTTACTTAAAGATAACTATTCCTGTTGATACTACAAAAAAAATCCACACTAAATTTGGTCAATATTGAACTCTTAGTATTCCAAATATATTCTAAATCCTAGACTCAAATTTCTAAGACTTACTAAAGCTTTCATTTCAATACTAACAGTTTGTGTAAGTAACGTAGTAATTCCCGTTAGCTCTAACAGTTTTTTTAAGTTAGATAACAATTTTTGTAAGCGCTAATAGTTTGTGTAATTTAGGTAACAATTCTTGTTATCGCTAACTGTTTGTGTAATTTAGGTAACAATTTCTGTTAGCGCTAACTCTTTGTGTAATTTAGATAACAATTCTTGTTATCGCTCACTGTTTGTGTAATTTAGGTAACAATTCTTGTTATCTCTAACAGTTTGTTTAATTTAGGTAACTATTCCTGTTATCGCTAACTGTTAATGTAATTTAGGTAATAATTCTTGTTATTGCTAACTGTTTGTGTAAGTTAGGTAACAAATTCTGTTATCGCTAATAGATTGTGTAAGTTAGGTAACCATTCTTGTTAGCCTAACAGTTTGTGTAAGTTCGATAACAATTCCTGTTATCGCTACCTGTTTGTGTAATTTAGGTCACAATTCTTGTTATCCCTAAGTGTTTGTGTAATTAAGGTAACAATTTTTGTTATCGCTAACAATTTGTGTAACTTAGGTAACAATTCCTTTATCGCTAATTGTTTGTGTAACTTAGGTAACAATTCCTTTATCGCTAACAATTTGTGTTAGTTAGGTTATCATTCTTGTTAACTCTGACAATTTGTGTAACTTAGATTACAATTCTTGTTAGCACAAACTGTTTGTGTAATTTAGGTAACAATTCTTATTATCGCTAAGTGTTTGTGTAATTTAGGTAACAATTTTTGTTATCTCTAATTGTTTGTGTTATTTTGGTAACAATTCTTGTTATCGCTAACTATTTGTGTAATTTAAGTAGAAATTCTTTTTATTGCTAACAGTTTGTGTAACTTAGATAACAATTCCTTTATCGGTAACAGTTTTCTGTAAGTTAGGTAATCATTCTTGTTAGCTCTAACAGTTTGTGTAAGTTAGATAACAACACTTGTTATCGCTAACTGATTGTGTAATTTAAGTAATAATTCTTGTTATCGCTAACTATTTGTGTAATTTAGGTAAGAATTCTCGTTATCGCTAACAATTTGTGAAATTTAGGTAACAATTTTTGTTATCGCTTAATGTTTGTGTAATTAGGTAACAATTCTTGTTATCGCTAATTGTTTGTGTAATTTTGGTAACAATTCTTGTTATTGCAGATTGTTTGTGTAATTTAGGTAACAATTATTGTTATTGCTAAAAGTTTGTGTGTTTTAGATTACAATTAATGTAATCGCTAAAAGTTTGTGAAATTTAGATTAGAATTCGTGTTATCGCTAACAATTTATGTTACTTAGAAAACAATTCTTGTAATCGCTAATAGTTGTGTAATTTAGGTAACAATTCTTGTTATCGATAACAGTTTGTGTAAGTTATGTAACCATTATTGTTAGTGCTAACAATTTTTGAAAGTAGGATAACATTTCTTGTTATCGCTAATAGTTTGTTTAATTTAGGTAACAATTCTTGTTATCGCTAACTGTTTATGTAATTTAGGTACCAATTCTTGTTATCGCTAATTGTTTGTGTAATTAAAGTAATAATTCTTGTTATCGTTAATTTTCTGTGTAATATAGGTAACAATTCTTGTTATTGCTAAGAGTTTGTGTAATTTAGATAAAAAATTCTGTTAGCTAACAATTTGTGTAAGTTAGATAACAATTCATGTTAGCGCTAACTGTTTGTGTAAATAAGGTGACAATTCTTGTTATCGCTAACTGTTTGTGTAATTCAAGTAACAATTCTTATTATCGCTAATTGTTTGTGTAATTTAGATTACAATTCCTGATATCGCTAACTGTTTGTGTAATTTAGGTAACAATTCTTGGTATTGCTAACAGTTTGTGTAATTTAGAAAACAATTCATGGTATCGCTTACTGTTTGTGTAATTTAGGTAACAATTCTTGTTATCGCTAATTGTTTGTGTAATTTAGGTAACAGTTATTGTTATTGCTAACAGTTTATTTTATTTAGATTACAAATCATGTTATTTCTAAAAGTTTGTGTAATTTATATTACAATTCAGGTTATTGCTATCAGATTGTTTAATTTAGGTATCAATTCATATTATCCCAAACAGTTTTTGTAAGTTAGATAACAATTTTTGTTATCGCTAACAGTTTGTTTAATATAGGTAACAATGCTTGTTATCACTAACTGTTTGTGAAATTTAGGTACCAATTCTTGTTATCGCTAATTGTTTGTGTAATTAAGGTAACAATTGTTATTATCACTAATTATTTTTGTAATTTAGGTAAAAGTTCTTGTTATCGCTAAGAGTTTGTGTAATTTAGATAACAATTCTTGTTATCGCTAATTGTTTTTGTAATTAAGGTAACAATTCTTGTTATCGCTAATTGTTTGTGCAATTTAGGTAACAGTTCTTGTTATCGCTAATTGTTTGTGTAATTTAGATAACAATTCTTGTTATCGCTAATTGTTTTTGTAATTTAGATAAAAATTCTTGTTATCGCTAATTGTTTTTGTAATTAAGGTAACAATTATTGTTATCGCTAACTGTTTGTATAATTTAGGTAACAATTCTCGTTATTGCTAACTTTTTGTGTAATTTAGGTAACTATTATTGTTATCGCTAACTATTTGTGTAATTTAGGCAACAATTCTTGTTATCGCTAAGTGTTTGTGTAGTTTAGGTAACAAGTCTTGTTATCGCTAAGTGTTTGTGTAAGTTAGATAACAATTCATGTTAGCGCTAACAGTTTGTGTAATTTAGATTACAATTCCTGTTATCGCTAACAATTTGTGTAATTTAGATAACAATTTCTGTTAGCGCTATGTGTTTGTGTAATTTAGATAACAATTCCGATTTGCGCAAACAATTTGTGTAATTTAGATTACAATTTGTGTTATTGCTAACTGTTTGTGTAATTTAGGTAACAATTCTTGTTATCGCTAACAGTTTGTGTAAGCTAGGTTACAAATCCTGTTAGCGCGAACTGTTGAAGGTCATGGGCATTTGACTCGTTTGTGATCAATTCGCACTAGGAGTCACACTTGCACCAGCTGGGATATTCGTGCTTGGACGAGCAGGTGGAGCACTACGGCTAATAAGAGCCGCAGGAGCTGAGCCATCAGTAGACATGACAGAAGCTAACCCAAAGATATTGAAAAGTAAGCTTTAGTAAGTCTTAGAAATTTGAGTCTATGACTTAGAATATTTTTGGAATACCAACTGTTCAATATTGACCAAATTTAGTGTGCAGTTTTTTGTAGTATCTACACGAATAGTTATCTTTAAGTAAATAAGTGTCTAGGGCCGATAATGAATGTAGACGTGATAAGAATCACTCGGATTTTTAGAGTATAGATATTGTTAGGGGACAATTCTGGTCCAAACACTTAGATTTTTGTCAGTATGCTGTCTGGTGAACCTTGTACATACGTTTTAGATATTTTGAGGATCTTTACAGTATTTAATTCAATTAGGAATGATCAGTTTGAGACAGAATGTACATTCTACACAGAGTTTAAGGAAATGAGAGCACGAAGTGCACTTTAAGGTGTTTTTTGTTATATTGTCCTTATTTTTGGCTGTGGTATATGTTTGTTTGGTTGTAAGACCTCTCTCACTTAAAGCTACATATCTTATAACATAAATCTAGTTAAATAAGTATTATTCTTTGGGTTTGTTTCTATTGCCATTTCTACTAATGTCTCAGTCCCTGCTGGTGCAAGTGTGACTCCTAGTGGGAGTGAAACACAACCAAGTTCGAATGCCCATGACTTTCAACAGGTTATGGGCCCATCGCCCAAATTGCCTATTTTTGATGGAAATGACATCTTGTATTGGGAAGATATGCTGAGCTCATATTTCGAGGAGAGGGACTGTCACCCATTGTGGAAGGAACTGGCGATGAGACGGCACTGGATAGGAGAAAGATGAATATCGACTGCCTCAACGTATTGAAACAGGCAATGACAAAAGAGTTGGTAATGTCGTATCTTGATTTGAAGAAAGCTTGTGAAGTTTGGTTTAGCGTACGTGCTATGTATGTTCAGCTAGATGTTACTGTGCAGACTAACATAGCCACTCAGATCTTTGAATTTAAGTATTCATGAGGTAGTATGTCAGATCATTATCATGCTATGAAAAGGTTGTTCCTTTAGGGTACAAGTGCAGGTGGGGACTTTTCACCACCTCAGTAGGCTATGTTATTGATGAGAACTTTACCCGATGCATATAAGGGAGCCATAGATAGGCTTAGGGCTCTTCCACAGCGTCAGTGGAACATAGCATTAGCAATACAGTTTATTTTTAGCAACGAAAATAACCTGATTTCACAAAGAGGTAGTAGTAAGTCTGTTCAGGCACTAGCTAACCAGCTTTCAGACTCTAAGATTGGTAGTGGCAGTGGTAGTGGCAGTGGTAAAGGTAGTGGTCCTAGAAGGTCACCTTTGACATGCTATTACTATGATGAAAAAGGCCATGTTTTTAGGGTGTGTCATGCCTACAAGAGAGCTAAAGCTACGGGAATTTTCGCTATGGTTGGGACGAAAGCTAAGTTCTATCTACGTTAAATGGACGCCCAACAGCATTTTCCAACGCATTTCAAGAGGAGGATGTGAGCAGCTTTCCTGATAATAGCGAAAAGAAATACTTTAAGATGGCACAAGCAACGGAAGGCGTGGAGGAAGACGAATGGATTATGGTCTCGGGTGCATCTGCACACATGTGCCGCAATCGCCATCTCTTTGAGAGTATTCAATCTACCTCTCATGACAAAATTTATTTTAGTGATGATACCTTTGTTGAGTCGAAAGCAAAGCGGAGGGTGTCTTTTATGATGAATGTAGAGGGAAAACGTGTGAAAAGGGTTTTAGAAGATGTGTTGCATGTCCCCACTTTTAAAAAAAACTTTTTCGCTACGTCACTGGTAGAAAAGAAAGGTTTTAAAACTTTTTTTGAGAATTGGAAAAAAACAGTAAGTAAGAATGGGAAAATAGCTGCAGAGGGTTTTGCTGGTGGAAACAATTTGTGTTGATTGTGTCTTGCAAATGATAATGAAAATGATATTATGTACTCAAGTGTAATCAGTGATTGTGATTTATGGCATAAATGTTTAGGACATGTGAATTATGATAGATTAGAAAAGATGGTAAATCAGAAAATAATGGAAGGTGTAAAAATTAATCAAAAACCAGCATCAAATGTATATGATGGTTGTGCATTGGGAAAAATCCATAAGTTGCCTTTCCCTTCGAAAACTGATCATAGAAGTAACAAGGTCCTATAACTAATTTATTCAGATTTATTAGGGCCATCTAGATACCCATCTGTGGGAGGGGTTAAGTTTATGCTTACTTTTACGGATGACTATAGTAGGTTTACTACAGTTTATTTTTTGAAAAGTAATGATGATTTTTTTGCAAAATTTAAGGAGTATAAGGCTTGGGTTGAAAATCTGCATAAGAGAAAGATAGCACGGTTCAGATCTGATAATGGAGGGGAGTACATTTCTAATGAGTTTGCAGAAATATTAAAATTGCATGGAATCCCACGACAGCTTACTGTTTCTTATTCTCCGTAATAAAACGGTGTTTCGGAGAGGATGAATAGGACTATATCCGAGTGTGCTTGGACAATGATGGCTGATATGGATATAGATTTCAAGTTTTGGGCAGAGGCTATAAATTGTGCAACTTATGTGGGAAACAGGCTCAAAACAAGGGAAGTACAAGATAAAACTCCCTATGAAATGTGGAATGGACACAACCCAAATGTAAGTCACTTCAAAGTTTTAAGAAGTAAGGTTTTAATGTTAGATATTGATCCGCAGGAATGGAAGCTAGAACTAAAAAATATACCACGACTATTTCTAGGGTATGATGATCATGCCAAAGGTTTAAAGAGTGTATGACACTAAGAGAAATAGAGTTGTGGTACCCAGAAACATTATTGTGAAGGATGAAAAAAAATGAGTAAATGTATTTAATGAGCATATAGATGAGAAGTGTTGTTTTGAAAAGTTAGTTTCGTGCGTAACTGTTTATTAGATTTAATATGGAGGTTTGAATAGATTCACGGATTGGGGGAGCGAACGGATTGATAATTAAAGTTATATAAAATACTCATTGAGTGGTGGGAACAAGCAATGACACATGGACAGCGGATCGCAAAGCGATCCGATGTAAAATAAACGGAATGTTGAAATACGCGCCGCCGGTACGGAGCAGTTGCGACGCAGTTAAGTCAATGCAGTTGCGGCTATTTTTATGATTCGTACGGAAAGCGCAGCCAGCGCAACTAGCGTAGCTACGGATAATATGAATAGGATAGATTTTAAGTAATGATGATTAAACGATAGTGGTAGCTTAGTAGTTGCTTAGTGGTAGCTTAGTTTCTGACATACGAAGAGTACAGTGTAAATATTATGTACAACAGAGGTTTGTTCTTTTGAATAGTTAGGTTATTAGAGTAGATACAGTACGGCTGGTATGCCTCCGTACTCTGAGTATAACTTGCAGGACTTAGATTATTTTAGGTATCGCAGTCAAGTTAATCAAAGTAATGGCAAACGGTTTTCTGCATCTTTGACCTGTTGGCGTGATCATTGTGATTGATGCTTTCATGTGAAACTTTGTGGAGTTATTCTATGATATAAAATATATATGTGTGTGAAGTTTCATTGTATTCCAATATCTTTGTAAGATTCTGTGAACAGTCTAAGTGGTTAGTTTGTGAAGCTGTCAGCTACATTTGGGAAACTCTAGAGCTTATATCTTCTAGATGCCTTGGTGGATTTGGCTGCTACTTTATGAGTTTACAGTGTATATGGTATACTACATGTTGGTGCAGTTTGAGATCATTTTATTAATTGTGGAGTAATCTGTGTTGTCTGAAACACAGCTGTTTTTGAGGTAGTCTTTAGGTGTTTCCGTGAGTAATCCATGGCTGAAATAGGCTATGGACAACAAGAAGAAGGATATAATTGTTGATTATATCTTTTTAGAGGAAAATCCCATGTTTTTCAAGAAAATTATAGAAAATGCATTTACATTAGCTCAAAGTGACTTGCAATTATCTTCTCCATTAGAAACAGGAAGTGTTATGCCCGAAAGAGTTGCAGACTCTCATCTACCTCAAGCCAAAACCGAATCACAAGAAGATTCACATGTATCTAGGAGGAGGACCCAACCATCTATACATGCGAGAGAATTTCTTGGTGGAGTGAGGCGAAGTGCGCGACTTATGGGAGAAAATGCAACCTTTGCCCACTCAGCACACATAGAAGAGCCTCTAATGTTGACAAAAGCCCTTCCCGCTCCTAAATTAGAGTATTGCAAAAAATAATGTGGCCTAAGTAAGCCTTCTAAAGCTTAAGGGAAGTATTGAAAAGTAAGCTTTATTAAGTCTTAGAAATTTGGGTCTAGGACTTAGAATATTTTTAGAATACCAACTGTTCAATATTAACCAAATTTAGTGTGGATTTTTTTGTAGTATCTACACGAATAGTTATCTTTAAGTAAATTAGTGTGTAGGGCCGCCAATGAATGTAGACGTGATAAGAATCACCTGGATTTTTAGGGTATAGATATTATTAGTTACAATTTTGATCCAAACACTTAGATTTTTGTTAGTAGGCTGTTTGGTGAACCTTGTACATACGTTTTAGATATTTTGAGGATCTTTAGAGTATTTAATTCAATAAGGAATGATTAGTTTGAGACAGAATGTACAATCTACACAAGAGTTAAGCAAATGAGAGCACTGAGTGCAGTTTAAGGTGTTTTGTGCTCTATTGTCTTTGATTTGCTTGTAGTACATGTTTGTATGGTTGAAAGACCTTTTTCGTTTGGAGTTACATATCTTACACTATAGATCTAGTCTGATATTTATTCTGTATCAAACTGATCATTCCTAATTGAATTGAATTCTCTATCGATTTTCAAAATATCTAAATCGTATGTATAAGGTTCACTAGACAATCTACTGACAAAATCTAAGTGTTTGGACCAAAATTGTCCACTAACAATATCTATACCCTAAAAATTTGGGTGATTCTTATCACGTCTACATTCATTGGCGGCCATACACACTAATTTACTTAAAGATAACTATTAGTGTGGATACTACAAAAATATCCACATTTAATTTGGTCAATATTGAACTTTTGGTATTCCAAAAATATTCCAAGTCCTAAACTCAAATTTCTAAGACTTACTAAAGCTCCCTTTTCAATACTAACAGTTTGTGTAAATTAGGTAGTAATTCTTGTTAGCTCTAACACTTTCTGTAAGATACATAACAATTTTTGTTAGCGCTAACTGTTTGTGTAATTTAGGTAACAATTCTTGTTATCGCTAACTATTTGTGTAATTTAGGTAACAATTCTTGTTATCCCCAACAGTTTGTGTAATTTAGGTAACAATTCTTGTTACCGCTAACTGTTTGTGTAATTTAGGTAATAATTCTTGTTATCGCTAACATTTTGTGTAAGGTAGGTAACAATTCCTATTATCGCTAACACATTGTGTAAGTTAGGTAACCATTCTTGTTAGCTAAACGGTTTGTGTAAGTTAGATAATAATTCATGTTATCGCTACCTTTTTATGTAATTTAGGTCACAATTCTTGTTATCGGTAACTGTTTGTGTTATTTAGGTCACAATTCATGTTATTGCTAAAAGTTTGTGTAATTTAGGTAACAATTCTTGTTATCGCTAACGTTTTGTGTAATTTAGGTAAAAATTCATGTTAGCGCTAACTCTTTGAGTAAATTAGGTAACAATTCTTGTTATCGCTAACTATTTGTGTAATTTAGGTAACAATTCTTGTTAACGGTAACAGTTTGTGTAATTTAGGTAACACTTCATTGTTATCGCTAACAGTTTGTGTAATTTAGGTAACAATTCTTGTTATCGCTAACAGATTGTGTAATTTAGGTATTAATTCTTGTTATCGCTAATTTTTTCTGTAATTTAGGTAACAGTACTTGTTATTGCTAAAAGTTTGTGTAATTTAGGTAACAATTCCTGTTATCGGTTACTATTTCTGTAATTAAGGATAACAATTCTTGTTATCCCTAATTGTTTGTGTAATTTAGGTAACAATTCTTGTTTTCGCTAACAGTTTGTGTAATTTAGGTAACAATTCTTGTTAACGCTAATTGTTTGTGTAGTTTAGGTAACAATTCTTGTTATCGCTAATTATTTGTGTAATTTAGGTAACAATTCTTGATATCGTTGATAGTTTGTGTAATTTAGGTAACAATTCCTGTTATCGCTAACAGTTTGTGTAATTTAGGTAACAATTCGTGTTATCGCTAACTGTTTGGGTAATTTAGGTAACAATTTTTGTTATCGTTAATTGTTTGTTTAATTTAGGTAACAATTCTTAATATCGCTGACAATTTGGGTAATTAAGGTAACAATTCCTGTTATCGCTAACTGTTTGTGTAATTTAGGTAACAATTCATGTTATCGCTTACAATTTGTGTAATTTAGGTAACAATTCCTATTATCGCTAACAATTTGTGTAATTTAGGTAAAAATTCCTTTTATCGCTAAATATTTGTGTAATGTAGGTAACAATTCCTATTATCGCTAACTGTTTGTGTAATTTAGGTAACAATTTTTGTTATCGCTAACAATTTGTGTAATTTAGGTAAAAATTCCTGTTATCGCAAACTGTTTCTGTAATTTTGGTAACAGTTATTCTTATCGCTATTGGTTTGTGTAATTTAGGTAACAATTCTTGTTATCGCTAAGTGTTTATGTAATTTAGGTAACAATTATTGTTATCGCTAACCGTTTGTGTAAATTAGGTAACAATTCTTGTTATCGCTAACTTTTGTGTAATTTAGGTAACAATTATTGTAATCGCTAACAATTTGTGTAATTTAGGTAACAATTATTGTTATCGCTAACAATTTGTGTAACTTAGGTAACAATTATTGTTATCGCTAACAATTTGTGTAATTTAGGTAACAATTATTGTTATCGCTAACAATTTGTGTAACTTAGGTAACAATTCATGTTATCGCTAACTGTTTGTGAAATTTAGGTAGAAATTCTTGTTATCGCTAATAGTTTGTGTAATTTAGGTTACAATTCCTGTTATCGCTAACTGTTGTTGTAATGTTGGTAACAATTCTTGTTGTCGCTAACAGTTTGTGTAATTTAGGTTACAATTCCTGTTATCGCTAACTGTTTGTGTAATTTAGGTAAAAATTCTTGTTATCGCTAACAGTTTGTGTAATTTAGGTAACCATTCTTGTTAGCTTAAGAGTTTGTGTAAGTTAGATAACAATTCATGTTATCGCTACTTTTTTGTGTAATTTTGGTCCCAATTCTTGTAATCGCTAAGTGTTTGTGTAATTTATTGAAAGTTAGCTTTAGTAAGTCTTATAAATTTGAGTTTAGAACTTAGAATATTTTTGGAATACCAACTGTTCAATATTGACCAAATTTAGTGTGGATTTTTTATAGTATCTTCACGAATGGTTATCTTTAAGTACATTAGTGTGTAGGGACGCCATGAATGTAGACGTGATAAGAATCACTCGGATTTTTAGGGAATAAATATTGTTAGTGGACAATTCTTGTCCAAACACTTAGATTTTTGTCAGTAGATTGTCAAGTGAACCTTGTACATACGTTTTAGATATTTTAAAGATCGTTGGAGTATTTAATTCAATTAGGAATGATCAGTTTGATATAGAATGTACAATCTACACAAGAGTTAAGCGAATGAGAGCAGTGAGTGCAGTTTAAGGTGTTTTGTGCTCTACTGTCTTTGATTTCCTTGTAATACATGTTTGTATGGTTGAAAGACCTCTTTCATTTGAAGTTACCTTATTACACTATAGATCTAGTCTGATAGGTATTCCTCTTTGGGTTTGCTTCCGCTAACACGTCTGATAATGGCTTAGCTCCCGCTGGAAGTGCTCCTATTAGCCTTAGTGCTCCACCTGCTCTTCCAGGGACGAATATCCCAACAGGTGCAAGTGTGACTCCTAGTGGGAGTGGATCACAGCCGAATCTAAATGCCCATAACCTTCAACAAGTTATGGGACCACCGCCCAAATTGCCTATTTTTGACGAAACTGACTACTTATACTGGGAAGATATGTTGAGCTCGTATTTCGAGGAGAGGGACTTGTCACCCAATGTGGAAGGAACAGCGGATGTGACTGCGCCGGATTGGAGAAAAAAGAATCGCCACTGCCTCAACGTCTTGAAGCAGTCAATGACAAAAGACTTGGTAATGTCGTATCTTGAGATGAAGAAAGCCTGTGAAGTTTGGTTTAGTGTACGTGCTATGTATGTTCACGTAGATGTTACTGTCCAGACTAACATAGCCACTCAGATTTTTGAATTTAAGTATTCTAGAGGTATTATGTTTGATCATTGCCATGCTATGAAAAGGTTGTTTCTTCAAATTACTAGTGCAAATGGGGATTTTTCCCCACCTCAACAGGCTATGTTGTTGATGAGAACTTTGCCCGATGAATATAAGGGAGCAATGGATAGGCTTAAGGCTATTCCAAAGCGTCAATGGAACATAGTATTAGCAATTCAACTTATTTTGAGTGAAGAAGCTACCAAGATGTTAGAAATAGGTAGTAGTAAGTCTAATGAGGCACTAGCTAACAAGTTTTCGGATTCTAAAATTAGCTGTGGCAGTGGCAAAGGTAGTGGTCATAAAGGTCACCTTTGACATGTTATTACTGTGATGAAAAAGGGCATGTGTTCAGAATGTGTTATGCATACAAGAGAGCGAAAGCCACAAGAAATTTTCGCTCTGGATGGGATGAAAGCCGGATTCCTTCTCAATCATGTGGTTGCCCAAATACTCTCTTCAACGAACTTAACGAGGAGATTGTGAGCAACTTTCCCGACAACAGTGAAAAGAAATACTTTGCGATGGCACAAGCAACAGAAGGCGTGGAGGAAGACGAATGGATTATGGACTCTGGCGCATCTGCCCACATGTGCCGCAATCGCCATCTATTTGAGAGTATTCAATCTATTTCACCCATCAAAATTTATTTTAGTGATGATACCTTTGTTGAGTCAAAAGCAAAGGGGAGGGTGTCACTTATGTTGAATGTCGATGGAAAACCTGTGAAAAGGGTTTTGGAAGATGTGTTGCATGTCCCAGCTTTTAAAAGAAATTTTTTCTCTAGGTTAGTGGTAGAAAAGAAAGGTTTAAAAACTATATCTGAGAATGGGAAGAAGACACTGAGAAATAAAGGGAAAATAGCTGCTGAGGGTTTTGCTCTAGGAAACAATTTATATCGGTTGAGTCTTGCAAATGATAATGACAATGATGTTATGTACTCAAGTGTAATTAGTGATTGTGATTTATGTCATAAACGTTTAAGACATGTGAATTATGATAGATTAGAAAAGATGGTAAATCAAAAAATGGTGGAAGGTGTAAAAAATTAGTCAAAAACCAACATCAAATCTATGTGATGGTTGTACAAAGGGAAAAATTCATAAGTTGCGTTTCTGTTCGCAAACTGATTATAGAAGTAGTAGGGTGCTAGAACTATTTTATTCAAATGTATGGGGGCCATCTAGGTATCCATTTGTGGGAGGTGCTTAGTTTATACTTACCTTTATTGATGACTATAGTAGATTTACTACAGTTTATTTTTTGAAAAGTAAGGATGAAGTTTTTTCAAAATTTAAAGAGTATAACGCTTGGGTTGAAAAACTCCATGAGAAAAAGATAGCTGGATTTTGATCTGATAATAGACGAGAGTACATTTCTTATGAGGTTGCAGAATTCCTAAAATTGCATGGAATCTCACGTTAGCTAACCGTTCCCTATTCTCTGAAACAAAATGGTGTTTCAGAGAGGATGAATAGGATTATATCAGAGTGTGCTAGGATAATGATAACTTATATGGACATAGATTTCAAATTTTGGGCAGAGGCTATAAATTGTGCAGCTTATGTAAGAAGCAGGCTAGAAATAAGGGCAGTAAAGGGTAAAACTCCTTATGAAATGTGGACTGGACACAAACCAGATGTAAGTCACTTTAAAGTTTTTGGAAGTAAGATATTCACTCTAGATAATGATCCACAAAAATAGAAATTAGAGCCAAAAGGCATACCAGGGATATTTCTTGGGTATGATGATCATGCCAAGGGTTATAAAATATATCACATTAAGAGAAATAGAGTTGTGGTAGCTAGAAAAATCATAGTGAAGGATAAGGGAAAAGGAGTAGATGTATTTAGGGTGCGTACAGATGAATAGAAAAATAGAAGTGTTGATTATATCTTTTTAGAGGAAAATCCTATGTTTTTCAAGATTAATATAGAAAATACATCTACATCAACTCAAAGTGACTTGCAATCATCTTCTCCACCAGAAACATCAAGTGTTATGCCCAAAAGAGTTGAAGACTATCCTCTCCATCAAGCTGAAACTGAATCACAAGAAGAATCACATGTATCAAGGAGGAGGACCTAACCATCTATACCGGCGACAAAATTTCTAGGTGGAGTTAGGCGAAGTGCACGATTCACGGGAGAAAATACAGCCTTTGCTCATTCAGCACACATGGAGAGCCTCTAACATTGAAACACGCTTTTTTGAGTAATGAAAGGGAACATTGGGTGGAAGCCGTCAATGAGGAAATGAAGTCCATCATAGAGGCCCAAACTTGGGATGTGGTGGAACTTCCTCCTAGAAGAAAGGCTATTGGAAGTAAATGGGTGTTTAAATTAAAGTTGAACCCAGATAATACCATATAAAGGTATAAGGCTCGCTTGGTTGCTAAGGGATATAATCAAAAAGAGGGGATAGATTATAAAGAAACTTTTTCACCGGTTATAAGGTTTCCATCTGTCCGCATCTTACTAACATTAGCAGCCATAAAGGATTTTGACATCCACCAAATGGATGTAAAAATTGCCTTTTTGCATGGTGATTTAGATGAGGTTATTTATATGAAGCAACCTGAGGGATATGAGGAAGCAGGAAAAAAAAATCTTGTGTGTAAACTTTTAAAATCTTTGTAAGGCTTAAAATAGGCCCCTAGGCAATGGGACCGAAAGTTAGATGAATTGTTGACAAGATTAGGATTTACTAGAATTAGCTCAAATCATTCAATATATGTGATGTGTGGTGATAATCCTGATGATGTGATATTAAGGTGACAATTCTTGTTATCACTATTTGTTTGTGTAATTAAGGTAACAATTCTTGTTATCGCTAATTTTTTGTGTAATTTAGGTAACAATTCTTGTTATCGCTAACTGTTTGTGTAATTTAGGTAACAATTGTTGTTATCGCTATTTGTTTGTGTAATTTAGGTAACAATTCATATTATCGCTAATTGTTTGTGTAATTTAGGTAACAATTCTTATTATCGCTAAATGTTTCTGTAATTAAAGTAACAATTCTTGTTATCGCTAACTGTTTGTGTAATTTAGTAATAATTCATGTTATCGCTAATTGTTTGTGTAATTTAGGTAACAATTATTGTTATCGCTAACAGTTTGTGTTATTTAGATTACAATTCATGTTATCGCTAACAGTTTGTGTAATTTAGATTACAATTCCTTTTATCGCTAACAGTTTGTGTAAGTTAGAAAACATTTCTTCTTATTGCTAACCATTTGTGTAAGTTAGATAACAATTCTTGTTATCGCTAACAATTTGCTTAATTAACGTAACAATTCCTGTTATCACTAAGTGTTTGTGTAATTTAGGTACGAATTCATATTATAGCTAATTGTTTGTGTAATTAAGGTAACAATTCTTGTTATCGCTAATTGTTTGCGTAATTTAAGTGACAATTCTTGTTATCGCTAAGAGTTTGTGTAAGATAGATTACAATTAATGTTAGCTCTAACAATTTGTGAAAGTTAGATAACAATTCATCTTAGCGCTAACTGTTTGTGTAATTTAGGTGACAATACTTGTTATCGCTAACTGTTTGTTTAATTTAGGTAAAAATTCTTGTTATCGCTAACAGTTTGTGTAATTTAGGCAACAATTCTTTTTATCGCTATATGTTTGTGTAATTAAGATAACTTTTACTGTTATCGCTAACTTTTTGTGTAACTTAGGTAACAATTCTTGTTATCGCTAACTGTTTGTGTAATTTAGGTTACAATTCTCGTTATCGCTAACTATTTGTATAATTTAGGTAACAATTGTTGTTATCGCTAACTATTTGTGTAATTTAGGTAACTATTCTTGTTATCGCTAACTGTTTATGTAATTTAGGTAACAATTCTTGTTATCGCTAATTGTTTTTGTATTTTAGATAACAATTCCCGTTATTGCTAACTGTTTGTGTAATTAGGTAACAATTCTTGTTATCGCTAACTATTTGTGTAATTTAGGTAACAATTCTCGTTATCGCTAGCTGTTTATGTAATTTAGGTAACAATTCTTATTATTGCTAATTGTTAATGTAATTTAGATAACAATTCTTGTTATCACTAACTGTTTGTGTTATTTAGATTATAATTCATGTTATGGCTAACAGTTTGTGCAATTTAGATTACAATTCATGTTATCGGTAACAGTTTGTTTAAGTTAGAAAACAATTCTTGTTATCGCTAACCATTTGTGTAAGTTAGATAACAATTCTAGTTATCGATAAGAGTTTGTGTAAGTTAGGTAACCATTCTTGTTAGCGCTAACCATTTGTGTAAGTTAGATAACAATTCTTGTTTTATCTAACTATTTTTGTAATTTATGTAACTATTCTTGTTATCGCTGACAATTTGTGTAATTTAGGTTAAAATTCTTGTTATCGATAAATGTTTATGTAATTTAGGAAATAATTCTTGTTATCATTAACAGATTTTGTAAGTTAGATAACAATTCATGTAATCGCTATTAGTTTGCTTAATTTAGGTAACAATTCCTATTACCACTAAGAGTTTGTGTAATTTAGGTACGCATTCTTGTTATCGCTAATTGATTATGTAATTAAGGTAACAATTTTTGTTATCGCTAATTGTATGTGTAATTTAGGTAACAATTCTTGTTATCGCTCTGAATTTGTGTAAGATAGATTACAATTCATGTTAGCTCTATGAATTTGTGTAAGTTAGATAACAATTCCTGTTATCGCTAACTCTTTGTGTAATTAGGTTACAATTCTTGTTATCGCTAACTATTTGTGTAATTTAGATAACAATTCTCGTTATCGCTAAGTGTTTGTGTAATTTAGGTAACAATTCTTGTTATCCCTAACTGTTTGTGTAATTTAGATAACAATTCTTGTTATCGCTAATTGTTTGTGTAATTTAGGTAAAAATTCTTGTTATCGCTTACTGTTTGTGTAATTTAGGTAACAATTATTGTTATCGCTAATTGTTTGTGTAAGTTAGGTAACAATTATTGTTATCGCTAATTGTTTTTGTAATTTGGATAACAATTCTCGTTATCGCTAACTGTTTCTGTAATTAGGTAACAATTCTTGTTATCACTAACTATTTGTGTAATTTAGATAACAATTCTCGTTATCGCTAACTGTTTGTGTAATTTAGGTAACAATTCTTATTATCGCTAACTCTTTGTGTAATTTAGGTACCATTCATGTTATCGCTAACTGTTTGTGTAATTTAGGTAACAATTCTTGTTATCGCTAACTGTTTGTGTAATTTAGGTAACAATTTTTGTTATTGCTAACTTTTTGTGTATTTTAGGTAACAATTCTTGTTATCGCTTACAGTTTGTGAAATTTAGGTAACATTTCATGTTATCGCTAATTGTTTGTGTAATTTAGGTAACAATTCTTGTTTTTGCTAATTGTTTTTGTAATATAGATAACAATTCCCGTTATCCCTAACTGTTTGTGTAATTAGGTAACAATTCTTGTTATCGCTAACTATTTGTGTAATTTAGGTAACAATTCTCGTTATCGCTAACTGTTTGTGTAATTTAGGTAATAATTCTTGTTATCCCTGACTGTTTGTGTAATTTAGGTAACATTTCTTGTTATCGCTAACTCTTTCTTTAATTTAGGTAAGAATTCTTATTATCGCTAATTGTTTGTGTAATTAAAGTTACAATTCTTGTTATCGTTAATTTTTTTGTGTAATTTGGGTAACAATTCTTGTTATCGCTAACTTTTTGTGTAATTTAGGTAACAATTCTTGTTATTGCAAACTGTTTCTGTAATTTAGGTAACAATTCTTGTTATCGCTAATTGTTTTTGTAATTAAAGTAACAATTCTTGTTATCGATATATCGGCGATATATCGCGATAATTTGAAATTCGATATATCGAAGCGATATATCGAATATCGGGTACCTGAAATTCGATATATATCGAATATCGGCAATGGGTCCTCGATACCCAACACTAACTATTAGTGTTAATGTTTTTTTTGCCGCTTAAAACATATTTTCTCCGTACACACTTGTCGGATTGTAAATCCGACGGTTGGAATCGATAAGTTTTCATCTCATCTTCCGATTGGCGGTCTCAAATTGAAAAAAGGACAAGTGTGCACGGAGAAAAGATGTTTTAAGTGGCGTAAAAATTATTAACACTAATAGCGATATAGGGTGTACCTGTTAAAACTCTGGAAATGTGGAACGTTTTAAGGTCTGTCCGTACAAACGGCCGCGTCTTGAATAATCCCTTCACAAACGCGCATTATTTCCGTACAGTACGGTCAGCAAATTACGAAAATCCCGCACGCCACGCGGAGAAGACGCCAGAATGTATAAATTGAAAAGTTAATTAAAAAAAAATACAAAAAATAACAAAAAAAAAACAACAAGTAAGAATTTTTTGTATTATTTTTTTGTATTTTTTCTCCAAGCTTCAAGGCTATCGATCACCGGTCGGCAACTTTGCTACCGGCTGCGTCAGCAGTTTCTAGCGGCTACAAACGGCCGTCAATATGAGTCGCCAGCCGTCAACTATTCTGCTGCTCTTTGTGGTGGCTGCCGCTTGCGCTGCTGTCCACGTGGCAGCACGGGAGAGAGAGGAACTTGTGTCAAAAGAAAAGGTGGAGGATGACGTGGCTGTATATGATACAAAAGGTGAGAAATAGTGTCTAATGTAAATAAAGTTTTCAGATAAGGGTAGAATTAGCTAGAGGGAGAAGGAAACGGAAAAGGAAAGGAAAATGGAAAGGGAATATTGGAATTCCTTATTGAACTTGTGTTTAATTTATTGAAAAGTAAGCTTTAGTAAGCCTTAGAAATTTGAGTCTAGGACTTAGAATATTTTTGGAATACCAACTGTTCAATATTGACCAAATTTAGTGTGAATTTTTTGTAGTATCTATATGAATAGTTATCTTTAAGTAAATTAGTGTGTAGGGCCGCCAATGAATGTAGACGTGATAAGAATCACTCGGATTTTTAGGGTGTAGATATTGTTAGTGGACAATTGTGGTCTTAACGCTTAGATTTTTGTCAGTAGGCTGTATGGTGAACCTTGTACATAAGTTTTAGATATTTTGAGGATCTTTAGAGTATTTAATTCAATTAGGAATGATCAGTTTGATATAGAATGTACATTCTACAGAAGAGTTAAGGAAATGAGAGCATTGAGTTTTGAAGTTGTTTTGAAAGGAGGGAGACATGTTGTTAGCAAGAAAGGAAAGTCGTAGTAACAGGAACTAGAGATGCTAGCAAAATGTACCGGATGGGCATGGCTGAATATAAGGAAAAAGATGTTCTCTACTCAAGTGTCGAATCTGATAATGAGTTGTGGCATAAGAGATTAGGACACATGAATTATGATAGTCTAAAGAAAATGGTGAGTTCGGGAAAAGTTGATGGAGTTTCTCTCACATCTCATCCTATAAAATCATGTGATGGTTGTTCATTAGGCAAGATTCACAAATTGCCATTTCCACAGGAAACAGACCACAGATTGGACAATGTTTTACAGCTAATACACTCAGATGTTCTCGGTCTTTCACAAGTGGCCTCGGTAGGAGGCGTACACTATATGGTCACATTCACAGATGACTACTCGAGGTACACCAAAATTTACTCATGCAACATAAGAGTGAAGTGTTTACTCACTTGAAACACTACAAAGCGTGGGCAAAAAAGCTTCATGGTGTTCCAATATTGGCACTAAGATCGCACAACGGGGAGAATACACATCAAAGGAATTCGAAGAATTTCTCCTTCAAGAAGGTATCAGTCACAATCTTATAGTTCCATATACACTTGAACAAAATGGTGTTTCTGAAAGGATAAATAGGACATTGACAGAGAGTGCTCTTTCCATTATTGCAGATAAAGGGCTAGATTTGAAATTATGGGCTGAAGCATTTAACTCTGCTGTTTATATTAAGAATAGAATTGCTTTTAGGTCTGTTAGCACTACACCTTATAAGCTTTGGACATGGGAAAAACCTGATATTAGTCACTTTAAGATCTTTGGCAGCAAGTGTTTTATTTAAGATACTTCACAAGATAGATGGAAAATGGAGCCTAAAGGCTTACCTAGGATTTTTATGGGGTATGATGATAATGCGAAAGGATATAGAGTTTTAGTATTTAAGAAACAGAAAGTTATTGTTTCTAAAAATATATGATTAAAGATGAACAGGATTCGGTTGACCTTTTTAACGTGCCGGATAAACCGGCACAGGAAAAGCAAGAATATGTCATTTTTCACCATACGTAGCGAATCCACTTTCCACCGACAAGTGGGACACCTCTTCCTTCAGTTCCTTTGGTGCCTTCCCAAACTGCTTCACCACAAGTTACACTTGAAGCGGAAGAAACTAGTGCACACTCTGCACTAGCTCAAGTTACGGTTCAAACAAAACAGAAGAATCAGAGGTTGTTGACAATTTCAGCCTCATAATTTCCGGGGCGAAAGAGATCTAACAGCCATTTGCAAGCAAGCTCTCACTTTGTTTTTTCTGCAGCTACAGATGAGCCTCTAACGATTCAAGAGGCCTTCTCAGCACCTAAGAGAAATCAGTGGATCGAGGCAGCAAACGATGAAATGAAATCTATTATGGAGGAACAAACATGGGCTGGTGGATCTTCCTCCAGGCAGAAAAGCCATCGTCAGCAAATGGGTATTCAAGGTGAAGCTGAACCCGGACAACACCATCGAAAGGTACAAAGCCAGACTTGTGGCCCAAGGGTACAATCAAAAAGAAGGTATTGACTTTGAAGAAACCTTCTCTCCAGTTGTCAGATTTCCCATTGTCAGAATTTTGCTAAGTCTAGCCGCTATAGAGAATATGGAAATACAACAAATGGATGTTAAAACTGCTTTCTTGCATAGAGAGTTAGAAGAAACCATTTATATGAAACAACCCAAAATGTATGTTGAAAAGGGAAAGGAAGAATTAGTGTGTAAATTGATTAAATCTTTGTATGGGCTAAAACAAGCCCCACGTCAGTGGAATCTGAAGTTAGATGAGTTTTTGACTGGGCTAGGTTTTACGAGAATTAGCTCAGATCATTCTGTATATGTTCTACAAGGAGAGGATGGGATAATTTACATTGCTGTATATGTGGATGATCTATTATTAATAAGTAAGTCAATGGATAAAATAAACCGCATTAAAGATGCTTTAAGGTCTAGGTTCGAGATGAAGGATCTCGGTGAGGCCAAATACATCTTAGGAATACAGGTAGAAAGAGATAGAAACAAGAGGCTAATTATGTTGACTCGGAAAGAAGCAATAGGAAACATGTTGGAAAGATTTGAAATGAAAGATGTAAAGGGATCTATAACTCTCATGGAATTCAGGCATAAATTTGAAGGAAGGGATTCAGATTCAAGCATAATGGTGTGTGAGAGTGTAGAGTCAGGGGAGGAGGAGTTTATGGCTTCAAAGTCCTATAGACAGGTAGTTGGAAGTCTTATATATTTTAGGAACCGCACGAGACCTGATATAGCAGCACCTGTGGGAGTCTTGAGTAGAAGTCTCCAGAATCCTAAAAGGGCAGACTGGGAAGCAGCGAAAAGGGTGTTAAGATATCTCGCAGGTACTCGAAATCTCAAGCTTGTACTCGGAGGAGGAGAGGTGCAAATACAAACGTGGAGCGATGCGAGCTATTGGGATATGCCAAGCCGGAAATCTACAACTGGTTTTGTGTTTAAGATTGGAGAGGGAACTTGCTACTGAAGTATCAAATTACAAAAGGTTACAGCTCAATCCACAATGGAGTCTCAATACATAACAGCAGCTTCGGCTCTCAAGGAGCTCCTGTGGGTCAAGTCTATTCTACAAGAACTAGGGTACATGCAAATAGGTCCTCAGTCTATCTGGTGTGACAACCAGGCAGCCATTGCCATTGCCTCTAACCCCAGCTATCATTTTAAAAGTAAACACATGGATGTTAGACTTCACTTTATCAGTGAAAAAGTACTTGTAAAAGTCATTAAGTTGTGTTATTTACCGAATGAGAAGATGGTGGCTGACATGTTAACAAAAGCCCTTCCCGCTCCTAAGTTGCATTTTTGCAGAAAAGCTGTAGGACTAAGTGAGTAACTGAGTCTAAAGATTTAGAGGAGTGTTCAGATTCCAAATCTTTAGTTAGTAAATAGAGTAGACTTAGAATAGTTTTTAAAAAGTGGTATATAAGACTTACGTTTATTAGTGTTACAGTAGGCAAAGTACAATAGAGTGTATTGTACCTCTACAAGTTTTACGGAGTGGCGTCGACATGCGTCACGCAGCAAACAGTTGGAATTGTCAGATCAGACGTACGTAATCTGATCCGGATATCTCGGAAAATATATGGTACCGCTATTTTTGGATTCATACGGATATTTTGGAAGTATATGGTACGGCATGTTTTTATGATCATTAAATCGAGATGTCCAGATATTTCGGAATTAAAATTGTACGGTACACCTTACGAACATTGATTTTAGGAGATGTCGACAGATGCGATTCACCAGGGACCACAAGCATGATTCACGTGGGACCGCAAGTGACGAAGCAGGATTTACGGGGGACCATAAGTGACCAGGCGTGATTCACGTGGGACCACAAGTGACGAATCACTCAGGTGCTTCGTACTACACTACGACAGTCGGCTGGACTTTAGCGACTACTATGACTAAGCACCTAGGACATTTTGTACGGTTCGTCACCTGAAAATATTTGAATAACAAAGTTTTGTAGTTTAGTGTATTAAAAATTAGTGTTTCATTAATGAGGTTTTTGGAAAATAATAATTAGGTTTTTGGAGGTACTTTAGGTACAGTAAAGTACAGGCTCGATACTTTATCGTTAGTCAGGATAATTCCATAGTACGATCACCCGAATTAGTGTGACCAGTAGATACTCAGTGTGAGTATATATTCTAGGACTTAGCCAATTTTGTATCATTCAGTTTTGGGAATTTGATTTTCTAAAGGCAGTTTTTGGGAAACTTCCAGACATCACATCTTATGGTTTAAAAGGTCATTTGGGCTGCGATTTTGGGAATTGTCAGTTTAATGTATTGTGTATCAATGTGGCAAATTTAAAGCATATTGGATTTTTGAATAATATTTTGTGTCAGTTCAAAGTTGGCTGTTGAGTAGGTACTTTGATAGTTTCTGTTGTTTTTCATGTCCACTTCCACTACTACTGCTGGTACGCCGCCTGCAACGGTGGTTGTAGAACAACAGGTTATGGGCCTTTCGTTAATAATTCCTATCTTCAATGGCCAAAAGTATGCGTATTGGGCGGCGATGGTTGAATCGTCGTTTGAAACTGCTGATTTTGGATGGCTCCCTTGATGAAACAGATCCAACTTGGGCAAAAAAAATTCAATGGCAAGGAACAATCTAATCCTTTGTATATTAGAAAATTTGGTCATGTCTCGACTGAAAATTAAGAAGGCGAGGGAGATTTGGACATCTCTAAAATATGCTTTTGAGAAAGCAAATGTTCAAGAGGAGCTCTTGGTGGCTGGAAAAATTTGGGGATACAAATATACGGGGGGAACTATGGTTGAGTATTGTGACAATTTTCGTGCGCTCATTGATGCTCACTCTTCTGCTGGGTGGTCATTTCCTGAGTTTCAAGAGGCAGCTTTGCTTATTAGAGGTCTATGTAGTAGCATGAAGGGTGTGTCTGTTCAATTAAAAAGTCATGATAAAGCTAGCTGGTCATTTCAGTTAGCGTATAATCTTATATTGGAGGAAGAAACAAATACTAAAATCCTTGAGGGAGAAGGAAAAATTGAAGCATTTGCAACAGACTTTGACAAAAGGAATCAGTTTAATCAAAATAGGAATCAGTTTAACCAGAATCGGAATCACTTTAATCAAAGGCAGAATAGGCCAACTACTACTACTTGTTTCTATTGTTCTGAGAAGGGTCATGGATACAGGTACTGTCCTAAATTGAAGAAGGCTAATAAGACAGGTTTATATAGGCCAAGTTGGCAACAGAGCAAGTTTCACAGAGGTTTTTTGGAAATCTTTCCCGTGGAAATGCTCTTTTTTCAGCTTCTGCAATTGATGCAGATGAGTCTCTCAGCTTCAATGAGCAAGAGGAAACGTATTTATTTGCTATGGCGGCTGCCATGGAGGGTCCAAAGGATGCAGGATGGGTCATGGACACAGGAGCGTCTGCCCACATGTGTTGGAACAAGACGGCTTTTAAGAACTAACAACTCCAAAGAGTATCTACTATGCTTGCTGCATGAGTGTTCAAACCTCAGCTCAGGGTGAAGTATCATTGATGGTAGATGTATGGGGGAAGTCGGTAGAGAGAACCTTTCACAATGTTTTGTATGTTCTAGATTTAAAAAAAAATCTATTTTCTACATCATTAGTGGAGAGCAAAGGCTTTGAAGTTGTTTTGAAAAGAGGGAGACATGTTGTTAGCAAGAAAAGAAAGTCGCAGCAACAGGAACTAGAGATGCTAGCAAAATGTACCGGATGGGCATGGCTGAATAAAAGGAAAAAGATGTTCTCTACTCAAGTGTCGAATCTGATAATGAGTTGTGGCATAAGAGATTAGGACACATGAATTATGATAGTCTAAAGAAAATGGTGAGTTCGGGAAAAGTTGATGGAGTTACTCTCACATCTCATCCTATAAAATCATGTGATGGTTGTTCACTAGGCAAGATTCACAAATTGCCATTTCCACAGGAAATAGACCACAGATTGGACAAAGTTTTACAGCTAATACACTCAGATGTTCTTGGTCCTTCACGAGTGGCGTCGGTAGGAGGCGTACACTATATGGTCACATTCACAGATGACTACTCGAGGTACACCAAAATTTACTTCATGCAACATAAGAGTGAAGTGTTTACTCACTTGAAACACTACAAAGCGTGGGCGGAAAAGCTTCATGGTGTTCCAATATTGGCACTGAGATCGGACAACGAGGAGAATACACATCAAAGGAATTCGAAGAATTTCTCCTTCAGGAAGGTATCAGTCACAATCTTACAGTTCCATATACACTTGAACAAAATGGTGTTTCTGAAAGGTTAAATAGGACATTGACAGAGAGTGCTCGGTCCATTCTTGCAGATAAAGGGCTAGATTTGAAATTATGGGCTGAAGCAGTTAACTGTGCTGTTTATATTAAGAATAGAATTGCTTCTAGGTCTGTTAGCACTACACCTTATAAGCTTTGGACATGGGAAAAATCTGATATTAGTCACTTTAAGATCTTTGGCAGCAAGTGTATTATTTAAGATACTTCACATGATAGATGGAAAATGGAGCCTAAAGGCTTACCTGGGATTTTTATGGGGTATGATGATAATGCGAAAGGATATAGAGTTTTAGTATTTGAGAAACAGAAAGTGATTGTTTTTAGAAATATCCAGATTAAAGATGAACCGGATTCGGTTGACCTTTTTAACGTGCCAGATAAACCGGCACAGGAAAAGCAAGAATATGTCATTTTTCACCATATGTAGCGAGTCCACTTTCCACCGACAAGTGGGACACCTCTTCCTTCAGTTCCTTTGGTGCCTTCCCAAACTGCTTCACCACAAGTTACACTTGAAGCGGAAGAAACTACTGCACACTCTGCACTAGCTCAAGTTACGGTTCAAACAAAACAGAAGAATCAGAGGTTGTTGACAATTTTAGCCTCATAATTTCTGGGGCGAAAGAGATCTAACAGCCGTTTGCAAGCAAGCTCTCACTTTGTTTTTTCTGCGGCTACAGAAGAGCCTCTAACGATTCAAGAGGCCTTCTCAGCACCTAAGAGAAATCAGTGGATCGAGGCAGCAAACGATGAAATGAAATCTATTATGGAGGCACAAACATGGGCTGGTGGATCTTCCTCCGGGCAGAAAAGCCATCGTCAGCAAATGGGTATTCAAGATGAAACTGAACCCGGACAACACCATCGAAAGGTACAAAGCCAGACTTGTGGCCCAAGGGTACAATCAAAAAGAAGGTATTGACTTTGAAGAAACCTTCTCTCCAGTTGTCAGATTTCCCACTGTCAGAATTTTGCTAAGTCTAGCCGCTATAGAGAATATGGAAATACAACAAATGGATGTTAAAACTGCTTTCTTGCATAAAGAGTTAGAAGAAACCATTTATATGAAACAACCCAAAATGTATGTTGAAAAGGGAAAGGAAGAATTAGTGTGTAAATTGATTAAATCCTTGTATGGGCTAAAACAAGCCCCACGTCAGTGGAATCTGAAGTTAGATGAGTTTTTGACTGGGCTAGGTTTTACGAGAATTAGCTCAGATCATTCTGTATATGTTCTACAAGGAGAGGATGGGATAATTTACATTGCTGTATATGTGGATGATCTATTATTAATAAGTAAGTCAATGGATAAAATAAACCGCATTAAAGATGCTTTAAGGTCTAGGTTCGAGATGAAGGATCTCGGTGAGGCCAAATACATCTTAGGAATACAGGTAGAAAGAGATAGAAACAAGAGGCTAATTATGTTGACTCGGAAAGAAGCAATAGGAAACATGTTGGAAAGATTTGAAATGAAAGATGTAAAGGGATCTATAACTCTCATGGAATTCAGGCATAAATTTGAAGGAAGGGATTCAGATTCAAGCATAATGGTGTGTGAGAGTGTAGAGTCAGGGGAGGAGGAGTTTATGGCTTCAAAGTCCTATAGACAGGTAGTTGGAAGTCTTATATATTTTAGGAACCGCACGAGACCTGATATAGCAACACCTGTGGGAGTCTTGAGTAGAAGTCTCCAGAATCCTAAAAGGGCAGACTGGGAAGCAGCGAAAAGGGTGTTAAGATATCTCGCAGGTACTCGAAATCTCAAGCTTGTACTCGGAGGAGGAGAGGTGCAAATACAAACGTGGAGCGATGCGAGCTATTGGGATATGCCAAGCCGGAAATCTACAACTGGTTTTGTGCTTAAGATTGGAGAGGGAACTTGCTACTGAAGTAGCAAATTACAAAAGGTTACAGCTCAATCCACAATGGAGTCTGAATACATAACAGCAGCTTCGGCTCTCAAGGAGCTCCTGTGGGTCAAGTCTATTCTACAAGAACTAGGGTACATGCAAATAGGTCCTCAGTCTATCTGGTGTGACAACCAGGCAGCCATTGCCATTGCCTCTAACCCCAGCTATCATTTTAAAAGTAAACACATGGATGTTAGACTTCACTTTATCAGTGAAAAAGTACTTGTAAAAGTCATTAAGTTGTGTTATTTACCGAATGAGAAGATGGTGGCTGACATGTTAACAAAAGCCCTTCCCGCTCCTAAGTTGCATTTTTGCAGAAAAGCTGTAGGACTAAGTGAGTAACTGAGTCTAAAGATTTAGAGGAGTGTTCAGATTCCAAATCTTTAGTTAGTAAATAGAGTAGACTTAGAATAGTTTTTAAAAAGTGGTATATAAGACTTACGTTTATTAGTGTTACAGTAGGCAAAGTACAATAGAGTGTATTGTACCTCTACAAGTTTTACGGAGTGGCGTCGACATGCGTCACGCAGCAAACAGTTGGAATTGTCAGATCAGACGTACGTAATCTGATCCGGATATCTCGGAAAATATATGGTACCGCTATTTTTGGATTCATACGGATATTTTGGAAGTATATGGTACGGCATGTTTTTATGATCATTAAATCGAGATGTCCGGATATTTCGGAATTAAAATTGTACGGTACACCTTACGAACATTGATTTTAGGAGACGTCGACAGATGCGATTCACCAGGGACCACAAGCATGATTCACGTGGGACCGCAAGTGACGAAGCAGGATTTACGGGGGACCATAAGTGACCAGGCGTGATTCACGTGGGACCACAAGTGACGAATCACTCAGGTGCTTCGTACT
>JBBHKE010003316.1:19894-171483 GCA_037447655.1 Zygnema cylindricum | reverse complement strand
TATCTATATATACGTATACATGTACATATACATATGCATGTACAACTACATGTATATAGACACATACATATACGTATATACTTCCATGTACATATATATGCATATTCATGTAGATGTCCATGTTCATAGACATATACATATACATGTTCATAAAACAAAAATAAAGTCAGGGTTAATGTAACCATGTCATTTCTTTTTCTTCTTTTTTTTTTTTGGGCAGTTATTGTGTGGGTGTCTCCGAAACAGGAGTGGTAATGGATAGGGGAGGAGATGTAGGGCAACCCAAAACTTTAGGTCAAGATAAAGAGGGGAGAGAGGTAACTTTACAAAATGGACCGTATGGACCTTATGTCCAATTAAACCCCTTAGAAACCTTAACTAAAACTTCCAAAAAAAAAGTAAAAGCTGAAAGGGCAAGTATCCCGGCCGATATTTTACTGGAAGATATAAATCTTGAAATGGCTCTCTCTCTTCTCTCCCCAGCTTCAATATTAGGGGAACACCCAGAGAAAGGAGGTCCAGTTAAACTTTCGAGAGGTCGTTTCGGTTTCTATGTTACTCACGGTTCCGTAAATGCTTCTTTGGGAAAAAAAATTGAACCAGAAAATGTTACTTTAGATATTGCGGTTTCACTTTTGGAAGCGAAAAATTTACGAGAAAACGCGAAAAACGAAAAATTTGCAAAAAACGAAACCGAAAAGATGAAAATCGAAAAAACAAAAAAGGAAAAGTCAGAAAAAGGGAAAACGGGGAACGTTAAGAAAGGGGTCGAGGGAGAAGAGAAAAGAAAATTGAAGAATCGCATGAAAACAAAAGATATTTCGGAGGAAATTGAAGTTGAGAAAAAGAAACCGATGTTAAATACTTCGCCGGAATTGGCAAATTTTCTCGGAGGGGTAAGTTTTTGTTAATTCCTTTTCTTTTTTATTTTGTTTATTTAAGTTCTTTTAACTTCTTAACTTTTGTCAACTTTTTCTTATCTTCTTTGGATTTGTTTGAATTTCATGTATTTTATTTTAATACCCTTTCGTTTTTTATCGAGGTCAGTTTTATAACAAGTATCAACCTAAAAAAGAAAAAAAGCTGTAGCAAGCTCCAGACACCTTCATCATTTATACAAAATTCATTCCAAATTATATTTAAAGAAATTCTAAAAAGCATCAAAAACCGATCAAACTTTATTCAAAAACTGTAAAAGTATACTTAATATTCATTTCGAAATTACACGAAATGTTTATAATTTAAAATCCCTCAAAAACTTTCAAAAATCTTAGGAAACAATAAACAATGATTGAATGTCATATTTATTGAAATAATAATTGAAAAAATTCCGGAAATATTAAAATGGTAAAAAAAACTGACAGGTGGAGCAAATCAGTCGGTCGGACGCAGTGAAGGCCGTGTGGGAATATGTGAAAAATAAACAATTGCAGGTAAGTTTTTTTTTTCTTTTTTTTTTAAAGAGAGAGGGAGAGAGGGGGAGGAGAGGATAGGAGGGAGAGATGGACAGAGGGAGAGTGGGAGAGAGGGGCACCTTTTCTTTTAGCGTATTACCTTTTTTCGGAGTGGGAGAGGAGAGGTGAGGTTTAGGAGACAGAGGGAGAGATGGAGAGGAGGGGAGTGAGGAGAGGAGAGGGAGGGAGGGAAGAGGAGATTAAGGGGAAAGTATTTCTTTTGGAGGGAAGGGAGAGGGAGAGGAGGGGAGGGAGAGGAGAGGAGGAGGAAGGGGAGGGAGGGAGGGGGAGGGGAGAGAGAGGGAGCATGGAACTTGGAGCTATATATGTTAGCATGTATTTAAATATGGAATATGAATATGGACAGCTATTTCTTTAGTATGAAAGAGAACGACGAGTGAAAAGAGAGGGAGAGGGGGGAGAGGGACAGGGAGAGGAATAGAGTGAGGGATAGAGAGAGGGAAAGGAGAGGGAAAGGAGAGGGAGAGGGAAGGAGGGAGAGGGAAGGAGGGAGGGAAAGGGACGTGGAGATTTTCTTAAAATGGTACTTTGGATGGACAGAATCCCGAAAATAAACGAGTGGCGAAAACGGACGAGAAATTATACACACTATTGGGGGTGGAGGAAATCACAGCCCTCGGATTATCCGCGAAACTAAGTTCTCATCTCCGTAAAACAAATGTATGGAATAATTTGGGAGTTGAAAATTCTTAATCTTATTTTCGATCTTATTCTTCTTACTGTTTTTTTTTTTTGTTCTTGTTTTTTCGCACTTTTGAAAAATAAAGGTAGGAAGGAAAAGTAGGACTGGAAATAGTCTCGTAAACCGAAAAAGAAATAGAAACGGAAACGGAAATTGTAATAGAAATAGGAATAGTAATGGATATTGGAAATAGAAATTAATATGTCAAAAACTCAAAATTTGCTTGGGAAAAAAAAAAAAAAGGTTTTTTTTCAAAGTTGTGCATTCCTTCCCTAAAGTTGGGGAGGTTTGATTTGTGTTAACGGTAAAATATTTTAAGATATTAAACCAAAAAATATTTTTTCATGATTATGGTGGTAATGATCTCTAAAAAACGGTAGTGATCTTTAAAAAACTGGCATAAGTCCAGAATGGGATGGCCATATAAACCACTTCTTTGGACCCTAAAAAAAAATTAAAAATCTACTACAATGATATAAACCATGTATTATTAAAGGACATTTAGACCATAGAACAAGGGGTACGTGAGTATGAACTTCACCGTGTAGTTTACAGTTTAAAAACGAATATAAAAAATGAATTAAAAAACGAATTTTACTTTGTTCAAAGTTTACTTCATTCTACAAACTT
The DNA here is from genome assembly GCA_037447655.1 of Zygnema cylindricum. NCBI lineage: Eukaryota > Viridiplantae > Streptophyta > Zygnematophyceae > Zygnematales > Zygnemataceae > Zygnema > Zygnema cylindricum. The sequence goes on along the minus strand of JBBHKE010003316.1, from coordinate 168,696 downwards.
TATTGTGCGATGTCAAAATAATAATTCTGAATGCAGATGAAAATATCAACCCTGTAGAGTTGTTCGGTGGACATTGCTGGTTAAAGTTATATTCCATAAAGTTTGTTTGTTTTGTGAAATAACATAGGAAATTTTGAACCAATAGTACGGTTGTAAATTTTACTCCATGATTTAAAACATTGACTCGGTTCGAAAATGTAATATTCGGAATCGCACAAAATTTCTGCAAACATATTGTGGAAAGAGAGAACATAGCAAGTACAAATGACTTGAAGACACCAAAGGGCATAAATATTAAAGTACACAAAACATGAAACTACAAATAAAAAAAAGAAGTATGAAGGTATGAAAAATGGAAGTACAAAAAAATAATGTTACTTGTATAAACATGTCAAGTTACATCTAAAAGGTAAAACTTCTAAACCGGAGAAGATTGACATGTTAGAAACTACACCGACCACAGTTATTAGAGTTTATAGCTCTCATTCGGTCATTATCACAAAATAGTGTTGACAACACAGTTTGAAGTTGTTAACTATAATCTGCCACGTCCCTTTGCCCTAAATTAGCGTTAACATCAATAAATCCCTAACGCTAATAAAGATGGCCGGTTTAGTACATGGGAGACATGCTTTTCTTGGAATTGTATGGTTCGAAAAAGTGCTTTTAACCTTAGGTGTACTATGTAAAAGAAGCTAATGATTAATAAACAAAAAATTACAGAAATTCTAATTGCAAAAACTCTTAACTAGCAGTGAAGTAGCTTAACCTAGGCAATAAGTCGTTATTCTATCCAATTTCATATTTTTTCTTCAATACCAAAAACCATCACAACAAAAGAATGAGAAAGTTCTCTATATGATCCACATGTTAAAACTACAAATTTGTTGTTTTCGACATATTTGTACATATTGTGTACATAAAGAAGCTCTGTTTTCTAATTCCTTCGTCGAAGATGGAGTGAATAAAATATCGACGAATAAATAAAGTGAATCAAGAAAAAAAAAAAAAAAAAAGGAAAGAATGGTCTAAGACGTAAAATTACATCCCTGAATTAACTACTCACGAGACTAACCGCATACAAAAATTAAAACCACTATGCAACCTCGAATCTTAAAAAACCGTCAGACTACAGAAAACTACAGAAAGTTGCTTAATACTGAAAGGAGGAAACTAAAAAATAAGACTGAACTAGTATTCCTCTAACTCATAAAGGTGTTTGTATCCAAACAAATCCGATAAATCAAACTGTGTATCCTGTCCTGACTAGAAAAAAATAAGACGGGCAGAAGTTTGTAACGATAGAATCTCAAATACTTGTAGAAAACATACGTGTTTCTACCTCAACTTTCCTCTCCGTATTTCTCTCAATGTTTTTTTCCTCCATAGTTTCCTTGATATTTTCTTCGATATTTTCCTCGATTTTAAGCATTATCGATTATGATTTCCTATAAAAACCGAAGGACAGAAGATAAGACCTTCACACTCGAAAGAAAAAGAAAACTCGTCAGCAGCGTAAAGGTTTTTTCGTTTTAGGGTTTTTAGGATTTTTAGGGTTTTCTTAGGGTAAACACATTTACAATCCTTTTAGGACAAAGATATCCGTACATTATCGTAAATGTCAACAAAAAAAAAGTGAAAATCTCAAATACGAACGGTTCTCGATCGTTCTCGTCTTTTCTCCCGTTTGGATCGCCTAATTTCTTCTTCTCGTAACTTATTTTTTGCGCGAAAAAAATCCTGTTGGTTTTTTCGCTCCTCTTCGTTTCTCTATTTTTTCCGGAAAAACGAAAAAAAAAGGAAAGAAAAGAAAAAACACATTCACAAGATTGTTGAGAAAAATAGAAACAAGTACCGAGTAAAAAATGTTGCTATCCTACAACACCAAACAAAGTTTCAGAAAAGGACAAAAGAAAATTCCATCTTAAAAAAAAAGAGGGAGCGACAAAAAAAGCAGCAAGTGACTTCACAAACTGGCAAAAAAACGACACGAAAAAAAAAATGGCAAAAACCACAACCAATTTTTGCAAAAAAAAGATGCTAAAACATTCAGAAAAGCCCTAAAAATATAAAAAAGACGAAGAGCTATAATTTTTTGTTTTTAATTCTTTACCTGCTCTATTATCCGATTCATGTTCGCCTCTTTTGCTTCGGCTTCTTCTAAAGTCATTCTCGAAGCAGAAATTGCCATTTTATTGAACTCCGAAACCTCGTGGGAACCGCTTAATCGGTCAACAATGTGTCCCTCTCGAATGAAAAGAAATGTTGGATAACTATCCACATATATCTTCAGTTGATGGATCCTGTTTTTGATCCCAATTAAAAGACACGTTAATTTGAAAAAACTCAAAGATGATGGATACTTTTTTCTATGAGAGAAACGACAATTTAATTTGACGAAACGCAAAGATGATGGATACGGATGGATACTGTTTTCGATAAGAGTTTAACGACAATTAATTTTTTAAGCGCGCAAAAGTGATGGATACGGACACACGAATTTAAAAAACACAAAGATGATAGATACTGTTTTCAATCCCAGTTAAAAGACCCATTGATTTAATTTATGATGATCACATTAATAAAACTTTTGACGATCATATTAATCTAGTTTTCCATGATCACATTGCTTTAGTTTCACATGATCAATGTTTGTCTTAGAGCCAATTTATACGTATAGCTTCAGATGATGGATAGTGTTTCCGAAGATAAATTTCAAGTTCAGCAAAGGATATACTTTTCATGTGTGTGTCTTCACTTGAATCTACGTATATGATCAATAATGTTTCCGAGTTAAAGGACTCGCTAAAGTTACAAAAAAGTTCAAAGAAAGCAAAAACATAATCAAAAAATTTAATGCTAGTTTTTATTAATTAGTACTTCTCTGTTTCGTGTAAAATAAAAACCACGGCCAAATAAATGTTATCACCTCTGAGTAGTGATGAATGCAAATTTCTGCCCTTTGTCTGTGAAAATTTATGACAACGCCTATCCATAAAAGTCCCTATATTTATCTGAAAAATATGCGGCACACTTTAGAACAATAATCGTTTTCCCAATATACAATCTAGGAAGGAAAATAACATTCCGGATCAATTTAGGAATTTAATTGACTGTTTGAATATCATTAACAAATATGATCTCAAAAAGGAACATGGGAGAGAAGAGAGTGAGAAACGGAAAGACACTATAGGAAAGAAACAAGAAGGTTAACAAAGGGTGACAGAGGATGCGATGCAAAGAGAAAAAACGATCAAGAAGGAGAGAGAGAGAGAGGAAGCGGGAGGGGGAACGTGAGAGAAAAAGCGAGGGCAAAAGCCAAATGGAGAGGGAGAGGGGAGGAGGGAGGGCATAAGAAGGGGAGGAGAGAGAGGGGGAGAGAGAAAAAAACAGCGACGGGGAGGTGAGGAAGTAGTGGGAGCGGGAGAAGGAGAGGGAGAGAGGTATAGGGAGAAGGAACGAGAGAGGGAAAGCCCACATTGCTTGTGTGTCCTCCATTCTCGCCACAAGAAGTCCTTCGACAGGCGGGATTTCTGCCACATAAATCCATATGGGCTTCATTCCTTTGCATTGCTCACACCTACCCCCCCCAAAAAAAATATTGCTTATTAACGTTAATAACTCCTCTCCCTCTCCCTCTCCCTCGCCCTCTCTCTCTCCCTCTCCCTCTCTCTCTTCCTCCCCCCCCTCGCCTCTCCCTCTCTCTCTAACTCTGTCTTCTGTCTCTCCTTTTATTTCTTTTATTTGGACTTTTTGATCCGGGGTCTCTTCTCTTCTCTCACTTTTTTTTCCTTTTTTTTTTTGGGGGCAGCTTGACGAAGTTACTGCCGGAAAGATGGGAAGGGGGGGAGAAAAAAAAGGAAGATAAAATAAAAAAATGTGAAGAGATACAGAAAGGAAACAGACGAGGAATTGGCAATCCTCTCAACAAAAATGGAAAAGGAGGAAAAAAGAAGAAATAAAGAAGGATAAGGGATAAAACATTTAAGAAGAAAACTCTTGAGACGATATGGGAAAAGATGCGAAAAATTGGGGAAAATTGCAGGAAAAATGGGGATAAATGGGGAAAAAAGGGGAAAATGGTAAGGAATGGACAAACCGATAAATAAGCATGAGAATGCAGGGGGGGGGAAGATAATGTGTAAACTTTGAGACAATGCGGGGAACAAGAGAAAAAACGCATTTGCGGAAAAAATAGTAAAAATTGGACAAAAGGCTGAAAAAACAGAGGAAAATGTGGGAAAATTGGGGAAAGTGAAATGGACAAACCTTTGGAAAAACTAGGAAACGATGCAGTGAAATGTGGAGAAATAACTAAAAACGGGAAAACCAATGTGAAAATATGGAAAGTGATGGTAAAAATCATAAAAAAAAACAGCTGTAAAATGTATGGTTTTTTTTCTGACGATCCAATCACAATGCAGCTACAATTGAATAATCTTCTCTATTCTTTTAGTCGTTGTTACAAACTAAAATAGAAGAAATGAAAACGGGTTTTTAATGGTTTTTAAGGGCTTTAAAGTGAAAAAAAATCTAAGTCTGGAAGGTATAAAGTGAGGATCTGAGCATCTCTATTCAAAGAAAAAAACTAAAATCGAAAAGGAAGAAAAATGTACAACGAGAAATGATAAATGAAAAATTGAATTGTGAGAAAGTAAAAAAAAATCAAACAGCCATTGACTCCACAATATCAAATTTTTATCAAAGGTCTCGAAAAGCTCAAAAGGCGAGAAAACAATTGACCTTAGAGGGAACAGAGTGGAAGACTTCAAAAGAACTATTAAAGAAAAAAAGAAAAAGAGAATATGCAAAAAAAAAAAAAGGGAAATCCTAAGAAAGCTTACCAGTCTCCATATATCATAAGTGCGATATTTTGATATGAAGCAACAATTTCACTATAATTGGCCACTGTAATTTCCACTAGTGCAGAAAATTGCTGCCATTTCACATAAAAAAAGTTCTTAGTGTACACTGTAAATCGCAATTAGCGTTAAAAAATATATAGCCTGGATTTTATTCTAGTTGTGTTTGTTAAACCGCTAACCAACTTGATGTTCAGAAAAAAATATTAGTATTAAAATCGCTATTTTATGTTCCAGGGCCAAGGGAAACTGGTACCAAAATTAGCGTTATTAACCCTAAGAGCGATTGACACTGTAGTACACTGCCCATCGATATTACAATTAACCACTCTAATTCGCCCAAGTGTTTATTATCATTAATCGGTGTTAAGAACAAATTCAGTTAAATGGCACATCATGAGCCACGAGACAAAATAATTTAGTGTAGTCGATTCTAAGGAAGTGAGAACACTAATAATTCACTAACTCTAATAGCGATGAGCGGTGTAGTATAGAGCATTTTGAGGTTTGGAGGTGAAAAGAGAAAGATAAACAACGGTCAAACAACCTGACAAAGAAGGAGAAGGAGAACAAGGGAGAGGTAGAACAAGGGAGAGGGAGGAGAGGGAGAGGGCGAGGTGGAACAAGGTAAGAGGTAGAACAAGGGAGAGAGAGGAGAGGGAGAGGGAAAGAGAGAGAGACGGAGAGGGAAAGGCAGATATACCTGGGCAGCTGCACTGTTCTGAGCCTCTGCTTCCAGTTGGGCTTTTTTCCTTTGTTGTTCTCTCTCTAGTCCCAAAAAGTGCATTGAACTTATAGCCTGTCACCATAAAGAGTGGGGATTTAACCAAAAAAAAAAAAGACAAAAAAAACTAACCAGTCACTCTTCCCAGCATCCAAGTTGAAAATCACTCTCTTCTATACACAACACTGCTTTTCAAAAATACAACATGTGATTATGACCAAAGAAAAAAAAAGGACGTCACATAATCAAAATCGAGTCCGTGTCTCAAAAGACGAATCAGCGTCTCAAAAAATGAAACGGAGTTGCAAAATATGTGATGGAGTTCAAAAAATGAAATGAAATATTGAAATATGCAGTGGAGTTTAAAAATGAAACGAAATCAAGTTTAAAATGGAAATGAAATTGAGTTTTACAATGAACTGAAATCGAGTTTCTAAGTAAAATGAAAGAGTTTGAAAATGAAATGAAATCTTACTTTTCCCATTGCTTCCGGAGACATATTGCTGACCTCTCTCGCCCACTGTCTAAGAGCATCGGCAGTTCTACGGCGGCCCTCCTCATAGAACGCCACCACCACACTGCAAAAAATGCAATATATGGAACTATTTCAATAATTTGAAACTAATTTCAATCATATAACTATCAAAAATACATGTGTACATATTTGGGTCCATTCCCCATGTCTTAGTCCATATTTTCCCATCTCTTCGGGTTTTGACATCGATACACAGTGACTCGCTATTAGCATTAATAACACTTATTTGGTCCCAGTATTTTTTTGCCCCTTGAACTCAAAATAGCGTTGATAATACTAATTTATTTATTTTTCACTTGTAGTTCACAATCGTCCACGGCATTCGAACTGAAAATATAATTAGTTAGTAAATTACTAATGTTAACACTTTCTAAGAATTAACAACACAAACTATGTTTTGCAATGTTGCAAATTTTGGGCCACAAAACTAAAAAGTGTCATTAATAAGAATCTACGATTTTTGGGTCAAAAAAATAATCACTAAAGTGATAAACTCTTATAGCGATAAAATAGTGTAGTTTACCAGTTATAGACCTGTTTCACAGGTAAGACTATCGGAAAAAAAGGTAGTAGAAAAGGACGACAAAAGTACGACAAAAAGACAACAAAAGTACAACAAACTGTACCGGGATCAGAAGGTAGTTTACCAGTTTCACACCTGTTTCGCAGGTACAAGACTGTGGGAAGTCCCTCCACAAGACTGGCCCCTGGAAAAACCGTATTTTCTTGACTTTTTATAGAATATACATCCAAATTTGGGACTCCGGGATTCTCGGCGAGTTTTAACCACTCGGGTTTAAGGGCGTTGCAATGTCCACACCTGAAAAACCATTTTTTCCCCATAGAGAAAAAAAAACATGAAAGAATGAATGAATGAATGGATGAATGAATTCTTGTCCATAAATTCATATTTTTTTAAAAAAAATTGCAGTAAAATTTACAGTGTATGTTCAAAAACATGTACAAAAAGCATGAATTAGAAGGCTAAAGACAGAGAGGAGGAAAAGAGGGAGGTCGAGGGACAGGGAAAGGGAAATTGCAATGTCCACACTGAGAAATATTTTTTTTTCCATAAAAACAAAAAAAACATGATTTTTTTTTTTTGCAGTAAAACTTTCAGTGATGCTCACATGTCCGAAAAAACATGAACTACAAGCCTAGAGATAGAGTGAGGGAGGAAGGGAGGGTGGTGGAGGGATAGGAGGGCGAGGGGGGGGAGGGGGATGGAGAGGGAGAGGTTGTGAGAGTTGGGGAGAATTTATGCACAAGTTTATCTAGCACTCCTTCCCTCTCCTCCTCCACATCTACCCTCCACCTCACTCCTCGCCCGCTGTCTACCGTCCGCCTATCTCTCTCTCCCCCTGCCTCTCTCTACGAGCCTCCTCTCTTCCTCCCAGCACCTCTTTCTCCCTCTCGTGCTCTCTCTCTTTCCTCCAATCTCCCACCTCCCTTTCCCACCTTCCTCCCCCATATCCCTCTACCTCTCTCTTTCTCTCCCTCTTTAAGCTGAACTTTATCTACAACTTTTTCTACAAAACATTAATAAGTGTGAAATTTACCTTGTCTATCAAAATAAAAAACATGAGAAAAAAGACAATTTATAAATTCAAACAAAGTACAAATTCACAATCCACACTATTATAGGTAAAAGGTTTGATACATACCAATCGGCACACACCATGGCAATGGAGGGAGGGAGGGAGGGAGCGAGGGAAGGAGGGAGGGAGGGAGGAGGGAGGGAGGAAAATTAAGTTTGCACCATTTTCCCCTGTCTCTATTATTTTGAATAGAATCTGAGTGCGACTTCCCGTGTCGATGTCGTTATCTACATTTTTTCTATGTGGTTTTTACAAAATAACAAACACCGACTGACACATTTGGTACACTACACTAAATTAAAACCATCCAGTGAATTGCCAATTCTATTTTAGGTTTGAGGTTCAAAATTTAGGGGCGTCGATGTAGTGTTATTAACATTAATAGTAAACTAGACTGATTATAGAAAGCGCAATGATAAAGCGTCTGAGTCTATGGGAACGAAAAGGGTAGCAATGCCAAAAGTGAAAAACAGCATGCCAAAAGTGAAAAACAGCATGTGGAGGAAAGCAGGTAAAAAGGAAAAGCGAGGTGAAAGAAACGAACACACAAAATAATGGCGTGTAAAACATAGACACTCAAATAGGCAACAACCCCGAAATTAAGGACACAACAATTGCCAAAACAATTGCCAGCAAATGTTTCAAATACAATAACTGACACCTCTTGATGGAAACCCCTCCTAAAGTCGTTCCTCCATCAAGCATCGCAAGTAATTCTACAACTACGGTTGGATAGTTTTTGTTTTAGTGCGCTATTTTGTTGTTGTTTTTTCGCCCGATGTCCATTTTTGATGTCTTTTCCTTGCTTGCCCTTGTTTATCTCTTTGTTTGCCTTTTGTTTATTTGCCCTTTTTTTGTGCATTTGTAGGGTTCGCATTTTCTTTCCTTTTAGTTTGCTCCCGCGTCCTTTTTTTTGTTTTTTTGTTTTTTTTCATCTTCTTTTCTTGGGTCCTCTCATGGTTTACCATCTTCATAAAGTCAAACTATTATCACAATCAATTCATATTAGGCAATTTCTCAATTACGTAAAACTACGAAAAACTATAACTTCTGAAATAACTGATAAGAAAAAGTATGCACCAATCCTGATTACTTATTCTTCTAAATCCCGAAATAATTCCATCAGACTGTATGTTTGTTTTTCTCCTGAAATTTTTAACTATTGATAAATTGTACATGATTGTAACTTGATAGTATACAAGATACAAGATTTTTTTGGTTTCAATAAAACACATTCTAATCATACGTCTGTCTCCACTTTGTACTTGCTCGCCTTCCAGCAGTCCTTTCTCGATGCATCTCGTTCTCTTACTCCTGGTGCTATCGCGGATATGCCAGTTCTTTCCACTCTTGTTTCGACATCAGTTGCACGTGTTCAGGAATCCATTTCTGATAAGGTTGTCGTCGCTATTAAGTCTGAGCTTCTCGAGGCGCTTCCTTATGATACTTGGCGTGCATGCTTTCTTTCCTGTGGCGGACCTGGTTCCGGAGCTTGGCTATTGGCTATCCCTATCTTATCTGCCCTCCGATTCACCCCGGCTCAATTCACCACGGCCCTTAGGTTTCGGCTTGGCCTCCCTCACCCACCTTTGCTTGGCTCTCTTGTTTGTGACCACGTTCTGGATCCCGACGGCATTCATTTGCTTCGTTGCTCCCACGGAGGCGAGTTGATTCAGGCGCACGACACGATTCGAGACACCATTGCTACTATCGCTTCCGAGGGAGGATATTCTGTCCGTCGGGAAGTTTCCCACATTATTCCTTCCCGTCGGATTGACATTGTATTACTTGATGGTGCGCGTCGTACATTTGGTGACGTTGTTTTGGCAAACCCTACCTCTGATACTGTTGTCAGTCGGGCAGCTCGACATGTGGGCGTGGCCGCACGCGATGCGGCTAGGAGGAAGGAGCGTGATTATGCCCATCGCGACGCTATGGATGGTTTCAAACTGATGGCGGTGGAGATATTTGGTTGTTTGGGTGTGGCTTTGGACGAGTTTCTCCGTGCTTGTGGTCGGCGTTCGTTTGAGCGGCGGGGACCTGGGAGCCCTTCAATTTCAGTACTTACTTCCTTTTACCGTCAATGTTTATCAGTGGCCCTTCAGCGAGTGCAGGCTTCTATCCTACTTGGATCGTCTATTGCGGCTATGGATCGTCGACGTGTCCCGGAACTCCCTCCTCGTGCTCCTCCGGGGTTCGGGGACTTACGTGGTTGCTTTGCGTAGATTTTTAGTTATGTTGGGGTTTTGTTGTTAGGTGTTAGCTCCTTCTTTTGGTGTTTCGTTTGTTGTTTTTTGCTTTTTTGGGTGTTTTCCGTCTACTAGCTGTCATTTCGTGTTTTTGTGCTTTTGCCTTGCTTATCGTTTTATTTTTTTCCCCCAACATGTAGTTTTCAGTTTTTTGCCGTGCTACTTCTCTTTTGTTCCCATGGACTCAGATGGTTTACCATCGCGCTTTTTAATAAAGTCAGCCACTTAATATAAAAGTACTAACTATTACTTTTTGCTATGATTGACTCAGGGGTACATCAGAAAACTTTCTTTTTCAAACTATCGTGATTACATCTAATGATTGGATTTGTCCTTCATATCAAATTTTTATCGACAATAAAATTTGATGTGTATCAGAGCGATATTTTTTTCAAGAAACTAAAAAAGACCGGTTATCGATTATCATGTTTCCTTTTTTTCCAACTGATAAGAATTCCTAATAACTAATTTGACCCCAAAAAGTCACGATCCCACTGAGAATTGACGGACAGGGACCACACAAAAGAAGTCCAACAGAAGAGAGGATAGAGGGGAAAGGAGAGAGTTGAAGATGCCATACCCAAAAAAAAGAATTTGACATTCTGTATTACCAAAAAAAAACAGAACGTGTCCAGGTACAGGGCACCATTTCTCCCGACTGAAAAGGAAACCTTATTCAAACAAACAATACACCTAATACAAAATTTTTGCGTTTCTAAAATATGCTCGTAACACTTTTTCAATAATACACCATTATAAGTCTTCTCTTGGATCTCCCTCGAACATAAAAATCGTCAAATATCAACCTCCTAAAAACCGGACTTATACAAGTTTTTTTTGACATTTTTTACCGATTCTTGTAAAACTAAAAATTGAAAAATAGCTTTAAATTAATCCTTTACTCGCCACAACTTTGGTTATTCTCTCAATCAATTCGTCCACTGAGAGTGTCCCGATCTGTCCTTCTTTTCTAGTTCGAACTGTCAAAGTCTCGGTTTCTACCTCTTTTGGTCCCACAACAGCCATAACAGGTATTTTTTGAACCTCGGCATTTCGTATTAATTTCCCCATACGTTCTCCACTCGAAATTTCGGCTCGAATATCATGTTCTCGCAATTTTGCAACCACTTTCTTGCAAAAATCAATCTGTCCCACATTTCCAATCAAACAATTGAACGGTTTTAGGAACTTTTAGGTGTTTTAAGGTTTCTTTGAGTTTTTTTTGAGTATTTTTGGGTTTTTTTAGAGTATTTTTGGGTTTTTTGGACCAAAACATTGCAACGGTATTTATTTCTTACTTCAAATCGGAACAGGACAGGTAATTGACTAAATTGCGACCACTTTCTTGCAAAGATCAGCCTCTCACAAACTCCAATCGGAAAACAATCAAAAGAATCTACTTTTTGTGCAACGGAGATAATTTTTTTACATAAAACTTGACCAAGACAGCAAATTGACCAAAGATACAAAATCGGAACCACTTTCTTGCAAAGATCAGCCTCTCACAAACTCCAATAGAAAAACAGTCAAAACAGAGAAAAATCTTTGCAAAACTTGACAATGACAGGAAATGGACCAAACATACGAAAGTCATGGTCCATTGTAAGTCACTCTAGAGGCTTTAATATGAAAAAATATTATTTGACAGGACTACCTGTGTTGTGAAAGATGAAAGCCCTAACCTCTGTATCATAAAAACCATAGGAACAGCCTTTTTGGAGAGGGAAAGGGAGAGGGAAAGGGAGAGGGAAAGGGAGAGGGAAAGGCAGAGGGAGTAAACAGAGGACAGAGGGAGAGGAGGGAGAGGGAGAAGAATCCTGAAGTTAACCTTGTTGGGAATTGATGTAAGAGCCTTACCTCTGCGTCAGTAACCGGTAGTAGTCGTGCCTGAACAGGGGCCAGCCACAGAGGGAAATCTCCCGCATAGTTTTCTATTAAAATGCCGAAAAATCTCTCCAACGAACCAAATATAGCGCGGTGGATCATGATTGGCTGTTGCCGAGATTGGTCTCCTTGGACATATACCATATTGAATCGCTGTGGAAGATTGAAATCGACCTGAAAAAGTACAAAAAGTACTCAAAATCCGCTAGTAAATCAAAATCCTCTGATAGTAAATCAAAATCCGACAGTAAATCAAAATCCGATAGTAAATCAAAATCGAGTAACATGTCAACCGGATATACCACCTGATAGCACTTAACCTCTCATGCATATCCATTTTGGTTCTTGCCAGGCCCAAATTGATTTAATTTCTTCGTTTCACCGTTTCATTTAAATAGTAAACACAATATAAAAAAATAAAGAAGGCATTCGTAATTCTGCCAGCAAACTGTTAACTCGGTCAATTAAAAACAGGCCAACAAAAAATCAGTCAATAAAAAACCCAAACGAGGTCCAAAAAATGCAAATGCACCTGAATGGTGGAGCATTGCCATTTGCGCCCAATTGCGTCCTCAATCTTAATGTCAATTTTGGGTCCGTAGAAAGCTCCTCCTCCCTCATCCACATTATATGCCCAGCCTTTATCACTCAAAGCCTCCCTCAGTGCGAGAGTTGCCCGATCCCAAATTTCATCGCTTCCCACAGACTTTTCGGGTCGAGTTGAGAGGTTAATCTCCAGCTTGGTAAACCCAAAGTCTCCGAGAATCTCCTCCGTCAGATCCAACACTCCGATAATTTCGGACCGCATTTGATCAGGAAGACAAAAAATGTGGGCATCATCCTGCCACGAAAAAAGAAGATCGGAAGAATATCCACAATTAAGAAGGTTTGTCTCCAGTTCTGTCCCAAGTGGGTTCTTCAAGGCAAAGAAAGCGGTTCCGTAAATCACAATTAGGGTTAACAACAATAGCTCAACATCATCTTTCTCTATCTTTGACCATAAAACATTGATTCTTGTGTTCATAACACTTTAGCTATATAAGCGGCCATTGATTGTCCACTTCATTTCTAGGTCAAATCAGAACTAATAACACTATAACAGTCGCCACGCTAATTAATCTCTTTCATGGAACAAATAGAGCAATTACGCTTTTGAGGGTTTGTTACATCAGTATGTTCGTGATAAATACGAGCAAAATATATTTGCTCTTCGACAGAATTGCCTCCATTTATATGTTTAGCTTGAAAATTGCAGGCAATAATCTGAAATCAATAATGTTCTTTTTATTCTTCAGTTTGAATTGCAGTGGGACTCAGTAGTTTTAACCACACCTAAGCTTTCTCGTCAGTGTAAGAGAAGGTCTAAAATTATGACGTTTTGATAATTGGTTTGTCCATATGCGACAGCGGTAAAATAGGGTATCTTTTAATAAATAAAATTGCAAGGTTAAACCAATTTTGCTGTCTACCATCTTATGGCAAACAGATCGTGCTTTTAATTGGTGTTAAAATGAGAACACTGTGAGACAAACTTGAAATCAATCTTAAACCAACAGAATTCATTTGACCGAAGCTATCCTCCCAAGTTTCAAATGGAGACGAGGAGAAAAGATGGAGACAAGGAGAAAAACTACACCTGTGTGAAGCCTCGCACTCGAAACAACCCATGCATTGTTCCAGAACGTTCATAACGATACACAGTCCCGAGCTCTCCCCAACGAAGAGGGAGGTCTCTATATGACCGAAGAGCATCTTTGTACACCATAATGTGGCAAGGACAGTTCATAGGCTTCAGCTGATAGACCTCGTCCTCCACTTCCATCTGGAAAAACATAAAACCCACTCTAATGACAATCTGGTCTTTGCATGTGTGAGTGTGATTCACTATCATTAATCTGATTCTAAAATATCTTGGCTTAACAACAACTTGTTTCTTGTGACGAAGGGCACTTAATAGGTGGATTTTAACTCTAAATTGCAACAATTTAAGAACACCTGTTATTCGACACATTGCCTGCTAAGGGCTTTTTAATAATAAGAAACCACCAGCTTGGGAATTACCTCTACTGGTACTTGAGCCATGGCACCCACTAACCTGATCATACATGTTTTCTCTGTAGAAATCGTAGTGTCCACTAGTCTTCCAGAGGTCCAGTTTGGCCACATGGGGACTGTATAAGAGCTCATAGCCTCTTTGCAAATGCTTCTTCTTCCAATACTCCTCCATTATCTGTCTAATCATGGCTCCCTTCGGATGCCAAAATACAAGTCCCCCTCCCGCTTCATCCTGTATCCCTGTGGCCAGCCTTCTGTCAGAGATGCCTTAGAAAAAAAAAAGGAAAAGATTGTTTGCCCGTTGTTGCTTAGTATGTTGTTTTCTATCACAAAACCGGAAAAATGATTTAAATCAAAACATTGATGCCGTATTCAAACTTACCAAGCTTTGAATGTTTGACATTTTACACAGGTTTGTGCCCGTTTTAATGTGATAAAATTACTAAAATATATGTACTGCCAAAATGAACCCATGCTAGGTGAAAGCTATGCCAAAAACGACAAAGCAAAAAGGACAAGGAAGGTGCAGGCTGAATCGCTATTAGAAATAATTAGCATAGTGAACAATTCTGAACCAGTAAACAAATTAGCGTTAGGAAAACAACAATTATAAACGCTATTTTGTGGTGAGAGAGCAAATCAAACAGGGACCGAATTAGTGTTGAACAATTTCAGAACTCCGTACCTGGATAGAAAACAGGTTCAACTCCTGTCCTAGCTTCCTGTGGTCCCTCCTTTTGGCCTCTTCTTTCTGCTCCAAATAGGCCTTCAATTGTGCTTCCGTCTCCCAAGCTGTTCCGTAAATTCTCTGAAGAGTCGCGTTTTTTTCATCTCCTCTCCAATAAGCCCCAGCTACTGACTCGAGCTCTATGGCTCTCCTAGGAAGTTGACCCGTCCTTTCCACATGGGGTCCAGCACATAAATCCCACCATTCCTCCCCTGTCATATCACACAAAAAAGAGGCTAAAGACGTCAGTTTTCCATCGCGCAACAAAAAGAAAGACCTCTTAAATGAGGAAGGGAGGCCATATTCGACGAGCTTACAGCATTTCGGGATTCAAAGGTGACCAGAGAATTCGGTTCTCCATGGTGCAGAAAAAAAAGGCCTCTTGAATGAGTAAGAGAGGAAAGATTCAAAGAGCTTACAGAGGTTCAGGGCTCTCACCGATATGGTAGATGGTGATAGGCTCCGTTTTGATGCTGTCCAAAATCTCGAGCTTGTATGGTTCTTTGATGGTGCGAATGCGTTCAGCTGCCTCCTCCCGACTCACCTCTTCTCTTCTCAGAGGAAGATTGCGCCCAATGATGCGATCCTAAGAGTATTTTCAAAAATACAATTACAGTAGACCGTGAATTGCTTTCAGAATTAATAACACTAATTTGGTGCACTTTTTATTCGGCCCCTGAACATGAAATTGCGTTAATTATATCAATTGTTGTTTTTTTAAATGCTAAATTCGCAAGAGGTTGAAATTGTCCACGTCGCTTGGACCTAAATTAGAATTAATAACTCTGAAAGAAACCCCACGCAATGTATTTCTTAACATAAACAGCGATTCTTGGCATAGCAAAAACAAAAGCCAATTGCTAAGGTCGGATATTTCCCCATCCAAGCTTCTTGTGGTTCTAAATTCATACCTGTAATGTAAACGCACAAAACTTAAGGACTTTATAACGGTGAGAAAATTGTTTGCGAAATGTAAGACAGATGAAAGTAAGAAAGACTAACCATCTCTTTTTTTATTTTCTTGAGGTCTTTGTCGGTAAGAGGCTCCTTCAGATCAAAGTCATAATAGAAACCTCTTGAAATCCAGGGACCAATAGTGACCTGGGCATCTGGATAGAGTTTCTGAACCGCCATTGCCATTACGTGGGCAGTCTGATCCAGCCAAAATCCCCAAATCCGAGGAGTCTTAAGACAAAAAGAATAGCAAAAAATAGGTTGGAACATTGAGATAGACTGCCAGTCGCAATAAGTGTGAAGGAATTGTTAGAATTAAAGAGAAATGAGTATCAATAATACTACTGCAGGGCAGAGTGATGTGGCCAAATTTTAAGGCCACTTCCTTAAACAGTGCTAAAAGCAGCATTTTATGATTTTCGGCCAAAAAAAAGTCTTGACCAAATTAAAATAGTGGTCCGAAACGCGGTTGCGGGTCACCTGAAAGTTATAGCAAGTCATAATTTTCCTCATTCTAGAGGACGTTTTCTTACCACAAACCTTCCCACATATATGCAATGACATTTCAATCACATCCCTACAGAATCCAGTAGCAAATTCGGACTTCCGAACCTAAAACCTTCCCTCGTGAACCCTTTCCACCAAAGCTTAGGAAAAACATCCTGTTTCCAACAATAACAATGCAAAGTCTCCCCCCCCCCCCCAAAAAAAAGTGACAGTGAGCAGTGCAAAAACTCCACGTGCCTCTCTTGCAAACACTTACCAAAAGTCAACAACGGAAAAACCAACGCTTCGTTTTATGAATCTGCATTGCCTATATTGGCCCTATCAAGCTTTCCACTCACTGTATGGCGAATTTTAAGAAGCTTCTCGGATGATTCGTTCGTTGGGAGTTCCACTCTTTCTTCCTTCTCAGCGATGCCGTTAACTTCTGATTCCACTGTGACATCTGCCACCTCCGTCTCCTGACCAGCTGTTACGGAGGCCTTTACTGCGAGAGCATCCAACTTTCTGGGAAGCTTCACGGAAACTCGCGGAGAAGCAGGAGAGTTAAGAGCCGCAGTGGAGAAGCTGGAAGATCTCAGGAGACAATGTCTTCCAGAGACGAGATTCGGCTTGCACCTGCTTTGCAATGCAGCGAAAGTAGGGTTTGCAGAATTAGGTTTAGTTTCCAGATTTAGGGTTTGAAGAAGTAGGATTTGGAGAATTAGGATTAAAGAATTAAGGTTCGGAGAATTAGAGTACCTCCAGAAAGAGTCTACAAGATTGGTTTCCATGTTTTGCAAGAAGCAGAGAGGGATTTTGATTCTGTTAGCAGAATCTAGACACAAATACATGGAGAGAGGGACTTAGTACTCTCGTAAAGGTAAAATAATTGTTTAAAAAAGGATGAAGATATGACAGGGCAACCCGTGCTTTGCCAGCACCGTGAGACAAACTAATGAAGTCATTAATTTTTTTTCATGATTTGCTTTTTTTAACAATGCAAAATCCTGTAAATTTGTCAATTAAACAAATCAAAAATAAACGAGGTCATGAATAAAAAACAGAAATTACTGAGGAAATGAGTGAAAACATGGCTTCTCCTGCGAGACCGAGCAATAGAAGAGCTGCCACTTTGCAGCTCACATGTGTGCCACGTGCGTGCCATGTGTGAACGTATTTTATTAGGATGGAATACGAGAAAAGACAGAAAATCACCATGGCTGGCTAGAGGCAGCAAAACGAGGAGCGGCGGAGGAGAGACGAGCGCCAGAGGTCGCCATGGCGCGCAGAAGAGCCATGGCCGCAGGAGGAGCCGCGGGAAATACAGCTGCTTGCATTCTGCCACGTAACACCAAGAGAGAGTAAGGCGTGCCACGTAGCTGGCCTTCAAAACCAAAAATTGAGAAGAATCGGTAAAATATATGCTTCATGGGAGAAGCCTACAGTGGTGTACCGCCCTACCGTACGGTACAAAGTGTATCGTTGTGTCAATTTTCTTTTGTCACGTTTAATCCATAGTTCAAAAGTAGCGTTTTTATGGTAGGCCTTTGGTCGGCGCCTTTATCGTAAGTTGTGTTATAGGCTTTTCATGTGATCTTCTTAGATCGCTACTTTGATCAGCAGCCGTCCGATCGTTCGAATCTGACGGTGTAAATAAAAATGTTTGGTCTGAATGTTTTAATTGGTCAGAATAGGTCTGAATAAAATACGGGTCTTAAGGTCATATTGTATGTTTTGTATACAATAGGCATATTGTATGGGCCTACTTTCACCTACTTTTGAACTATGGTTTAAGCATAGTTGTTCACGGCGATTAGTGCGAACGTACCGTACGTGACGAATTATACGTAACAAACGCATTGAACCTTTTGATCAAATCGCAAAAAATCGTTAATGAATTTCCTTCCATACTATTCCGTACATAAAAAAACAAAAAACTATTACATATAACGCAGTTTGCAAGTTTTTCCCGTTAAATGAGCGGTAAAACAATAAACTCTTTAAAATTTTATAACTTTTGTAGTAAGTGTCTGAATATTTTTACCAAATGGTAGTCCTGTCGTTCACCTTAGGGTATGTTACGGAGTTGACGTACTCGGGTTCGAATGCCACGAAGATAAAATTTTATGCAATTTCGTCTCTGTTCCATGGCGTCTTCTTTCAAAAAAAATTGAAGAAGACGCCCGTACAAATTTCAAACTGAACGCGCGAAATTATTGTGACGTTCAACGTCTCTTTTCGAAAATGTCCGTACATTTTCGATTATATAACGTACAACTTCCGTGGTATTTTAGTTCAGTTCACTGAACAGAAAGTACCAATAAGTGCGACGCATATTTCCCGTTTTATTTCGTACATACCCGTAAAAAAATGCACAGTTACAGTAACTAGTTTACAGGTTTCCGTAAAATTTCAGTTTCAGTTTACAGTACACGTTTTTTTACGATTTTTTCAAAAGTCACGAATTATACGTTTCAATCGCAAAAAAGGAAAAAATCGCGCGATTTGAACAACTATGGGTTTAAGGTATAATTACATCTAGTGTTGGGTATCGGGTAAATTCATATCGCGATAATCTCGATATTCAATATATCGAATATCGATCGAGCAAGATCCTCGATATATCGTACCGAAACCAACATAAATCATCGCGATATATATCGCGATATATAGTATTTTTTAAATTTATTTTTTTTATTTTTTTATATAATATGTTATTTTAGCGAAAAAGTCAAATTGTCTAATGCGCCACGTACGCCGTGATTTTCGTTCCGTGACTTAAAGGTAGACGCCGCAAAATGTAACCGACAAAAAAGTACTAATTATGAAATTATAATAATTAATTATTTGGGGTATGGTTACACGAGGAGGTCTCTGTAATAGTACGGACAGCAAAATTTATGTATTACAGAGGCCTCGGGTACATCGCGTATCTTTTGTCAAAAAGTTTTACATACGTGTTCTGATATGAGTGGTTCCACGGAAGCTGACTAAAAAAATCAAAAATCATCGAATATCTGGAAACCGACCGTCTGGAAAATCGTACTTGCGTATGATGTACGTGTACTTCACAAGTGTACGGCGTCAATGTACCTCAGAGATCTCCTTCACTCTGCTGACTTTCAGGAAAAAACCGTATTTCTTTCCGGCAAAGATTTTACAGTCACCTTGTCCGAAGTCATGAGACTTCGAAAACCTGTGGGATTTTTTTTTTTTTAGCTTCGATATATTGACGATACGATATATCGGCAATATATCGCAATAATTTGTACGGAACCTCAATTAACGTCAAGGAAAAATTAAAATCACGTATACTATTTTTGGAAAAAAATCAAAATTTTAAGAACCCAAATTAGTGACCGTGACACTAATAACGATGCGCGGTGTAGTTACATCAGACGAAAAGTGAGGTTTAATACAGAATTTTGTACTTTCCCGTACCATTCCATACTATATTTTTGTGAGTTTCTTGAAAATATTATTACAGAAAATAAGGGTATGGTTATATCAAGAGGTCTATGTAATAGTACAGACAGCAAAATTTCTGTATCACAGAGGCCTCGGTTACATCGCGTATCATCTGTAAACAAGTTTTTACATACGTGTTCTGATTTGAGTGGTTCCACGTAGTTGACGATCAAATCTCTAAAATCGTCAAAGATTTGGAAACCGACCATTTTCGTATGTAAATCCGTACTTTTACTTCGCAAGTGTACCTCAGAGATCTCTTTCACTCTGCTGACTTTCAAGAAAAAATTGTATTTCTTTTCGGCAAAGATTTTACAGTCACCTTGTCCGAAGGCACGTGACTTTGGGGACGTGTGAAAATTTTCATTTTTCATCGACGCACGTGTCTATCGTCCAGGTGTAGCGAATTGACTGGTTCTGTATTGGTGAACCCACTTCGCGGAGGTGGGTTCACCAATACAGAGGCGGATGGAGTGATTGCTTCGCAGATGAAGACCAAAATGTAATCGGACGGGCAATGTCTTCTCCTAGATACTTGGAGAATCGCAATCTTATTTTCTGTAATGTTGTTTTCAAGAAACTCACGGAAATGTAGTACGTCATGGTACGGTCAAGTACAAAATGCTGTATTAAACCTCACTTTTCGTTTGATGTAACCATACCCTAAGATTACGATTCTCCAAGTATCCGGGAGAAAACATCGACCGTCCGATTACATTCTGGTCTTCATCTGCGAAGCAATCACTCCATCCGCCTCTGTATTGGTGAACCCACCTCGCGGAGGTG
Organism: Zygnema cylindricum; assembly: GCA_037447655.1. Lineage (NCBI taxonomy): Eukaryota > Viridiplantae > Streptophyta > Zygnematophyceae > Zygnematales > Zygnemataceae > Zygnema > Zygnema cylindricum. The sequence continues at coordinate 148,368 of JBBHKE010003316.1, read as the reverse complement.
GGTTCACCAATACAGAACCAGTCAATTCGCTACACCTGGATGATAGACACGTGTGTCAATGAAAAATAATAATTTCACACGTCCCCAAAGTCACGTGCCTTCGGACAAGGTGACCGTAAAATCTTTGCCGAAAAGAAATACGATTTTTTCTTGAAAGTCAGCAGAGTGAAGGAGATCTATGAGGTACGTTGACGCGGTACACTTGCGAAGTACACGTACGTAATACGCAAGTACGGATTTACATACGAAAATGGTCGGTTTCCAAATCTTTGACGATTTTAGAGATTTGATCGTAAAATTACGTGGATCCACTCAAATTAAAACACGTATGTGAAAGCTTGTTTACGGACGATACGCGATATAACCGAGGCCTCTGTAATACAGCAATTTTGTTGTCCGTACTATTACAGAGACCTCCTGATGTAACCATACCCTTAATCAAAGATATATCGTTCACATGTATCCGATGTCCGCTTCCGTTCACCGGTCGGATACCTCCAATCAGAAGGTAAGATCCTGACCTTTTCCATCGAAAGTTCGAAACCCTCGGAAGGCTGCACCGAAAAAAAGATGTTTTACGGTGGGTGCTCATGTAACAGCAACTTAGCGATGCAACTTTATTTTTTAGCGAAGATTCTCCCTCAACTTTTTGAGTGTCCCTATGTCCGAAAACGAAAATAGTTATATGCGGTTATAGACGTTATCCTGAGACAATTGTAGATGTCTACAAAACTTGCGATAATTGTAAATTAAACTACAGCGTATATCGCTATTAGTGTTGATGTTTTTTCGTCGCGTAAAACATATTTTCTCCGTACACACATTTCGGATTGTGAATCTGACGGTTACGTTTGAAAATTAGGATTCTCACCTTCCGATTGGCTGTCTGAAATTAAAAATCGGACAAGTGTGTACGGATAAAAGATGTTTTACGTGGCAAAAAAAATGTCAACACTAATAGCGATACACGGTGTACTGTAGCGACGGTTGTAGACGTCTACAATGTATATAATGTGTTGTATGTTGTCCTTTTCGACATTTTGTGACTGTACGGTTTGTTTTTTGTAGGTGACTCGTAATCGTGAAACTTTCGTTCATTCTCGTGTGCCGTAGTTCACGAGTCTCTGCCTATGTTTAGTTACCATGCATTTTCTTTCTCTCCATTTTTTTTCTTCCACTAACTTTGTAAAAAAGGTGAATCTCTTAACAACATTACATCTGGCTCTTTCTTTTCCCTACTTTAGTTACCACTCATTTCCTTTCTCTTCACTTTTTTCTTTCACCATCTTTGCAAAAATATTATCTTAAGACATTGCATCTGGCTCTTTCTTTTCCCTACTTTACAGTCTAATCTTCGAAAACTCAATCATCTGGATCGTTGTCACTATCGCTGAACTCTTTTATTGCTCCTCGTATACACCGTGTATCGCTAATAGGTTTAATATTTTTTTCGCCACTTAAAACATCTTTTCTCCGTGCACACTTGTCGAATTTTCAATTTGAGACCGCCAATTGGAAGCTGAGAATCTTACCTTTCAATCGCAACCGTCAAGTCCAAAATCCGACAAGTGTGCACGGAGAAAATATGTTTTAAGTGGCAAAAAGATTATTAACACTAATAGCGATTCACGGTGTATTCTCTCAAATCAACCAAAGAAAAACAAATTGGCAGGACACTCCCCTAATAGCCCGCTCCTTCGTTGACTAACCACTCCCCTTTCTCTACTTCAAAACAAAAAAAACATCTTGAAGCTTTATAGGGTAAGAGGGTACCAATATCGCTATTAGTGTTAATAATTTTTTCGCCACTTAAAACATCTTTTCTCCGTGCACACTTGTCCTATTTTCAATTTGAGACAGCCAATTGGAAGCTGAGAATGTTACCTTTCAATTGCAACCGCCAGATCAACAATCCGACATGTGTGCACGGAGAAAAAATGTTTTAAGAGACGAAAAAAACATTAACACTAATAGTGATACACGGTGTAGTTTTGAAAGGCTCGACCAACTATAACTTGCACATTTGGTTCGAGAGGGCCTGCTATCATCTATTCGGAAAGCTTCCTAGAAGCCAGCGACAGTAGAAACACGTGTCGCCTGCTGACGTGGCATAGTACTGCTCCATAGATGCTGCATAGTAACAGCTGTACGGAATTTGTCTTTTTCATGCATGCGAGTTTAACCTTTAGAGTGACATGTCATTTTTGCTTATAATATGTATTCCAGGAACACATTAATAAGAGGAGAATTTAGACTACATATTGCGCTTTCTGTTGTATTTTTTGTCAAAATGGAATATGGAGAATACCAAAAGCAAAAAATAAACAAGCAAAATAATAACGGGATTGAATTGGAAGAATTGAATGAAAAAAACTGGAATCTCCAATTGAAGTTGAAATTGCAATTGAAATGGGAAGTGAAATTGAAAATTATAACTAAGATTAAGACCTAAGAGAAAGCAAAGTCTGCAATTGGAATTTTAAACCAAACACAGATTAAAAAAACATAACTGAAATTCTGACCTCAAATTAATTTCAAAATACTTAAATATTGCAATTGAAACCAAAATCGATGCGGGAGCTGAGATTGAAATTATAAATCGAAAAGTGAAATTCGTAAATGGACAAAGAAATTGGAATTGAAATATAACATTGAAGGGTGGGCAATACTTTTCAGGATGAGTCTAGATTTGTCCCACGTAGACGATCTCCTCAACCTTCCTAACACTTAGGTGGCTTTTGCACTTTTTACGAGATGTTCCTCTACCCCTCCAACCCCTGCCTTTGTATCACCTCTTTCCCCCTCATGGACATCCTCCATACTTTGTTGAATCATAGGGCTTTTGATCTCGAGTCAGGTGGCTTTTGCACTTTCGACGAGATGTTCCCCTCACCTCCCCTCCTACCTTATCCGCACTTCCCCTCCTACCTTATCCGCAGTTCCCCTCCCACCCCTACCTTTGTATTTTTTGTATGTATCTTCCCCCCGCCATGGGCATCCTCCATACTTTGTTAAGTCGTAGGGCTTTTGATCTCAAGTCTGGGCCAACTGCCCTCATTCAAGTGTCACATCCCGTCTGAGCACGAGGGTTGGGTTTAGTATTTGCTGCCTACTTGAGGGAAAGGTGCTTTATTGCCTTTATGCTTGTCGCTCAATTTATTGGCTAGGGATGATTCTTTTCTTGCACCCAGCGTCGTGTCACGTCGCGCCATGTCGCGTCACGTGTCTTTCGTGTTTCGGACGGTGTCTTATTCTTGTTGTCTATTTTGGAGGCGGCATATTCTACTCCTCCCATCACTTACAACAGATACATTGGTTTTCTCCACTTATTACGAAGCCACTTACGCCCGTCCAAGAATTAAGTTACGATAAGCTTGACGCCACCATTCGATTCGAGCTTCTCGAGGCGCTTCCTTTCGATTCTTCGCGTCCAGCTTTCTCTCCTAGGGGGGAGTTGGTTTTGGAGCTTGGCTATTGGCTCCACCTATTCTTTCACGCCGCCTCAGTTCACACCACCCTCAGGTTCAAGCTTTACCTCCCGCATCCACTTTCACTCTGCTCTCCATGCATGTCATTACGTTAAACATCAAGTTCAACATCAAGTTCTAATGTGCAAAATTGTGTTGAAACGCTAAATGCGGTTATTAATTGCCAATTATGCATATGAATTTCGTTCTTTATTGAGAAAGCAAACGATAAACTATATTACTACATGGGAACGAAGAAATGAGATGCAAGATAATCACATTTAGTTTCCCACATTTTCCTCACTTCAGAGCGCTGATCATGAAGCTGTTAGTAAGCAAAGTCGGTAAAAACTTCCTAAACAGACTACATCATCTCTCCAAACTGACAACAAATAAAGGATTCACACCTCATTTTTTTTTTTACGCTCGATTCTTCCTCTGCTCTCCATTTTTTTATTTTTTTGGTAGTTTGTTTTTATGTATGTTGCATTTTGCAGAGGGAATTATTGAAGCAGAGAGGTCCCACAGCAGAAGTGATGTCTCTACATAGTATGTCACTGACTGGAAATGATGTGAAAGAATATATTACATAAAAGAAAATTTTCATTAACAAGGCGCGATGAACCCATCTCAGCATAGAGTGAAAGGCAAAGTAAATGTTTATGAGACTAGACTCATAAAACTAAGGGAATCACAGATGACAATTGACAATGGGACACACACAACTAGATACCAGCTATCGAAACACAAACATGCACTATAAGAAAGCGACACATACATGTGATATTGCTCTTTATTTTTCAACTACTTCTCTTTCTAAACAACCGTTGTGTTCAACCGAGTCCGGAAAATCATCCAAGTGTCGATTTTGCCAAACTTTAAGCTTTAGAAGAAAAACGGTTTCCTAGAAACTTAAAAAACAAAAACTATATGCCCAATGTAAACGTCACTTCAACTCAAAAACACTTTAACTGGACATCTCTTGTCACATACAAAAAATCCTAAAAGCTCCACCAACAAAAAAACATAGACAAAACAACCCTCTTAGTCTACTCATTAAACACTAACCTACTCCCTTATAATAATAAAAACCCATGAAACTAAAGATTCTCAACATATTTCTGTCCCGTTAACGCTTTCCTATTGACAAACTCACAAGAGTCGCCTCCTTTTGTTTCACTCCTCCATTTAAACCGTTCTTCGTTACCCTATTTCTACTCACGAATTCACAAGAGACGACTCCTTTTGTTTCACTCCCTCGTTTAAACCGCTTCTCGGCTTCAGATTACACCAAAGTCCTGCCTTTGTGTGAATTGTGGCTCCTGTAACGAGTTCCACGTCTTCGGCCTTTCCCGTTAAACTGAAATCGAATCTCCGTAGAAGCATCGCCAAAGCCACAGTGGACTCCATTAGGGCAAATTGATCTCCAACACATTTTCGAGGCCCTCCTCCAAAGGGCAAAAACGCAAAATCTGCATTAGTCTGGAACACAAATCCACACCAAATAGGAAATGAAAACCTCGATAAAAAGGAAATGAAAACCTCAATAGAAAAGGAAATGAAACCTTGACAATGAGTAACCTCTAAAATAGGAAATAAACACATCGATGTTAGGAAATGAAAACCTTGATATCTTGAAAAGAAACCGGGCTAATAAGGAAAAGAAAACCATAATAATCGGAGATGGAAACTTGTTATTAGGAAATGAAAAGCTTGATGTTACCAAGCCTTAGAAAGGGAAAACGTCATTTTTGCAAAGGAAACAAAAACCTGAACCTGGATCACTAAGAAATAAGAGGGAAAACCTCCCATTTCATTTTCAAAAGGCCCATGATGAAAATTCTTCAGATTTTTAATCCCAGATTTTGTACATCGGTGAAAAAAAATGCGACTAGTCTCCAAAAAAGACCTCAAGGAAAAATCCTTTCTTGCTGTTTATTTACCTTTATAAATTTTACCTATTTCATTTACTCAAACACAAGAAAAGTGATAAAACAAGTCTAAACAGTGAAAGTTCAAAAGCTTTATAAAAGTTTAAAAGAATAAGAGCTCGTAAGCCAACAATGGAATATACCAGTTTCAACAAAACAAAACATTTCGACACAAAAGAAAACAAAAAAAACGAAGAAAAAAAAGCAACAAGAGAATAAAAAAACGGGATTTCTTGGTGGTTATAATCTCACTTCATTCGGGTATAACGAATTTTGTGCCCTGTTGGGATCATATCCTTCCCAGCCTTCGATGTTTTCACCACTTTTCGGTCGCAAAAAACGCTCCGGATCAAATGCCTCAGGATCATCCCAAAAGAATGGGGAACGATGCATATTGTAAATCTACAGATAGAAAATAAACATTACATTCAGATTGGTAAGAGTTAAGATTGGTAAAATTCAAATTGGTAATATTTTGCAAAAAAATAATTAATTTCGAATTGGTGTAAAGTTTCAGAAAGATAAACATTACGGGAAAATTGGAATAGGCTTTCAAAAACATAAAAAATAACTTCAAATCGGTATGATCTTTCAGAAAAGTAAACATGCCATTCAAATTGGTATAAACATTAAAAATAACATTATTTTCAAATTGGTATAATTTTCTGGTGCGTGATCCTTAGTCACTGACGACAAAACAGAGACAATTCTCCTGATTATAACTTTGCTATTTCCCTCTCTTTTTATCATATACTTTTAAATTTTCAAAAACCTATGAAGTTTCCTGAAAACGGAGCAGAGAACATTGAACTTAAGAAGTCAAAAAACGAACCTATAACTTTAGAAAAGGAAGAAAAAGGAGGCTTACAGAAATGAAAATATCTGTGCCTTTTGGGATTGGATAACCCTCGGATGCTCCCAAGTGGCCACCTAATATCACCCCATTGGTCGGTTCTCAGCTCTGATTCCAAACACATTTTTTATTTCCTCTTCTAATTACAGACAATGAACACAACCATAATTTTTTTCTGTGCCAGATAAAAGAAAACAGCAAAACAGAAAGAATATGTCGCATATGCTTTCAAGCTCATTGCGAATCCATATTATCCATATCCATAAGTGCAGTTTCAGACTCGTATATATCCTAAACCGTAATAACACAACATATAAAATTTGAATTTCAATGTGCTTACCTCCTCTAGACTTCAAGAAGATAATATATATTAAGGCTGTAATAAGTTTGTAGATTTGAGCTCTTAAGTAACTTTATGTTGTGAAGTGGGAGGCATTTCTACACTTTTTTTTATCGGTATATTGAGATTTGAGACGGAATAACTGTCTGGCATTCGGCCAAATGACCATTTGAGGTCTAATATTTGTGGTATTACAGTACACCGTGAATTGCAAATATTAGAGTAGATGAATTATTAGCCTGGGGTGAATACTAGGATTATTAATTTTAATTCAGTTCCAAATGGCGTGGCTTACATTGAACTGTTTCAATGCAGAGGGCAATCTGGAAACGAATTAGAATTATTAATTCACGACGTTGTTATTGAGTAACCCTCTCCTCTCCTCTCCTTCTGTCTACCTGGTAAGCAGTCGGACTGGAGAGATCGACGAATGAGAAGGGGAGGCTGAGGGAAAAGCCGTAAGGACTCCGCGACGATTAAGCGCACCAATCTGAACAATCCAATTGTCACTTCCTCCATTAAGAAGAAAAAAGAGAGCTAAAAAAGCAAGAAAACGGAAAAAATGGGACCTAAAAGTGCAAGGAGCAGAAAGAATAGGCAGAGTAGAAGATAAGAAAAGGAGCAAACACTGTGAAAGTAGATATCCTAATATTTAACACTGTTAAATTCTGTAACACTTTCTTTCCAATTTTTCTCCCTTTTCTTTTCAAAGCCTGGGAATCCTCACCGCAATTGCTTCAAATCCTCCAAAGTTGGTTTCCTATCCCCCAAAACTGAATCTACCTCCGCCTGTGCCTTTTGTACAACTTCCGGATGCTGTCAAAATAACAAAAAGAAAACATCAAAGAAAGTAAAAAGAAAAAAACAAAAAATAAAAAGAAAGAAGAAAACAAAGAAAGCATAAAAAGAAAAAAAGAATGACACAAAGAATGAAGAGCAAGGAAAACCACAGCAAAAACTTGAACAAAATAACTAAAACAAAAAAGTAAACCCAAAAACAAAAGAATATAGGTGAATGAGCCAATGGAATAATGAATGAACGAGCTTCCATTTTAGACTTTAGGGTCAAAAAGGAAAAAATAAAACACACTCAGCTCTCCCCACGAATGCACAAAAGAAAATTGTGGGGTTCTAACTACTGTAGTACCCACCCCTAAAATTTTTAAGCATTTGGGCTAGTTGAACTGTTTTAATGATGCTGTTGCGGTCATGTTCAAAACTGTCAAAATTCTACACGGAAATGTCCCAATAACAACATAAACAGCAAAACACGTTCTAATCTCTTCCGTCAAACCAAAGTTGAAATGTGAAGTCGTTGACGGACAGTAATACATACTACTTAGCAAAGTTCAGTATTCATCAAATTTCATGGAGCCAGGTTCAAATCCCAAAACTCAGTATTTCAAAGTTCAATTCTTAGGAAACAATTGAATAAGTATTGAACTGCCGTTGAGTTGAACAGGGTGGGTATACGGTATGTCAACTGCTACCACTGCAAGGTTTCAGCATTTTCTTTTATTAAGGTTTTCTACAAGGGCCATAATGAAATTTCAGGGATTATTAAGGTTTGAATAAGGTCCTCAGGTTTTTTCAGGGAAGTGCCGTCTTTTCAGGAGTATCCAAAGCTTAGTTCAAATGTACGAAAACCATTGGAATCACCGAATGAGGTTACCCAAAACAATACATATATTACACCAAATAGTATGTGTATAGCATGGGTTTACTGCAAATAGCGTTTCCAATTGTTTTAGCACATTTAAACTATGATTCATAGTGCTTACAGTTTCTCTAGTTTGTAGCGTCCCTTTCAGAGATTTTTAGGGTTTTGCAGCCGGTTTTAGGATTTGTTTTAACCTGTGCCAGGAGATATGTTGCCCAGGTGAGCACGGCGGCGGTCGTTTCGTGTCCTGCGACTAACATGGTCATAAGGTCATCACGGAGTTGTCGCGTCGTGCAATCCTCTCCCCTCATGTCCACTAAAAACCGCAGCAAACTGGCATCCTGGCAAGAGAAAAAAAAAAGCAAGTCCATCAAGCATGAAACAGAATAAGGTTTGCCAGGATTAAGCATCAAACAGAAGTCAGCAAAATGGCATCCTGGCAGGAGAATAACAACAAAGCCATTAGATTTGTAAGCTTAAGAAACTGGATTTGGAAGCGATACTTTATATTAATTTTCAATCAAAGAGTTAATCACGGAGTGAGTGTATGGTTTGTATAACGTCTAAGGATTGAAAAAATGAAGAAATTGGACTACCTTGTGGAAAGGCCAAAGAGAGTAGAGACTACGGGTCAAAGAAACAATTACGTCTTTATGTAAACAGGCAAGGATAGAGGAACCAAACTCGCAGCCCTTTCCGGCATTTTTGCATATCCGAATCTGACTGTTTGAGATATTAAAACATAAAATGTATCAACAACATCAATATACTTGGATTGGACATAGTCCAGAGCAAAAGGTAAAAAACCCACCTTCACTTTTGAGTAATCTCTTGATTGGAGTGCCTCCCAGTCATCTTCCTACATAGGGAACCACAACGAACCACCCACCACCAAAAATAGAAAAAAAAACAAGTGATGTTGGGATTGAAAATTTAATGTACACTTCCGTCCATGCATTTTACTGCAACGTTTTTAAAGTAGCAAAATATGTACCTCATTTATAAAAACATATTTTCAGCCTTTCCCTCTATCGCCAACTGCTCTCTCAATTGTTATCGACTCATTCCTGAAAACTTGTTCACAACATTTGGCTCACATAAAAAAACGGAAGAAGTTGAACAAAAATACCTGTCGAGTTTCACGAGCTCTTTCAATGAGATCATCCAAACAGTCATTGATAACTTTTAAGTCTGCGTTGAATTTCACTTGACGTGGAACGACGTACCTACATTTGGAGAATAAAATGAAAATGAACAAAATAACAAAGTGCTTTTGGAAAGCTAAAATGCAAACTTTGTTCTTGCCCAAAGTTAATGCGCAAACGTGAACATTCCAGTTCTTTCTTACCTTGCAAAGGGCACTTTCCAGTATGGGATATAAAAAGTGGATCGATGCTCAGCCTCATAGAGCGTTCCATAAACTGCCTGGAATCATATATGTAAAAAGATGAGCCAAAACTGAAACTATAACCAACTTTGTTTCATAAAACTAGAAGCAGAAAAGCGAGAGTGGGAGAGTCATAGCTGAAAAGTTACGCTTCACCGTCAGTTGCAAAAAACTGATAAACAGACACACACTTCACCTGAATGATTGGGGATTCCTTCGTGACTGAGCCAAAGTCATAATTGAAAACACTAATCCCAATGATGTCGAGAGCGAGACTGGAGTATTCGGCCTCCATCTCCACTTTCACACCCTCTTCTTGAGAACCGATTGAGGCCAAAAGTTGGTCCAATTTTGCGATTGAACGTTCTGTGCAATCTCCAAAAACACTTACCATGGCTTCCAAATAGGCAGCATGGAACGCTGGTACAATTGCTGTTCCGTTTTCTCAAAAACAAGGACAAGGATCATGTTGGTTAGTATCCAAAGCAGGAACGCAATCCAAATCAACCTTGAGGGAAGGAACTCGAAAAAACTTACATGCTCTAACAGTACAAAGATTCAGGAAGAAAACTGGGTAAGTTTTTTCCATTTGTCATTTGCAACCACATTTATGGAATGAATAAGTAAAGATGTGACAAACGCAAGCTACCAATATCGGACTCGTAAGCTTTACTAAAACAACATCTGTGAAAGCATAAATGTAAGCTATGCGAGTAAAAGTCATTGTCCTTAAAAGTTGTAGAAAGGACGCAAAAGCAAACAGCCGTCACAAGCCTAACTTGTTCACATCGTGGTCAGTTGTCGTGAATTTCGTAAGTTGAAAATTTAAATACAAAAAGCGTTAAGTATGAAGAAAAAATTCCCACAAACCTCGTCTTCGCACCTTCCATGTTTCCAAATCAGCAGGAATGAGCCCTTTCCCCATGATTGGTTCCAAGATGTCTGCAAGGACACCCTGTAAACAACAACCGGAAAAATAAAGAATTAAATACAAAACAAACAAATTTGAAAAAAAATGAGTGAACCTGACCAACCCAAAACCTTCAAGGCAAACTTTAGAATCGCATGCATTCTCAGCCAATCATCTCCAAACGTGTCGTTGTTTAGTTATGCCTCCTCAACACTATTTTCCACTCTTCTCCCTTTCAGGAACACCATGATCTGCTGACAAAAACAAAATGTAAGAATTGTTTGCCTATGTTTGCACCACATAGTTTGTGATCTAAACCTCAACTACATTAGGTGTCCCGATAATCTCATTTACGCATATGATTTTGACGAAAGAAGGTGAGGCATGTCAGGCACACCTTATCATAAGAAAATGCATTTTCACGCAACACATGTCGTGCCACGATTGGATCGGATATGACCACAAACGCTTTTGGGCCGAAAGCGAGCTTGTACACTCCTCCATGCTGTTTTCAAAGGTAAAGAAAACAAATGACCACACGTCATGAATAAAAAAAAAGGAGATGGAAGCTACAATGATAACTCAATGTGTACTTCAGAAGACCATCTGCGTGTAAAGTTTCTGAGCTAATCGCAAACATACTGAAAGATGACAGCTCGTGCATTCAAAATGCTGTTCTTGCAAATATAGGCATATTCTAAGCAAACTCCTTGCCATTTGAAAGTCCGTTATTTTATTTAAGTCAAACCATCATAAATGTTGCAGAAGCATACTTGTCGTAATAACATTTGGTGCACCACATGCAAATTCTCCCTGGTCCATGATTTAAAGTCCACTTTTCCCATTTTACGCCCATTGTTCACGACATAACACATGATAGCTGACACTTTAACGAGCCACGTTTGACAATTGAAAATTGCCATTTGCCCTTCAAGGATTATGTTTAAGGTACAATAACTGCCATATGATATTGTTTTTTTTCATCAAGTTCTTTATGGCCCAACTCCTACCCTTCCACACCCAGAAATTCTCCCACCTGGATGAACCAATCATAGAGAGCGAAGAAGAGAGGTCGTCCGAAGAGATCCGATACTGCCCCTTCTGCCACGGGCATTGCACCCCCTGGCCCTCCACTTAGGGCAGCTGTAAGGACATTGCTGAGAGAGTCAAAGAGAGACTGCATGTCTGACTTTGGAGCTTTCGGTGGTGGAGGTTTGGTCTCAAGGGACATCCTGCCAATGAAATTAGAAGCATCATTCATGGTTAGAAGGCGACAGCGGTGACTCTTTTTAAGAGAACAAATATAGTAGTGAAAGTGAAAGGGGCAAATTTTGCAAATGTAAGTCCCAAGAGTAACTCCTCTCATAGCAGCAACTTGCTCTTTTCAGTTTCCCTGGGGGAAAAAAATATTGAAATGAAAAAGTCCAAATACGATGTACAAAAGACATCCTCACGCACAATTTTTGCAATTATAAAAATTCTGGCATCAACAAATAAACGCAAAACTGTGGACATTGGATTGAACATCTTGAGCGATTCAACATGCATCACTATCAGAGTGTGGTTTATACAAGTGTTACTATTCTTATTCAGTTCCAAATGACATGGCTGGTCTTGACCGTTTAAAGAATTAGCTTAAAAAAAAAAACAATTTGTGTTATTAACGCTAATTTGCGGTCAGAAGGCAAAAATAACGCCAAATTAGTGATTGACGCTAATAGTACAGAAGTGGATAGTGATTGTTGAACACTGAAACCTGATGAGCTTTGATCATTTGACATGAAATATAATATCAAATGTCATGTAACCGAGAATTTCGAGCTGAGCTGCTTTTCCTACAGAGGTTTGTTTTTCAAACAGTGAACAAAAAATGTCAAAATTTAACACGATACCCTTTATATTTTACGCAGTGTGAACACATGAGTTTCCTATCTACATGAGAATGTCAATAACATTTCCATGCAGCAAAAGCTTGGAAATTGTTGCACTTGAAACTAGAAGTAGAAGCAACCTGAAATCAATTCTAATGCGTAGTTTGACCTTTTGTACATGATCTCGTTGTTTGAACAATTCCGTTGAATATGTGAGTAAAACATGCACTCTATGTGAGTAAAACATGCACTCCTGGTCTACTATGTATGGAAAAAAATCAGCTTGTAATACATAATTTCAAGGTTTTAAGATAGTTGATAACAATCGCAGAAACCTGTGTGCTTGAAGTTGTCAAGATTGCCCCTTAACACTGAACACATGTATTTTTCATAAAATTATAGTCTTAACAATGTTTTTCTTCCTTTCTTGTACATTCTACTTCCGTGTTTTTGATTCAGTCATGATGCACTTCAATGAGAGGATGATTATAAAGACAATTCTTTATAACAAGATCACATATTTTTTTATGAGTTTCATTCCAACTGCACCCTTTCACCACATATACAGAAAAAAAAACTTGTGATTGTCAAGGTTATGAACGTTGACATGCATAAAATCTCAATAGAATTCATATTGATTTTTTTGAACACTACAAAATGATTAAACAAATGTATCCAACTTAGTGTCGTTATCTCCTCTCATACAAATTTAATGTTAAATATTCAGAATTTGGTAGTTTCAAAAAAGCAATGTTAGACCAGAACAGGAACATCAAATGCACATAAAATTTAAACCAGCGTCATCTTCAATGCAAATTACGTCGACAATTAGTTGTATGTTGCTTTCCTCGACCGTGCAAAATCACAAAATAGACCAAGTTGTTGCCTAAAAATGAAGTATAATAGTTTGTTTTGATGATTATCTATAAAGCCAACGGCTGTTGAACAAGTCAAATAAACAAAACGGCATACAGTGAATGTTGGAACGTTGTTAAGACAACGCAGCTAAAAGCTTTGCATGCCAATAGAATGGGAGAAGGCTCAGAGCTATATCTGCCGGCAGTAAACGGAAAACCTATGCATTTAGGGTCTAACTTTATGTGGCGACAAACTAGTGCAATTTATACAGAAATAGATTGATACCCTGTCCAAGTAACACTGTTGCGCTTTGCTTTGTTAGACACACTGGGAATCGGGTAAAGTGGTTCAAACCTTTAAACAGTGGTCAAACAAGTACACAGGATTGCATTGTAGTACGAGCAGGGTGTAACTTAAATGAATAACGCTTTTGGGGCTTCCTACCTTAGTGTTGATCCATGACAGAGTTAAATCGAAGCGACAAGGGAAACTAATTAACCATTGGAACATTTTCAGCTCTGATTACATTCCATGTTCATAATGTAATAAAAATATCTTTAAATATTCAATCCAATAGCTAAGAATATGGACTCCTGATTCACATGGTACAGTATAGTTAACTCTCTTGAACCGTAACCTTCTAATATTCAGAACAATAAAAAAGCATTGAAGGAGTTAAAGAGACTCACCTATAAATGACATTGTGTACATTAGCATGGTTGGAATCCAGACAATCATGCTAACAAAAGACAAAAGACAAAAGACAAAAGGCAAAAGAAAAACAAAAGACAGGACAAAAGACATGCAAATTACTATACAGTGAATTGGAAATTGATAAAATATGGCTGTAGTTTGAGCAAAACCAAATTATTCTCGAAAAGTGCCCCCTACGAGTTTTCAAATTTATCGGGTACATGCGAAAAAAGTCGAACACGCGAAGGAATCCAGACAGCTTTCTACCGAATGAGAAAAAAAACCCCTTGAATCCAATTCCATTCCAAGACCTACATACACCTTTCTAAACTTATTGTCAACATGTTAACAATATTATGAAACTACAAGGTCATGCAACCATCTCCATACCTGACTCCTCCGCCGAAAGAGTCTTTCTTTCGTCCATATGAAGCCATTCTCCCGAAACGTGGTCCATTCCTGGTTTGCCACGTGGACAATTTGTAGGAGGCTGACACATGTACGGAATTACAGCGGAAACGTGTGAGACTGACAATTCCACTATCCGATTCAGATTGCAAAAAAGAGTGTGACGAAGAGGGAGATGACAAGGTGACGGAGGCTGAGAGAGCTTGGAAAGCCATAGCTACAATTTTCATCAATGTGATATTATGATCCTTCCTAAGGATATTTGCCCTAAAATTTCGAAAAAGCAACTTTCTTTTGGATGAATGTCGGTGGGAACATGCGAAAGTACTCGTCACTAAAGAATCCAGATCGGACGGTCCAGATTGGTTCATAGAATCTAGTTGTGCGTTACGATTGGTTCTCCCGGCCTTCCCATCCAATCCGCACGGATTTTGAAAATCTCTGCAAGTTCTTCTTTCTCCTCTTCCATTTCCTTCTCACATTTTTGTTCTGTCTCATTCCTAGTTTTGAAGGAGGAGCTGGAACTGTTGCAAGCAGTTTTTACATTGCAGAGAGCAGATTTTATATTGTAGGGAGCAGCTTTCATTGCTTTTACATTTTAGAGAGGATCTTTTACTCATTTGACTTATGGCAACTCAAGCAGTTCATATTTCCTCAGTATGTCGTCCACTGCAGAGAGTGACAGTAGAGGCGGTAGCTACCTCCTCTTCCACTGTGAAGTGCTCAGCAGTCTCACGTCAGTCTGCTGAGGATAAAGTAAAGGGCTGGAAATCCTTTTCAAGCGGTGTTAAAGTTTTGAAATGCAAAGATGGAGGTTTGAAGTACACTGATGGAAGGAAAACTTTAAGAATAGAGGCTGCTAAACGAGTATCATCTGGAAAGAACTTAGTATTAAGCTCCACATTAGTTATTGAGGAAGGCAATGAAGAGAACGTCAAGAAGCTCTGTGATGGTTTATTATCCTGGGCAGAGGAGAAAAAGGTGTGAATTTTATTAAGTAAAATATAATGTTGTTGTCCTTATTCTTTTTTTTGTAATCTTTTTCATTCTTGTTGTTGTCGCTGTTGTTGTTATCGTCACTGAATTGCATTGCAAATACCTTTTCAAAAAGCTGGTCAAGAATGGACTGTCGCATGGTTTTTCTTTCAATGTTTTGGTGCTTTACCGCATAGATTTTGTGAACAGTCTGAATACACGTTATGGATTAATAACTCCCTTTTATCGATTTTGTTTGGGGATTACAGAAAGACAGGAAGTCCGGAGTGCTACATTTTGAATGTAGCACTGATGCGTATGATAAGAATGTTTACCATTTTTGGGAACGATATGATAGCTTCCCATCCATGAATGAGATTCGGTCTTCTCCTGAGCACTGCCAGTTTATGAACGAGGTACGTTTTACCTGTTTGGTTTCTTGTATCGCTGATGCTAAGCCGCCAAATATGGCCGTAGTTAGAATGTGCAAAAACAACTGGAAACACTACATGTAGCTACCCTGTACTGTACCCGTAGTATATGGTATTATGCGCTAAAATACCTGTACAGTATGGGGTTACCATATATAGCCTTTCCAATACTTTCCGCACATTTGATTTATATTAATGACTGCTGTATGTATAGTTAGAGCAGGAAGTCT
Organism: Zygnema cylindricum; assembly: GCA_037447655.1. NCBI lineage: Eukaryota > Viridiplantae > Streptophyta > Zygnematophyceae > Zygnematales > Zygnemataceae > Zygnema > Zygnema cylindricum. Next base: position 132,354 of record JBBHKE010003316.1, on the reverse strand, counting down.
TATTTGCTGTCGTGTATCATTCGTTTCTGGTTCTTAGGGGTATGTTTGTTCTCTTTCTTGTCAGAAGTAGAGGACTTGCCTCTTTTATATATATTCAAATCCTTTTGATGTTGGAGTTTTTGGAGATTTAAAGGAAGGGAGCTCAGATTGTTTTCCTATTCCAAAATTTTTACATCTTTTTCCTGTTCAGTGGTTGCTTGCTAGATTTACATCTTTGCTATGCCATTGTTCTTCCCCCTTTATGTCAGATGGCTGTATTAATCGTGCATGTCAAGTATTTGCTCTTGATAGTTGTGATTGTATGTTTTTTACTTGCATGGTTTTTGAAGGATTATTCTTAAAATGTTGCAGTGGCACCTTATATCTGATGGCTATATTTCCACTTGTTGGTCTATTTTAATTCTTATAGTTATCTTTTTATTGAACCACTCAGATTCTAACGCTTTTTTTTAGTTGGCTTTGAAATGTTTTTTTCTGTTGTTGGCATAGTAGTTCATAATACTTAGCTAAATTTTCTTACTATTTTATAGTAAAGCAATAGACTTATCGTAAGACCTCATTATTATAATTCTTAACTTTCTTGTTTGATTTGATTGACCAGGTGCGTCCAATGTTGAAGGAACCAGTGGCTTTGGCGGCATATGAATACTACAATGGCCAGATTGGTTGCATGTTAAATCCTATTGGTATGGACCTCTTCCCCTTCTTAAACAATTTGCGTTTGTGATATGACACAGTCAACCTCATTTCTCAAAATTTTCTTTCTGAGAGTCCCGGATATTGGCTCATAGCTGGTGCATTGTTGTGAAAGTTACAAATAATTAGGGACAATGCTAACCATTATAACAGCAGCTAAAATTTCTATTTATCTTTTAGCGATTGTAATGGTAGTAAGTTTCGCCTCCAGTGCTCCAATCGATCAAATTATTGTATAGTAGGCAGATTTTTGAACTCCTTCAGTTGTTAGCTGTTTTATTTAAGCAACAGAAAAGCATTTTTATTAAGCTCAACTCTTCAGTAAGTCTCTTCCATCCTTCAGCACACTTACCTGTCAATTTATTCTACAATGTCTATTTTACACAATAAGGTGGTGGTTACTGCATGCATCCTTGCTTGGAGCTCAGCGTTAGAGAGGGAAAATGAGAACAGATGAGAGTTGTGGGTTTTCTTAGCAAGGACAAGAAAGAAATGGTTCTTCCAGTAGAGCTTCAAATAGTAATCTGGAATAATTGAAGTTGTCTTCCAGGTTTCCAACTTCTGTTAAGCTGTGGGCTTTAGTAAGGGGCGAATGGTGGGTAGTTGCCATTTAATATATTCTATGGCATATCTTGTCCCAAGTGCATGCTCATCAATTGTCTGTAGTTTGTTATAACAACGGATGCTAAGTTTATTTAAGATGTTTAGAGTTTAGTCAGTTCTGAAGATGGATTTCTCTTAAAATGTTTTCCTTGTCCTTGAGTTTGGCATTCATGTGGTAATTGATATAATTGTCAGCTTCATTTGTCTTGGGTCTTCAATTCGCCCACTTCTATGATGTAAAGTTCAACATTTTATCCTCTGTGTGCCATTTACAAGTAGTATTTTTGCATTACCATTCGGTTTCTCATGCCCTTGCTACCTTGAATCTCTTATATCTTTTCCAATATGTTTTCATATATGTTTCTTATATGTTTAATATATATATATATTTTTTAACTTTCTACATTTTTTTGTCTGATTGCAGGTCCTAAGGGTGAGGGAGGTCTAGATGACGCAACCGGACAAGGAGGTAGTGGAGGAGGTGCAAGTTATAAGCAAACATCGTCAGGAGTGAGACAGGGTATCAATGATTCACCAGAGGAGAAGAAGGTTTGGGGTTTAGAGAGGGCTTTGGAGTTGTCTTCTCCTAGAGTCGCGTCAGAAGCCGCAGCCAATGCCAGGGAAGCAGCTGTCGGGGCCGCGGCAAAAATTGCAGAAGGCTTAGCAAACCTTTTCAACACTAACAAGAAAAAACCATAAACAAACAATGATGTTCTATGTCATTATTTTTGCATTATTTTTGCATAAAAAGTACGGCAATGGCTTTCTTCTGGAACGCCTCCTTCTTCAGGAACAGGCAGGGTTATGTAGCTCTACATGTATATGGAAACTTAAGAAGACAACTCAAGAAGCTTGACAGTCGTAACGACAGGCGAGGTTCTCATGTTGCTATCTTTCTCTAGTGTCCTGTTTTTATAGTTGCTGTATTCTCAATACAAGGATTTTCTAGGTTCGTTTATTTGTAAGAATGTAGATGTGATCCATTTTTTCCAAATGGGTAAAACAGTTTCTGTTCTTCATCTTTTTGCAACTGTGATGTTCTGGAGGTGAGAGTGTTAGTCATCAGTTAACTGGAAAGTCTGTGAATTCAAAATATCTTCGGAGATGTTTCAAGGAAAAATCCGCTTTATTGAAAATGTTTTGGTGGGTGTATATGGATGGACCTAGTTTTCCTTTTGTTGCGACCTTTTGTTTCGAAGCATCGAATGTTTGTGAAGGACGATTTAGCTGGGAGCTAAACTTATCCCGGATAATCTGATATTTATAGTATTTATAATCGCGTTAATGATATTTTGTCATTTATCGAAACTTCTTTATGTGCACATGTCTGATTCTTATTTGAGGACCACCAACCGAAAGGTACGAATCTCACATTCCACCACAACCCTTTTTACAGGGAGAAAGGTCAACCTAAAGGGGTGAAGAAACCCTCATTAGTAATAATGATGCACGGTGACTTTTCATCTAGTCATGGTCATAGAGGAATTGGGACACTGATTCTGACCCATGTTTCAAATTTGCTACATACTCCCACCCAGTGAACAAAGTATCTTTCTACAAGCAGCAGAATCTACACTGCCAATAAGATTCAAAGTGAAACAATTTTTGACCAATTTACTTGTACTGCTTTTTATTACACAATTTTCAATTTTTCAATCGTGGCACCAAGCTCAAAGGGTCCTACAATTATCTTGCAAATGCTTGCCAGAGAACCAAAATCCTTCGGTCGATCACAATGTCGTCTTTTCACTGCCCAAAAAATGTTTCACAGTGATGGATGGTATACTTGACATTGTTAAACCTCACAAGCTCTGTTTTCTGGCCAGTTGATTGATAATGGGAGCTTGGTTGTATTTTCTAGTCAAAGGTAGATTTCCCAGTGAATGATACTTCGGACATACACCATGAATCGCTATTATTGTTAATGTTTTTTTTGCCACTTAAAACATCTTTTCTCCGTACACACATGTCCGATTGTATATCTGACGGTCGCGATTGAAAGATAAGTTTCTCAGCTTCCGATTGTCGGTGTCCACGTGAAAAACGGACAATTGTGTTCGGAGAAAAGATATTTTGAGATATTTTGAGGGTTATTATTAACCCTAATAGCGATTCAGGGTGTAGTGTCCAATGCTCATAGTGTCCAAATCTTTGAATCTCGCTTTTCCAGACTGCACAATAGAAGGCACACATAGCCTAGTTAATCCAGAAAAATAAGCAATAAGGTGCTGATATTACAAAAGACGACACAAAATTCTTCTGTACAAAGTCCAATGGCTAGAGGAACTAGGGGAAGACACACTAAAAATTATGAGCATCAAAAGCGAAAGATCAAGATCAAGATTTAACGCGAAAGATCTGTGACAGTTGTCCGCGTTACCAATGTCATCTGTCTTACCGAACACGACAGTACACCGTGGATCATTTCTGGAAGGTTTGGTGCGACAATATTCTAGCCTTTGAACCTAAAATAGTAGTCATAATGAAAGGATTTATAACGTTTTCCTTACAAATGATAAGCGCATACGCCATTTTGGATTGGCGCAAGCGTTTACGTTAGCCTGTACAAAATTGTATAATCTTAGTACAAAATCGTACAGTTTAGTGCACTTGTGAAAGGATTTGACAAGCAATCCGTTGACAACCTTAGACCTCTAAAAGGAAAAGTCTTTATTGCAAAAATTGCGATGGCAAAACCATCTGAGTACAAAAGGGGTAAAACTGAAATAAAAAGTGCAAGCAACCAATTAAGTTCTTGCTGCGGTTGTGCAACATCTCCCTTCATATCAAAATAAAAATTGACGCGGCGGTCCAAATGTTACGGTAAGTAAACTGTAAAGACCACATGTAAAGGGTCTGCCGCAAGCCATGTTTAATCACTTGAAATTGCCTCCCTCTTTCTCTCTCCTTCGGTGAGAAGAGCGATCCCTCTCTCCTTCAACATCTTTAGGTTTTTTTGGGTTTATAGGGTTTTCAATGGTTTTTAGGGTTTTTTAAACATCTTTATTTCGTGCCACCCTCCCTAAAGGCCACAAAAACTGAAAGGGGAACGTTAAAAAGACAGGTAAAGCAACAGGAAAAGAGAGAGAATAGTGAGAGAGTATCCATCTCCTTTTCCCTCTCCATGTCCCTCTCCCTCTCCCTCTCTTCATTCCCCTTTCCTCCCTCTCCCTCTACCTCTCTCTTTCCCTCTCCCTCCCGCTCTCTCCCTCCCCCTCCCCATTTCACCCTCCCTCTCCCTCTTCCGACCCCTTGAAATTTTAATGGAGAGGGAGAGGGAGAGGGAGAGGGAGAGTTAGAGGGATGGGGATGGGGATGGGGGACGGGGAGGGGGAGAGTGAGGGGGAGAGGGAGAGGGAGGGAGAGAACTACCTACTCTCTCTCTCTCTCCCTGCCCCCCCCTTCCCTTTCTCTCACCATCTCTTTCAGAAACTCTCCCTCACCCCTTCCCGCGCACTTGTCTCACCCTCCCTCTCTCTCTCTCTCCCTCTTCCGTACTACTTTTGTGAGAAGGGCGAGAGAAAGCAACCCTCCCTCTCCCCCTCCATCTCCATCTCCCTCTTCCTCTCCCCCCCTCTCCTTCACCTTTTCTCTCACCAATTCTCACTCTCCCTCTCCTCTCTCTCTCATGGTTTGAGAGCCGGAGAGGGAGATGCAGAGGGAAAAGAAGAGGGAAAGGGAAAGGGGAAGACAAAAGGGAAGGAACGATAGAGGAAAAAGAGAGGGAAACAAAAAAAAGAGGAAAAAAGTGAGTGCATCGTGCTCTCTTTCCCCCTCCTTTTGACGCTCCTCTTTCGATTTTTCAGAGCTTTATGGAGGCTGAGACAAAAAAGAGATGTTGGAGGAGAGTACGATGCTCCTCTCACTCTCCTCACCAAAGCAAGGTGAAAGATGGAGGCAATTTCAAGTGTTTAGACATGGCTTGTGCCCAACCTTTTTTTTAGATGTGGTCAATCCAGTTTACTTACTGGAACATTTTGAACGGTCGTATCGACAATTGTTTTCATATGACGGCCGACGGTCACAACTACGACAAAAAATTCCCCAGTTGCTTACACTTTTTAGGAGGTCAAAGGTAATCAGTTGGCAGCCCGTCAAATCCCAACATTAACTCCGACCAAATTCATACTAGTTTGTTCTTGAATTGTGCGATTTCCTATAGAATGACGGAGGTGCCAAAATGACACATACGCCTATTATTTCCTACTTTTAACGCTAATTCTTTGAACGGTTCAAAATTAGCTTACCCATTTTTTATTGCATCAGAATTATCAGCACGAATATAAACCTTACATAAGAACTTATTCACTCTAATAGTGATTCAAGTGTAACAGAGATCTCATCTACGTCTTCTATTACAATGTTTGGTTGCCAAGTTTTACGTTTCGTTTGCAAACATGCCATTTTGTTACAACACTTGTATAATATGTCAAATTTGAGCTGCCTGCTTAGAAGAAACTACCGTTTAGAAGAAACTACCACCAATGTTCCACCGACACCCTGCACGGTGCACTCTCCATGTTCACAAAATGTCTCCCAAATGTTTCGCAGGTATTTCCCACAATGTTTCCAAGAGGCTCTTTAAAATTTTGCTGGGAAAAGTTAAAACATATTTGTATATTCCAAACTTGTGCATTGATGTCGACATCTTTAGTGCATTCATAGGCTTACGTCTACAGTATATTCATAAGCCATGGATATTCACAACGCGCGATGGTGAACAATCTAAAGTCAATGGAAATTATAGAAAGGAATCGGAAAAAACTGGCATAGAATCAAATACCAATACCATGAGTGTAAAGAATCGCACGTGATTATTTAATCAATGGCAAGGAGAGCATGACTGCCCCCGAAAAACAGTCAATGTTTAACAGTCAATCGTAAACAGACAAAAAAATAAACATCTCTACACCCTAAAATACTACCAAAATTGTTGTTCCAACTGCAAGGAGAGCATTACTCCCTCCGAAAAACAAACAATTATCAGTATATAAATAAGAGAACTACGTTCGCCTTCGGGGAAACCATTATATAGGAGCCGTGTCTGTCTCGATTTTTTTTCTGTCACATGGCCGTACCGCGGGCACGATGTAGCGCTGCCGCCCGTCGCGGTACAGACCGCCATACAGTGGCACAATTTTGCGCTGCCGCCCGCCCGTTGACGTAATTTTACGCTGCCGCCCGTCGTCTGCTGGCGTAATTCTACGCTGCTGCCGACCGGCATAATTCTGCGTTGCCGCCGGCTGGCGTGATTCTACGCTGCCGCTCGGTGGGGTAATTCTACGCTGCCGCTCGGTGACGTAATTCTACGTTGCCGCCAGCTGGCGTTAATCTACACTGCCCCCCGCTGGCGTAATTCTACGTCGCCGCCCGTCAACAGTACATACTGCCGTACCTGGCACAATGTAACGTTGTCGTGCGACCATCCGCAATACGGACCGCCATACCGATGGCGTAATGCAACGTTGCCGCCCGCCAGTATCTACGAACGACCACCGGCAGTATCGTAAAAAAAACACTTTAAGCTGATCATATCACCCTATGGTTTTGTTCCCATGAAGAGTGTATTACTACTGTCAAGCGAAAAAATACAAAATTAAAAATCGGTTTTTTCGATTAAAAATTATATAACTTTGGCTGCCGTGTTGAAAACCTTAAATAGGCGATATCTGTGTGCGCGCGCGGCGGTGTCTGTACGTCCGCGCGACCCAAAACGAGATGTCCCTTACGACCACGACTCATGTTCCCATGTGCCGTCGGTGCAAAATTGATGCCTCAACATACATCGCAAGAGCAAAAAAGGAAAAGGTACGCGTGTGCCATCCCGGCTCAATTGATGCCTAAAAATACATATCAAATGAAAGATTACGAAATATTGTAATTCGTAAGAAACGGTTATTAATAGAGGGATATATTATTATTATTGTTGATTTACAATTCACATTACATGCAAGTACGTTGCTAAGTCGTGAAATATACAAGCAGTAATAATATATCATTGCATTTTTTCTGTTTTAAATTGGGGTTGATTTATGAAAGCGACACAAAATGTGTAGATGTCAGTAGCGTACATTACTTCACTATTGCAGTTTGAAAGAGTTTATGATGCGTATGTGACCCTACCGCAAACACCCTATGGTTGTTGTTGCAAAGTGTGTAAACATGAGTACGCATATTTGAGCTGAACAAGAACTCACAATATGTGATCCAACAATGTACGAACTGACAATATGTGAACTTACAATATATAAACCTACAAGATATGAACTGCAAATGTACGAACCAACAATGTATGAAGAGAATATATAAACCGACAATATGTGAACCAACAATATATGAACAGATATGAATCGCCAAAGTACGAACCGACAATATATGCACCGGACATATATGAACCAACAATATGTGAACCAACAATATATGAACGGACAACAAGAAAGAGGGAGAGAGGAGAGATAGATGACGAAGTGGGAGAGAGAGAGGGAGAGGGGAGAGACAACAAGAGAGAGGGACGGGGGAGAAAAAACAAGCGAGATAGGAAAAAGAAAGGGGCGTTGAATCAGTGTGTCTAACACTAATAGCAATCCATGGTGTATTTAGATGTTTCCATAAACAAGAGCAGGTAATACAATGTGAAAATTGACATATCTTTTACAATAATGAAATAAAGAAGTTTCGAAAGAAACTTATCCGTTAGCATTGTTAGAGCTATAAAAAGTTAATATCAAAAATTATGTTTAATCCTAATTGGGTTGTTAACTTTTTAAAGTAAGCTGCATAGGTATACATACTTCGACACACTTATGTTCTAACACTACTATTTCTTCCATGGAATATTCTTGCTGTTCGGAAGTGTGTATGCTTTCTATGCTTATACCATCACTCTATGGTTGTTGTTCCAATAAAAGTTGCAGAGAGACTCTTGTCGTACAATTGCTTATTGAACACATGAACGTATATTTGTATAATACTTTGGTAAGGCTCAAGAAAGCGTGATAAAACAACACACGATACATGCCCATATAACAAGCATAACAAAACACGACACGAATCATGTCCGTGTAACGGGCATTGATTGACTTATGTGAACAAAAACATTGTGTAACAAAACACACCAACATGAGATCTGTAGCTAAAAATAAAACATTTGATTCTAAAAATAAAACATTTGATTTCTGACAGTTACACGTAGATATAGGCGGAGAATGGTTAGTTAAGTATAGTTAGTCAGTTGAAATTGCTAGAGCCACACACCATTGAACGTTATTTCAAAGGTGACACTCAGTCATCAATTAACCCATTTAATCTCAACTACAATATTCCTGTTGTAAAGTAGACTAAATATGATTATGAACTTCAAAACATGTTTGTTTGCACAGAATGACATCTTACATGGGACATTCTCTCGGTTTAAAATTGTCTATATTTGTGTTGTAAATCAAAACACCCTATGGTTGTTATTCCCACATATGATTTATATTTGTATAGGTCATAAAAAAACCCACCTGAAGTTGTTCCCAAACATATAGAGTACAAAAACTCTATAAAACCTTAAATACACACAACACGAACTTCGCCCGTGTAACGGGCATTAATTTACTAGTCAGTATATAAATAAGGGAACGTTGTTCGCTTTTGGGGAAACCCTTATATAGGCGCTGTGTCTGTCTCGATTTTTTTTTGTCACACGCAGTACGGACGGCCGTAGCGCTAGCGTTGCCGTGTGTCGCGATAAAGACCGTCGTACGGATGACACAATGTAGTGTTGCCGTGCGTCGCGGTACAGACCGCCGTACGGATGGCACAATGTAGTGTTGCCGTGCGTCGCGGTACAGACCGCCGTATGGGTGGCACAATGTAGCGTTGCCGTGCGTTGCAGTACAGACCACCGTACGGCTGGCACAATGTAGCGTTGCCGTGCGTCGCGGTACAGAGTGCCGTACTGCTAGCACAATCTAAAGTTGTCGTGCGTCTCGGTACAAAGATCCGTACGGGTGGCACAATATATCGTTGCCGTGTATCACGGTACAGACTGCCGTACTGCTGGCACAATCTAAAGTTGAAAACAGTCCCCACTACAGACTACCGGCCCTACCGGCCCCTAATAAAGTGTCGTTAAAGCATAAGGGTACCAAACGTACGGATTTTCATTTTTTTACGAAAATGCGGTTTTTTTTTTAAAGGTTTTGAAATTTTCGTTAAAATTGTATACTTTTCGTGCACGAAAATAAGTACGGACAAAATGTACGAAAATCAGAAAAAGGTTGAAATAAGAAATCGACACACATTCGCATGTTTTTAGGGTAGCCGTGAAAGTCTGTGTTCACATATTCGACGCCTGAATATGTGCAAACAGGTTAGGGCTATTTTTTTTCGTCTTTATGACTTTAAATCAAATCTGCGTACGATTTTTCGTGCGACGCGCTCAATTTCCACTGTCGATGTCCTCATCTGACACTTATTCTATACGTCAGTACAAAATAATAACAAGCTTTTGTACGGACTAACATTTTGTACGCAACAATATTTAAAAGCATTCAAATTAGTAACTAACGCGATCTAAACAGTACCAATATCTGAGTACGATTTTCCGTGCGACGCACTTAATTTTCGCTGTTGACGCCATTACCCGACATTCTGACACTTATTCTGTACGCCTTTGTGAAATAATGCGCAGTTTAAGTACCAACTGACACATTTTGTACATTTCACTATCAAACAATATGCGATGCAAGGCCAGCGGAAGCCGGGAGAAAATCTTTCATGGAAGATATAATAATAAACCCGATACTTTTATACATGAGCCCATACCCTAAGTTGTAGTAGTACTTTGGAATAAATGTTGTTTATTTTATATATTTTATTATGAAGTTAAAGTCGGTCAACGCATTTTAATTTTTTTGCATTTGTTCCTGCGCATATAACATTATTTTTTCGATGTTTCATGGGTGCATTTAAAACGGTTGGTACATCTATGGTTAAAAGTATAGTTCAAAAGTAGGCGTTTTTATGGTAGGCCTTTGGTAGGCGCAAGTTGTGTTATGGGCTTTTCATGCGATCTTCTTAGATCACTACTTTGATCAGCGACCGTCCGATCATCCGAATTTGACGGTGTAAATATTTTTTTTTGGTCAGAATGTTTTAATTGGCCCGAATAGGTCTGAATACAATATGGGTCTTAAAGTCATATTGTATGTTTTGCATACAATAGGCATATTGTATGGGCCTACTTTCACCTACTTTTGAACTATGGTTAAAAGTAAGTGCGGTCCTCCAAAAGTGGCGCATAGCGTGCAAATTGCGACAAGCTCAAACCATAGATGTCCCGTGCGCATATTACGCACGAAACAAACACGCGAATACTATGCACAATACGCATTTAACGATGAGAAAAGTGTTATAAAATGCGCACGTGACTGTGTAGCTGTACATTTGCGTAAATTTCTTGACAATGTCCATACATTTTCGCACCTTTTAGGGTTATTTAACGGATTCTGGAGCTTTAGAGTACATTTCTTTACATTCCGTATGTTGGAGTATAACTGCCCCACACTTTTTATACATGTACGTACATCGTCTGTAGTTTTCGTACCTTTTAGGATTATATATTATAAGGTTTGTAGGGTACATTTTTGTACATTTGCGTACATTTCAGTTCAGCTGCGCTACACTTTTCGTACAGTTATGTACAGTGGTCGTACATTTTGTACATATTAGGGTAATTAAAGGGGGGTTTTGGGGTTTTTAGGGTACATTGTCGTACATTCCTTTAGATTTGAGTACGCCTGCCAAAGATTTGCCGTACCATTGGGTTTTGTAGGGTACACTTTTCGTATATTGCCGTACATTTATGTTAATTTTCGTACATTTTAAGATTTTTTGAGGATTTTTTATGATTACACTTTCCCTACGTTTTCACACATGTAAGTACAGCGAAAACTAAAGGATTTTTACGAAGTATAAAAGTCGCGAATACTATGTAAAAATCGGAAAAATATCCAAATACCTACGAATTGGACAACTACAGTATTGCAGGGCTCAAACAATTACATAGGCTAAAAAGTAAAAACTCTATCAATGCATAAACAGTTAAACACACACAACACGAACCTTGCCCGTGTAATGGGCATTTTTTGTCTTGTAAACAGACAAAAAACAAACATCTCTACATCCTAAAATACAACCAAAATTACTGTTCCAACTGCAACTGTTTTCAACAGTTAGGTGGAACTCCAACTTCTTAATGCAACAAAAAATCTTTGAACTCTCAGATTACCGGGACTAGTTGGAAACGGATGAAAGCTTGCACAGGTTCCGTACGGTACAACGAGTATAGGACACCGACAACCACCAATGATATGAGAGTGATGGAGTTTACCAGAGGAAAGGTGACACTGTCACGATCGCGACGCATTAAGGTGAATTCTGGACGAGAGAGAAGGCTCACACTTCCACTCAAGTTGCGAATTGAACGGTCGATACGGCCATCTTGAGGTGATCTGCGATAACACCATATCTTCAAGGTCATTTGAAGGCCAAAAAATACAACATACAATCAATCTTACAGCCGTAGGCAAATCAGCCTTCAAAAACTTCGATTTTGCGAGTCTGAATAAAATTTCATGAAGTGCACAGATGGATTTTTTGTTAGATGCAAGAATGATTTTTTTTAACGGCCAGATTTGAGAGTCCACTTTCCTCTATCTACAAGCTCGATTGCAAGGTAGGAGCACTGGAAATTGTGTACTTCTTATTGAAAGGTGTACCGCAGAAAGACTTACCCAAACCACCTTTGAAGCAATGTCGACCAGTTCTTCAATATCTTCCTCCATATCGCCTTTTGCATATGCACATCGGCCTCAGGGTGGATCTGTTTCTCCACTTCAGCCGCAGGGCCTGTCCTCCCGCCAGACTTCAGCTTAGAACAGCAAATAAAAGCAAAAAAGACGGTTTCCATACCTCTGGAAAAAACACCGTGTACATCCGTCCCAAAGGAGTTCAAAAATGTTGTGACATCTCAATAAGAAGACCAAAGGGGGAATAAGAAAATAAAAATTATACCGTGGTCACGAACAAAACATATAAATTCTCTTCAAAGAAGGAGAAGGGAAGTTGAAAGTGAAGGAAAGTGATGGGCAATATGATGACCAAAGGGGAGCTCAAAGAGCACACTCTACCCTTAAATATACAGGGGATGGGAAGGGGAAAAAGAGGGAAAATGAAAGATGACCCAAGGGAAGGTCAGAGATAAAGAAAAAATACCGGTGTTAGGATGGAAAGCGTCTGCGAGCTCTGCCGGAGTCTCATCCCACTCCACCTTTCCCACAACTGCCGGCTCATACCATTTTAGGATCATTAAAACCGGGGGCCAAAGATACGCGCAGATGAGAGCGCCCCAAGCAAAAGCCACAACCTGACCCTCCATACCACCCACATGAGAAAAAAAATTGTCACTTTTGGAGTCCTCGGTTGGACAGAAATGAAAAGATAAACTCATCGATTTTCGACAGTTGAAATTGGGCGTAACGGACATCACCTGCCCAACTACGTAGTCAACGGAGTAGTAACCGAAACTGAATCGCAAAAGATTAATGATGACTCCCAAAGTCATAATGGCGTAGTAGAGAAAATAAACCCAGGTAGTGCAAAGCCCTTGCCAAATGTTTCGTTCGGCGTCCTTTTTTGTCACCGTGAAGCCAATCTGTTGCCCATCTTTCCAGTTCATGTTAACTAAAAGGAAGAGAACATGACTGGACTCGCATATGACTGAGTATTACAAGCTGATTAACCTACACAACCTTGCACAAAGTTAGATATCTTGCTAGCCAGGAAAATACAGTACCAAAGACTCAGTGCCTGATAATACAAATTACTGAATCCTGTTCTGCATAACTGTCAAATAGCTGCAACATGGTTGAAACATTGCTCTATAAACATCCCAGCATATACACCTAATTAACGGCAAATATTTCTTAGTATTTATGTTTGCAAATGTATGGAAACCATATATCTAGAAATCCCATACATGCTTATTTATCGGTTCAATGTGCTTTTAGTACAAGGAAACTACATATACTGTTTCATTCCTTTTCGCACATTAGAACTATGCTGTGTTTCAGAAAACAGTGGCCACCACTATTGATGGAAACTAGGGCCCAGAAAATGCACGGAGCAAGTCTTGTCATTTTGTTTGATAAAAGACAGCAGTATTTCCGGCTTACTTTTCGCCAAAAATTAGAAGAAAATCTCTCCGCATGGAATATCTATCCATACCTCTGAGGCGCCCAGAATCTTGAACATCCACAGTTCAGAAGTGACCACCTTCCAGCAAGCTTCCAGATTGTTGGGAACCGTCCATACCCATGCCTGGGTTCCTCTCCACATCTCTAAGCCCTTATTAGGCACCCCATTGTGGGCTGTCCAGATCATGAGACGGTTGCAGCTGTAATACAAGCTGAAGAAAAAACAGAACTCGTTCACACGAGCCATGATGGGGCTCATTGCGAAGAACATGTAAATGATAGGCGCCAAAATCACAAGGAACGTGGGAAGGGACAGCCAGTACTGAGGATCCCCCAACCCTCCTCCCTCCCTTCACAATCAGGAGAATGCACAATCAGATGGTTACCATAGCTGAAGCTTTTTCAATGATCTCTTATTGCTTTACCAAAACTAAACTGGAAGGCCGACTGAAAAAAAAGAAGAGATTGCGGGATGGTCAGCTCCGGTTTGAAGAGAGGGTTGTCACGGCACAAAATCTGGGCACAAATGCGTTTCAAATTTCAGCAACTAGGACATCCCCGCTTCCTTGGAAGTTTACCACATGCAAGTGGACATCCCTCACACAACCGACCCTTCCGCGCAAAACATAACCATAAGCATCCGTACCTTCCAAAAAAAGAAGGGGAACTGTTATACCAGATTCACAGCCAATATCTTATTATGGGGAAAGCCATCCTCACGGCTAAATATATTTGCAATCGGAGGCTTTCTTCGGTTTCCGGTGACAAAACACCATTTGAATTATTAAATAGGGGAAAACCGACGCTCCATCATCTCTGAATTTGGGGATGTCAAGCTACAATCTATATGTGGATCAAGTGAAAAGAAAGGGGAAATTTGATGCGAGGAGTTGGCCCAGAATTTTTGTGGGCTTTAGTTCGAAGGGAAATCTTTACCGTGTATTTGATATGGTTCGTCGCATTGTGGAAAAATCCCGCAATACCAATTTTCATGAGGATTTAAAATCGGTTATCGAAAAATCGGTCACATTAAAGAAAAATCTTGATTTCTATAAGGAGGACGATGTCGCCAATTTCCTGGACATCGAGGATTCGGATTCGACTGAGGAGCCGCAATCCATTGTCGATGTCAAGAATGGGAAATTGAAAGCAGATTTGGGTTTGGAGAAATTGGACATTGACATCGATGTTCAAAGCAATGTGAGCCGAAATTCTAAAATGTCGGCGGAAACTCTAAAATCTCGAGCTCAAAATCGAGTTTGCCAAATGAGGATGAGGAGGAACAAAATGTAGAACAATTTCCGGTTCTTAGGAGAAGTACTCGAGAAAATAGAGGAAAGAAACCAAATCGGCTTTCTTATGAAAAAATTGGTGAAGATAATTCCAATTCTCATTATTACGTCTCCAATGCGAAGGAGACGGAATTCCTTTTATAGCAATTAATGTGTGAGAATTTGGCCGGCAATCCTCGATCATACACCGAGGCGAGAAAATCGTGTGATTGGGAATGGAAGTGGAAGCTTGCGTGGGAGAAAGCATACAAGTCAATAGTAGAGAATCGGACATTTCAGGAGGTGACATTACCGGAGGGGAAGAAAGCGATTGATGCAAAGTAGATCTTCAAAACAAATACTGATGCATCGGGTGTGCCACCGACGTCTTGCAGTGACATCAGCAGATATAGACATCTGACAGAAATATTAAGAGGTCGACAGAAATGAAAAAAAAAAAAACAATAACATGTTGCAGAAGGCTATTAGCACCTGCAATGAGCCCATTGCCCAACGAAGCCGCTGTTTGAAAACGGCATTGAGGTCTTCCGGAGCCAAACCATAGATTAGGCGCTCATTTAAGTAGATGGATGAGAAACCTGCACAGCACAAAAATGGATAAGAGAATCAATTTTGTTTTCACCGATGTTATCTTGGGATCAGAAAAGGGCTTTCTGCATTCATAATTAAAATTTTTAGCTATACAGCCCAACAAAACAACTGGAAAGGATTGAAACGATTAGTCGTGGCTTCATTTGTACAGCCCAGTAAAGAAAGGGAAAAAAATGCAGCAGTCCTTTTTTGTTTCCAAGCAGTTCTCATAAAGATGATAAAACACAGTACTGCCCAACCAGCCGACACAGTAAAGATTTGTTGCACATCACATTTGGTATACATTGTAAATACAATAGAACGCATTAAGGTAACAGCAACAATCCTCACCTGCCCCCATGAATGTCATTGCCGTATTGTAGTCCTCAGTGATTGAGCCAAACGCCTGTCCGCCAATAGAAATGAGAGCATCACGACGGAACACCACTCCAGTTCCCACACAAGGACACGCTCCTAAACCATCCCTGCCCTGCATCATAGGGCCATAGAAGAAGGCAGCTCGGTGGCCCATAGGATCATCTCTGCCTACATTGTAAAAATCCTGCGACAAACCCATTTCCTCCCGTGTAAGTTAGAGAGGCAAGGGCAACAAGTTTCTCTTCAATTAATCTCACTAATTTTCCATGTTCATCAAATGAACTGGCCAATGTCAAACGTAACCTGTCTGTTTACAGGTTGTAAATAGCTACAGATTGCTAATCAAATTATAAGATGTTAGTGATTAGAAATGACTTATGATCCAACATAGCAAGTTTCCTTTCTCCTGCCAGCCAATTTCTTTCCGCGCTACTGTTGAGAGAGCTTGAGCAGCTTCCTATCCCATGTCTGACAATTGCGTGTAGGTAACAAAACAAAAAACCAAACCTGAGGAGTCTGTACAAAGGCCAGCTTTCTCCGGAGCTCCCACCCATCTTCAATTTTCTCAAAAAAGTGCCCCATGACGCGATCCAAAAAGTCTGGTCGTGGAATCATGTCGCAGTCAAAGACCACCACAAAAGCCCCCTGCTTCCCCCCCTGTCGCATGCCTTTCAAAAGTTGACTATTGATGTTCCCAGCCTTAGCGTGGTGTGGTACTCCTTCCACCTGCAATCCCAAATACAATTGCAGAGCCTTATATCATGACCCGCACAAGAATCACACAGTACCTCCAGCCCATCCATTCATACTCTGTAAGGTCCCCATGTAATTATGGGCATTATAAAGTGCTCAACCCGCTGCTCAATTCCGCTCTTTGGTCAAGTGTGTCTACACTATAGTGCCTCGTAACACTCACCTGCAGCTCCTGGTTTCTTCATGCTTCACAACAGGGGAGCAAATCCCTCACCTTGATCCTAGCCGAATACTGAAGTTTTGCCCAGCCCCGACCATAAGGTCCCGACTTTTTCAAGCACATTTCTTGTTGCAATTTTGTGCAAGTTTCTTCCACCTGCTTGCGTTTTCCATCGTCTAAAACCCACACCTGTAACTTCGCCGGTGGGTACCTGTTCATGTAAACTGTTGAACAGAATCAGCCTTTGGAAATTGGCACACCATTCTTTCTTTGACCAAAAAAAATGGTGTGAATGATAGCCAGAGTTCCAAATGCTTCATTAAGAGGTCTTAAGCTGTTGCATTCGAGCATCCATCAGGTCATCATAACTGGGTTCCAATGTTATTTGGTATAAAACTTTCCATTTTGTAAGCTAGGCGCTTCATAACTTTATCATTTAGAAAAGCTTGCTGTTCAGCCACCATTTCTATTTTATAACCACCAGTGTTTTTATTGACAGGAGACCTAATAGGGTAACTACACACACAGGATTACTAGCCAGTAACCACAGTAACTGTACAGAACAATGTACTAAGCGTACACTTTTCTGTACAACTATTGACTGGCCAGCAGCGGTGACAATCACATATGCAATATCACAATAGGAGTGCACAAACATAAAGCAGCAGAGGGGAGGTGGGTGGCGAGGTACTCACATCATGTTTAATGCAGCACAAACCGTTGCTTCAATGATGGTAACCGGTTCATTAAAACAGACCACATAAACATCCACAGAGGGAAAGTCATTGGGTGAGAGACACATGCTCTGAAGAGAGCGGGGATCCCGCTCTACAGGTGTCCATATCTCCATGCAAAAGATGAAGGATGGAATAAATATAGCAAGCTCGGCGAGGAAGAAGAGGAGACTAAAGGCAAGGTGTTCACGATTGATACTGTACCGTGCACGCCACATGAAGTAAACTATGCCTGCTACCTGCGCACCCGTTCGGCGATACACCCACATCATTCACATCATTTACGTCATTTAAACATCATTTATACACACATCATTATTTACATGAATGATGATACACCAACATCATTTATATGTCAATCAGCAGAAAACGTAGCGAATCCAGCAGATCAAAAAAATCAGATCAGATAAATCTTGTGGCTGCACCCACCAAATCCTGTTACACTTCTGTTCATCTGAAAAGATCAACAATGCATTCTTATTGCTTCACATCATCCAATTCACTTTCAGTGACTAAACAAACAGCTGCATACAACATAACGGCTCCAAGGATCCCTCCTCCAACCCACCTGACAAATGACAGCAAGCGAACGCCAGGAATATGTACCCTTCTTCAGTACAGTTCCATGTGTGCCTAAACCGTAATTTACGCGCCCAATGAAATCCTGCACTGCATCGTTCGGGTTTTGCATCTTGCCCAACAGTGGAGTCATCAACCCACTCCCTTCAATGGCCAGATTTGAGCCATCAAACTCTTCTTGGTCCGGCACAGATACAGGAGTCAAGCTGTGCTTAACCAGGTGAGGAGCTCTTTGACTGTCTTGTACGGATAGAGATACTGGCGTGTTGTACATAAAAGAAATTTGTTCATTTGGAGGAGGAGCACCCTGAGGGAGTGTAGGAAAGACCAGAGGTACATCCAGCTGATTTCCCTCATTTTGTTTGTCGAATCCAGCGTATGAACTGATTGCCTTGTACAAGGCCAAGGCCAGCTCTATGTGGTTGTTTTGCCAGGCCAAGTCACCAGGTGTAGCACCCTGAACAAAGAACACAGGAACAGTGCATAGGATCATACAGACATCGATACGATTTTCCAAAAGACTATTTTTTTTTTGTAAGACTACGGTGATCACTGGCCAGTATTAAGAATAATAGCATAGGTAAAATTACCCTATAACCGAGGTAAGTAGGGCACCTGGAAGTTTTTCAGGCATGGATTAGCGCCAAATTGCAGTAGAATACGAGCCACGTCAGCAAAGCCATTGGCAGCCGCATAATGTAGTGCTGTATCTTCCCAGTTCTCCTCCTTTTTGCAATGTACATTGGCGCCACGAGACAAAAGCCATTCCACTGCAGTTACCTGAAAGCAACGCCGGAAGATAAGCTATCAAAACACTTTTGAAGAGGAGAAGAAATATCAGAACGGAAAGAAGAAGGAGAACGAGGAGAAGAAGGATCAGAAGGAGAAAAAGATAAAAAGAAAAAGGATAAAGAGAAGAAGGAGAAAGAAAAGGAGTAGAAGGAAAAGATAAACAAGAAGGAGAAGAAGGAGAAGGGGACGGAGGAGGAGGAGAAGAAAAAATTAGACAGAGAAAAAGAAGGAAAAGGAGAAGGAGAAGGGGAGGAATTTCTATCAACAAAAATAACCAGCTCATCGCCCACACACAAAAACACTTGTGAACATGGTTCACATCTCACTGAATTTTTTACCTATTTCAGAACATGTCATCATGGCATATACAATGGAGTGTGTGAAACATGTTGTATTTGAAATTAAGTTTACGTGCGCGCATGTTTTTCGTGTGCACGTACTATATTAAAGAAAGAGTGATAAAGGTTCAAATGGATACACGTTAGGGGAAAAAAAGTGTGAACGACAGTCTAAACTTCGAACAGGAAATTGAAAGTACGGAGCGTCTGTGATTAAACAGTGGATCATTCAGCAAACTAACTTGTACCATGCTCCGATACCATATTGTTTTAAAAGCTTTGGTCCTCTCACAAGTAGGCTGTGAGAGGGGAATTCAGGACTTTGAAAGTTTATAGAAAGAGAAACTCTAACATGGGAGTGAATTAGTGTGACAACCTGCGCGAACGGATTTCAGACGCCAAGCGGCGGTGGGGGGCTGAGCGCAGGTGGGGCGCCGAGACCCTCGACAGCGCCAAAAGTACTTAGAACCGGAACGTAGGTTAAGTTGACACATGGCAAGATCAGTGACATTACAAGTTCGATCTAACGGAGTACCCCACGCATCCTAAAAACCCTAAAAACCCCTAAAAGAGATGTGGGAAACCTGATCCTGTACGAAGGACGGCAAAGGTCGTTGATGAATCTAATCTAACATCCGTCATAGATTTGAAAAGTGACTTGGACAGTGCTAATGCAGCTATCCTATGCCATGCTATCCTATGCCGTGTAAAAAAAATATGTCAGCGCTGTATTTCTTGAAAACAGAATGTTGTCGCCTTGTGTATTAATTACTTTATAGCCTGTACAGATAAAAAATTCAGCTAGGGAATTAAAGACGGGTGACGCCAAGATCTGTTTTAGGATCTGTAACGTAAACTAAGTACAGTACGTTAGTTGTAGTGGCTCCTAAGTGTATATATTCATACAAGCTGTGTAAACCAGATTAAGTGAAAAGCAGGGACCGAAGATTTTTTACCTTAAAATTGTCGAGTGTGTGAGAGGTGCTTCGAGTGTGTGTGAGGTGCTTGAGTGGGAGACAGTGAGGTTACACACAAAGTGTTCTGTCATTGTTAAATGTTGGTTATACTTCCTTTTTATGTTAAGTATTGTTTACGGATTGTTTAGAGTTTCATTTCGGATGAAGCTTTGATGAGCATTTTGCATGAAACTCTAAGAGTTGTCTTCACATGCTGGATTCTACACAGTGATGTAGTCTGAGTACTTAGTTGAGCATTTTGTATGAAACTTTGACAGGATGTCTACACATGCTTGATTCTGCACTCTCATTATTCTACACACTCACTGGTGTAGTCTGAATATTCTCCACTGGTGTAGTCTGAGAATAATGAGAGTTATTCTTCGATGAAATTTATGTGTCTATAGTCCTGGGTGTTTCCGCGGCCAAAAAGGCCAAAGTACAACAAAACACACCTGGTCTTGAATTACTGCAGAATGCAAAGCAGTGAAACCTAAAAGTCCCACATTGACATCAAAACCCTGCATTTTTGATATCTCCTCCATTACAGATATATTTCCCTGCACACAAATCAGTTTATCAAGCACAAAATCCACGTTAGGATGTTAGACATAACCACTATGATTACGCATTTCCAAGCAATCATCAAACATAAGCTTTCTTTCCGCTTCAAAGTATACAATTGACAAAAAGATTCACTGAAGAACATTTACATTCAGAATATTTGACTGCAATCTGTGAGTTACATGACAATCCTACGGCTATAATGAGAGTCGAATGAGAGTCACACCTCGGCTGCTGCAAAGCGAAATGCTCCTCCGACAGTATTACACGTCTGCTTCCAAGCCCGTAAATGACGGCGGGTTGTGACATAGAGAGCCGTGACAAGGAGGGCGATAATGACCACAATAAGAGTAACCTCACCCTCCCGGAGGCGCAATTTTGAGGGTGTCAATGGAGCAGGAGGTCGGGGACCATCCCTTGCTGCCTGAATTGCCACAAGAGATGACCGCGACGTACACATATTTGACCTGCAAGAAGCACTCCAAAGGAAAGTGGAGGTGAATCACTTAAAGCAGACGGTGGTTGTGTACCAACAACAACATTTGCTGATGCCGCAAACAGGTGACCAATCACGATGGGAAACAGAATAAAAGCTTGGGCTCTAAAAGTAGCTGAGCAACACCAATTTATCGGATAAAATTGGGTTTCCGTTGCCTTCAAAATAGACTTTATATCAAAGCCAATGAAATCAATGGCATCGAATGGACAAGCCTTACCTATTGAAGGGATTCTTCTGAAGGGGCCGAACAAAAGCACTGTAATAGAGAGTGCCTTCCTGCCAGCTGGGATCCTGGGGCTCCTTGAAGGTGATACTAATATTTACCAACAATTTTTCTTTCCCCGTGACAATAGTTGAACCTGAGCCAAACAGAATATCCGGAATGCCGTCCTGGTTTACACTGCAATCCTCAGACCCAATGCATCATCACCTTCAAATCCTTTTTCAACCAAAAAAAATCCTTTTCCACCCTACTCCACCTATCCGCAAAGATGGAGTTGCCTACTGGAGCAACGGAGAGTTGCTCACCTGTATATTTCCACTCCGACTTCTGCTTCATGGCCTTGGGATGGGACGTCGACAGTGAGTGTGATCGTCTGGTTAGCTGCATCATACACACGTGATATGTTTTGAAATACACAAGTACCGAACAATCAACCTTCTCCAACTATTAAGATAACCAAATAGTGAGATAAAACAAACTCAGTGGGAATAGAAGTCAGTTTCATTATACATCAACAAAATATACCATGTATATACCCCTTTTACTAATAGATTAGTAAAGATCTTCCTTAGCTGATGATTGTTTTTAATTTGTATAATTTGATGCAATAGTAAACTACACCGTGAATCGCTATTAGTGTTAATGTTTTTTTTTAAACATAAAAACATCTTTTCTCCGTACACACATGTTGGATTGTGGATCTGACGGTTGCGATCGAAAGGTATGATTCTCAGCCTCTGATTGGCCGTCTCAAACTGAAAATGGACAAGTGTGTACAGAGAAAAGATGTTTTAAGTGGCGAAAAAATCATTAACACTAATAGCGATACACGGTGTAGTTCGCTGTTCCTTGATGGACATTTCATTGAAAATTTGAGCTATTTCACCGTAATCCTAGGAACAACTTAGTTTTGTTATATAAAATATAAAATGCAGGTTTCCATCTTTTGTAAGCTAATACAGAATCAACACGCAAATATTGAGTACCATTTTAAAACAAACTATTTGTAACCCATTCCTGATTATGAAGAGCTGCATCACCTAAACAATCACATTAGTCTCACATTAGACAAATCATCTCATTCTTCAACCAAACGAATTTTATCATCCACTTTCAAGCCAGAGCTCGCATGTCAGAACAAAAAAAAAACAATCATACACAAAACAACAGCGAAAGGAGCTCCAGGAAATGTGTTTAATTAATCACCTCAATTTCACATGCAATATTGGAATTAAGAAGCCGTTTAGAGGCAGTCACCTACTGATGATTTTGATATTTTTACATGCGATGCTTGCATCCACCAGGCGTTCATCTCTGTGGTAACCACTCAGCACTTTCCAGTAACGATGCCCGTTTTCAAGGACCTGACACATTAGGACGGCAGGACAGCTCTCATGGTAAGGAGAAACTCGGTCTGCGCGTCTTTGCCATGTCAGCAAAGGGATTTAGTCACTAAGGAATAGTACATTGAACACACTGTTTAATGAATCCATTCCCTTCACTTCCCAAGATTGCAACTTGCAAACCAAATGCCTCAAAGGAACAATACGGCCATCAAATAGCCATCTGCCACTAACCACAGCTATTTCTTGTCCCCACCTGCTTTAGCATATCTTGTCGAAATTTGCGTCTCACGATCGGATTGTTGGAGAAGGTCCAATCCACAGTAAGTTTGCCCTGACAGGCCAGACCCGGTCCCAAGTAGTGCTGTTACTGCCCAGCTCAGGCCCTACGTGAAAATCCCTGGTGAACTCCTGGAGACCTTGGTTTGAGTTAGAGGTCCAGTCCATCACGCCTGCTCCTCCTGCCAACAGCAAGAGCTTGGACTGTCACAGTCACTCTCTACGAGCAAGCCCATCTAAAAGCGTCGGGACTTCTATCTTTGCTCCAGCTCCCTGTTGAGCCTCCTTTATGCTAATAAGAGGCCACAGTAATTCACCTGTCTTCACCTGGGGTCCATTAGAGCCTTTAACATATTCAGCCTTTCGAATGCATCACACTAGTCAGCTGGAAAGGAGGCACTTCCACTCATATTTTTTAATGACTAAACATGTTACGACCCAATACTCCACTTTCCTACTACACCGTGAATCGCTATAAGCATTAATAACGCTAATTCGGAGCCCTCAAATTTTGACCCTCGAACCTAAAATAGAATTAATAACTCTAATTTTTTTTCGTTAATATAGATTCTGTTTAATTAGCGTTAATTACTCCAAATTCAACTGTTTTTAAATAGTGTAATGTACGAAATGTGTCAGTCCTTACTAAAACTGCTCATTATTTCATACAGACATACAGAATAAGTGTGTGTCAGAATAAGTGTGTGACAGAATAAGTGTCAGTGTCAGAAAAAGGCGTCGACACGGGAAATTAAGAGGGTCGCCACGGAAAAGCGCACTCAGATTTGATTCCCAGTCATTAAGACGAGGGGAAATCGCGAGAAACTGTTCTCACATGTTCAAGCATCGAATATGTGAACACAGACTATCGCGGCTACAATATGGGAATATGTATCCAAATTAGTGTTAGGTATATAAATTAGCGTTAATTTTTGTTGGCATTAGGCCCTTCAACCCAAAATAAAGTTAATAACACTAATTGTTTCTTTACACTAATTATTTCTTAACTCTTATGGTGATTCACGGTGTACCTGTACATTAGAAGCTGTTTACTATGTCACACTATTGAAGTTCCGCCAACACTTACTTCCCTTATCATTCAACCATAAAGGCGTGTTCCATATATGTTACCACTCATCACATGCCAGCATTAATGGAAGAGATAATACCCAGAGAAGCAAGGTCCCAAGATTGATTTTTTACAACAATCCGGGATATAGGCGGTAAAGTCTTCACCTCGTGTTTGCGCTCATCGAACCATGATACCATTTTAAGGCGTGGTAGCCACTTTGAAACATCACGAGCGCCCGATTTGTCAACTCCTACATTGAACAGCTGCAGCACCATGACATCCGATGTCATTCCATGAAAGGGTTTGATCCTTCAAGTATTGGTGATTACAGTCAGAAAAGGATGTATGGCTTAACTCCCAGTGATACACAAAAGACACGCATGCAGGACACATGAAACATCAGAATAAACAGATATATGTCAGCCTGCCCAATTTTTGGTCTTTCCCAAAAATTATAAGAGACTCCGAAATAAATTATCTTTCTGGCTAAAGGTAAACACAAAATCAGCTACAGAATGCTCTTAGAAAACCTCCAACAAAATTATTTTGATGTGATGCTTTCAGACAACATTGCAAACTTGCTATGATTGAACAAGGCACCGCTGTCTAAATAAACTTGTCTTACACAAAAGCAAATGTACCCATTGGGACAATGTTCAGTACAGGGAAATCTGTGAGGTTAATGCCAGCTAATGAGTTGAGCGACATTCACTGCACAACAGAGAAAAAAATCAGGGATATGCTATCCTATTCATGTCATGAATCCAGAGAAGAAAAAGCTTAAGTTGCTTTCACCTGAGTCCACCAATCAGATTTTACTGCCAACTCTGTGTCACAACAATCACTGTTGGGATTCCACATTGCAGACACCTCTGGAACCGCAAGTGGTTTCATGTGGACAGAGTCATTACAGAACATGGCATAAAAATCTGGCACAGCCGTTTCATTGCCATTTTCACCGTCATAATTGCCTGTGAGCTGCAACCATGGCACAAGCAAAGTTTCTTTCTTTCAAGCAAAGTTTGATGCATATGCTCTGCAGATATAACTGAAGAAGAAAACCGATAAAAATAAAGTTTTTAACGTGTCCAATTAGATGCCATATGCAAATGCAACGAATTGTGACTCCCATCAATGACATTGGTCAAAAAAAAAATCACATGTGAGGGGCTTTGTCATAAAGCTTTGCAAATAGGCAAAAATCTCTATATCAACAGATCAAACATCATAACAACAATGTTGTCTGTCTAGTGGAAGGGATTGTCGACAGAGCACATACCCTATCCCAGAAAGCGTTTGGCTCTGGAATCACATTTTTGCCCCACGGTGCTTTACGCCCCCAATGGTACATAGTCATTCCCACCCAATCCACAACGTCGTCTCCAGGATAGTATGGTGTATACATGTCATCCTCCATTGTCAACTTCCCGTCATTGTTTGTATCCAGGATGTTGAAATCTGAGCAGAACCATTTCCTGCATACATAAAAACCGGCGAACGGATAACTTCCACCATTGTTGGGCGCCCATAACATTGCTGTTCGACACGTAAAAGACTGTACAAACCGAGCCACCATACGGAACTTCTCCTTGTATTTAGTTGGCTTTTGACACCATGGATACCTGCAAAACACCCAAGACTAAAAAAAATCATGAAACGGAAAAACGCTCTTTTCAACAAATGGCTACAATAAGGTTGAAAATTCACAAATGCAATCCATAACAGTCTCCATCTCGTGCCTCTCCGTTGACTGGTTTACAATTGGGCTGAAAAAATTTAAATGCAATCCATGGCGCTGCTTCCATCTCCTGCCTTCCAATGTCTCCCTACATCTTCAAAAAGGAATCCTCATAATCTACATATATGTAAGTACATCACCAGACTGCACCCTTCAGGAATTTTAGTCACTCAGTTGATTGCGCTCACCAGGCACCATTCATCTCATGGCCGAACCGCAGGAAAAATGAGACGCCCAAAGTTTCGTAGGGTGCGATGAATTCCACCAATTCACGACATGCCCGTTCTGTTACAAAACTGAGGCCAAGGTAAGGCTCCAAGGTGAGCACCAGCATTCCATTAACATTAGCAACCTGCTTCCAAAAGTTTCCAATGAAAACAATTAGAATTCAGCTGAGGAGGTGCATACTATCCAAGATACGAAAAACAAAATGCTCAATGCACTCCTTCTCTGTCATTGGAAAAAGTGCAATGTGACAACAGCATTTATACTCCATCATTCACAAACACAGGTAAAAATGGTTTTTTGTTCCCAATCATATTTGACCATTCTACAAAATGCATCCGGATAAAGTTGCTAATCAAGTTTGAAAATTGAGTTTTCAACACAAAAAAAAAATTGCTCTCACAAAAATTTTGCTTGTGCATCACTGGGATGACAACTGCACAAGATTGAATGAGTAACTTGCTAAACAAAAAAAACAAAAAAACAAACCTATAAACATTTATTTTCTACTCTGGCATTAACAACAAACTTTCCTGCTCCTCCATGCTTGCCATAAAACAAACAAATAGAAAGAAGACTAGCCTGCTTCAGAAGAGGTCGCAGTGACTTTTTGTCTTCCAGCGTCATAGGAAAATGGCAAAATGCTCCAATAGTTGTCGGCTTAAATTGGATAAAGTCAGAATACTTCTCCAGAGACACAGAGTTGTTATAGGTCACACCGACATATGCACCCTCCACGGGCTCCAGCAGTGCTCGTCTCACTCCTTTTGCGGAATCAGAAGAAGCAAATAAGTTTGATAGACCATGCGGAATTTTATGATTGTACGGATTTTGAAGAATGAAGTCAACACCGTCAGAGTGTCCTAATGCAGTTGAACTTAAGATCAAAGAGAGAACGATAACAATAAGCACAGCCATGGTTGCCATGACTGGCCGATGCTAAATATTCCCAGCTCAATATTTTCATTAATCAGAAAGTAATACATCAGTGAAACATACGCAAAATACGCCCAGTGAGCAGAGGTCGCAAAAGTTAAAATTCTAGATACCCGAAACCGACAAATTTGTTATGTTCAAAATCTGAACACCCGATACCCGACCCGGTTATGTCACGCTCCTAAATTGTTACCCGGTACCCGATACGCGTTTACGAAAATAAAAGTTAACCGAAACTCGATTTCTCGCGAATACCCGTAACCGCCCATACCCGAATATGTACAAAATTAATGGTATAGTGCATCTCTCTCATACCTTCCACGATACCAAGAGTAAAAAGTACAATTATGTTGGATAGTATGGACAGTACAAAACCTTAAAAAAAAAACGTTTTTTGCTTACCCGACCGTACCCGGTTTTTTTTATTTATTTGTGAATCACCCGCCCGAATCCGATCGGCCTCCAAAATTTGGAACCCGAATCCGTTCCGGATCCGAAGAGGGCGGTCGGGTAACGGTCGGGTAACGGTCGGATACGGATTCGGGTACCCAATTGCAACCTTTGACAGTGAGTATGGAGAAGATTTATCAGTACTGTAGCCTCTTACCGATAATTTGTATGTAACTTTCTACCAAAACGCCTCTTACCGATAATCGATATGTAACTATCTACCTGTTTTTGACCTACGGATCGATAATATTGATAGGAAAACCATTACGATATTTTTACGATATATTAGGCCGATATGTCAATATAAATTATGGTCGTGATTGACTTTAGTTTCTACTGATTTACGTGGGGTTTCAAAGGTCTTTATGAATAAGATTTGATCGTCAAAAACGTAATTGGTGAGAACATCAAAGTTTAAAAAGCATGCTTATAACGAAAAATAGTTGATGGTCATCAAATGTAAAAGACCAATATCCTTAAAGACTAAAACCGCAACAAAGGTTAAACAACAATATAAGACTAAAAGGGAAAACAATTACACCGAAAACAAAAAAAAATGAAAACCAAAGCGTACAAACATTGAAAACTTTCCAATCGACTAAAACCACAACAAAGGTTGAAAAATAAAATAAGCCTAAAATGGGAAAACAGTTACACCAAAAACAAACAAAAAACAAAAGTGAAAACGAAACCGTACAAACACTAAAACCCTAGCTTATACACTTACAACTAAAGAGGAAGGGGGTCGTTTGCCCGATGTTAGTGTTATGGCAGACTAAAATTCTTAACTACAAATATCGTCTATATGTTCCGAGTGGTGTGAGGTTAGGTCTCTCAATCCTAGACCATTATTCTCCACCAAGCTCTGTTGTACAAGGGTCGAATATTGGGAAAGCTAAACGGCAACATAGATACGTAGGTAACGAAAAGCGAATATGAGAGTGAGAGAATAGTTGTGAAGTCTTCTAACCTAAAAAGGTCGTCAAGGGGAGTCGTAAAACTTTGTTAAAGGAAGAGTTAAAGGTCCCATATCTTTGAAAAAAATGGTACGAAACTGCCAGTTGGGTCTCGATGCGTTTAGTCGCGCTTTTTTTAGCTACTGCATCACGAGCCGCAACATCCGTATGTAGTGTGAATCGCGAGGAAACATGGGATCCTTTAAGGTTCATGAGGAATACGTTTGTTCTCACCACTTCGTGTAAAGCACATGATCCACACAAAGGCCACATGTATATATAGATTGAGAATGTGGTGTAAGTATATGTGACACTTCATGTTTGACTGTGTATCTTGCTTCATTACCCACTACAACGATTGTACCCCGTACCATGTTGTGTATTGTTGACCGCTCCCCACCGTTCGAGCATCTAATCAAATGGACGCCTTCTCGTATATAACTTGGCCAAAATGAAATGGGGCTTGTCTAAAGCCGAAATTTGTGGCAAGCCAACCCATAAGCGAAGCGCAAAGATAATGTAGGGGAAGATAAACAAAGTGAGGCAAAATTTGGTGTAACAACAAGCCAAGCTCCAACCCATGGCCACGAACAAGATCAAAATCAACCTCGTGCTTCACCCGTAGGGAGCGCCTCAAGTGGGTGCTTGAATTTGAGACGACTACATTATCAATGATATGCTTTTGCACTCGTGAGTGGAAGGGACGAGAACGCAGGGAAATCCTCATGAGCTTGATATAGTAAAAGTTATTGAGTGGACAATACCTATTGTCGAAATGTCAATAAGCCCCGATAAATTCCATACCCCTTCCTCAAAACGTCTTTAACCCAAAACTGCTTTTTTGTTTCATATTTTTGCATTATAGGTTTGTTATTGCAAAGAGAGAAAAAGTTACGAATAAGATTTCCAATGATTGCAAGATTTTTAATATTTTTTCTCAAAATACATGTGAAGAAAAGAATATGTGATTTTTTTGGAAGTTACCCCATCTAGGAAATTAATAGGGTTTGGAGCATAAAATTGAAAAGACTAGGAAGTATAGTAACTTTTTTTGCTTTACCGAGTGGATTACAGTCTGCTGATCTAAAAATGCTTACAATTTGCTGGTTTACTCTTGAGAAAGTTAGAAATTATTATTTCTTTCTTAAATTTGGGTCCTAAATGTTTGGTTTAATAAAGTACGACTTTTAGGGAATGTAAGTGCGCGCAGTCCGTACTGGAGTCTTGTACGGACCGGTTTGTGATACGTGACACGCATATTATATATTGTAGTCGGTAATAAAGTAATAAACTAATAATATTGTATACAGTACTAATGTACATTATATATATGTTTCACCTAAATATTGGCGATAATATTCTTATTCGTCCCGAAGCGATATATCTGTACCGTTCGATAACCGGTTTCGGGAATCATCGCGATATAAAATTTAGCGATGCACAACACTACGAACTATCTGTCGAGCTCCCCGATGAAGTGATTTTAAGAAAACGACAAAATATACTTTTTTTGCGTTGACTACATAACCGTACTGTACTATTCCGACGACGGCCAAAAAAAACAAAAAAAGACGAAAAACAAAAAAGGACGAAAAACAAAAAACAAACAAAGGCAAAAGTTTTTACGCTGGCACATGCGTCACTCTCTCATTCTACTCGCAACCCTAACTTTTTAAAGTTCGGATTGGACAAGTTGTTTCTTTTACGACAATTTTTATTTTTTGTCCTTTCTCGCACATCCATTACCTTTCACTGCCCCACCCCTATATATCTGTCTCCATCTTTTTCTCTCTCTACTATCTCTCTCTCTCTCTCCCCTGTCACAGGGTGGAAAGGCAGACCTTTTCTATAGATCGTCAGCTCAGGTAAGCCTTCCCTCTACATTCCCTCTCCCTCCCTCCTCCCTCCAATAACGTGCGACCACATATTGTAAACGTTGACAATCGTCACAGGTATCGTCGACGTATACAATCGTCACAAACGTAAGTTAAGATTTCATCCTTACAAACTTTCGTCCTTAGAGACATCGGGACATTTGAAAACCGGGACCGACGGATCCGCGTTAAAATACAAAGTAAGTTTGCTAAGTTACAAGTACATGGGGACATACCCTTAGTTTCTAGTGATTTCTTTAGGGTTTCAAAGGTATTTATGAAGAACATTTTATAGCCAAAAACGCTATCGGTAAGACCATCAAAGTTAAAAAACATGCTTGCACCTAAAAATCGTTAGATGACCATTAAAGGTAAAAGACCAACATACATAAGGACTAAAATATAGTTCAAAAGTAGGTGAAAGTAGGCCCATACAGTATGCCTATTGTACGCAAAACATACAATATGACCTTAAGACCCATAATGTATTGGTCGCAAAATGAAAAAAAGGTAACAGGGTTGAGTTGCACATCAATCGATAGAGAATTAAACGTCGAGTCTAAATTTTGAAAAACATTCAGACAAAAAAAAAAAAATCTGTGAGTTTTTAGGTGTTTTTTATTTAAACCGTAAGATTTTAACGATCGGACGGTCGTTTATCAAAGTTGTGATCTAAGAAGATCACATGAAAAGCCCATAACACAACTCATCCTACGCCGTGTAAAAATTTCGTCCGACGGCATGCGCTGTACTATGATCATACGTCAGATTCATAGGTTCATACAAGAGTGTGCACAAACGCACACACATACAGTATGCCTACTCTACACGAGTTTTGTGCCAAGTTTTTTGTGCGCCTACCAACGGCCTACCATAAAAACGCCTACTTCTAAACTATGGACTAAAACAACAACAAAGGTTGGACATATAAGCCTAAAAGTAGTGTTGTGTCTCAGTTAAAAAATTATTGCGATAAATTTGATATTCGATAAATCGAATATCAAATGATTAGAAAGCTCAATATGGTATGGAAAATAGTATGGTGGGAGAGGGGGCTTTTGAAAATATTTTGAACTACCTTTAACTTTGATATATCGCGGTATAAATATATCGAATTATTGGTCGATATATCGGCTTATATATTTAGCTTCTTGATATATAGTAACAATATATCGATTATTAGGTACCTAAAATTAGTTGAATATTGAATGTCGGCAAGAAGCCTTTGAAACACACACTGCCTAAAAGGGAAAGCGAGTACACCAAAAACAAAAAAAAAAACAAAATTAAAAACCAAACCGTGCAAACATTAATATCCTACCAATCCTTAAAGACTACAACCAAAACAAAAGATTGAACAACCATATAAGCCTAAATGGGAAAGCAAGTACACCAAAAGCAAAAAACAGAAAAACAAAATAAAAACCACACCTTACGAACACCAAAAACCTACCTTGTACACTTACTGCAAAAGAGAAATGGGGTCCATGGCCAAATGTCAATGTTACGGCTTACTAAAGTTTAAAACTACATTGTCCTTTATATGCTCAATGCAACGCAAGGATAAGTCACTCAATCCTCGACAATCGTTCTCCACTAGGTTTTCTTCAACAAAGGTCGAATCTTGAGAAATCTAAATGGCAACATAGGTACGTAGGTCACAAAAAGTCGGCATGAGAGTTGGAGAAAGGTTATGAAGTCCTCTTAGTTCAAACTATCGTCGAGCACAATCGTAAAAAGTTGTTAACGAAAGAGTTAAAAGTCTCATCTCATAAAATAAAATGGTATAAAAATCCTAGTTGGGTCTCAATGCGTCTAGTCGCGTTTTTTTTAAGAGTTGCATCCTGAGCCGCAACATTAATATGTAGTAGTAACAGTGAGGAAACTTGGGATCCTCTACATTTTGTAAGAAAGACGTTTGTTCTAAACGCTCCGTGTCAAAATAGAATTTCCACACAAGGGCCACATGTATATTTTGATAGAGAATGTGGTGTGAGTATATGTGACACTTCATGTTTAATTATGTATTCTGCTTCGTTACCCACTACAATGAATCCATCGCGTACCAAATTGTGTGTTGTTGATCGCTCCCAACCGTGCGAGCAACGAAGCAAATGGACGCCTTGCCCATCTAAAGCCTGACTAAAATGCAACGGTGCTTGCCTAAAAGCGAAAGGTGTGGACAATTGAACCGTAAGCGAAGCGCAGAGAAAATTGAGGGGGGGAAAAACAGAGTGAACCAAAAATCGGTGTATCAACAATCCAAGCTCCAACCCATGACCACTAACAAGTCGACCTCGTGCTTCGCCCGAAGGGGGCGCCTGAAGTAGGTGCTTAAATTTGACGGCAACTACATTATCAATGATATGCT
Source organism: Zygnema cylindricum (assembly GCA_037447655.1). NCBI lineage: Eukaryota > Viridiplantae > Streptophyta > Zygnematophyceae > Zygnematales > Zygnemataceae > Zygnema > Zygnema cylindricum. Next base: position 99,731 of record JBBHKE010003316.1, on the reverse strand, counting down.
TTTGGACCGTGAGTGAGAGGGATGAGAACGTAGGGATTTCATTTTGGGCTTGATATAGAAAATGATTTCGAGTGGACAATAACTATTGTCAAAATGCTTATAAGCCCCCATACCCCTTATACCCCTTCCACAAAATGTATTTAACCCAAAATTGTCTTTTTGTTACATGTTTTCGCATGGTAGTCTTGTAATTTCAAAGAGACAATAAGTTAAAAAAAAAATTATAATGATCTTAAGATTCTTAATATTTATGCTTTAATTCCATAAGAAGAAAAGAATATGTGATTTTTTTTGTAAGTCGCTTACCCATCTAAGAAAATAATAGCGTTTGAAATATAATATTTGAAGGATTATGAAGTATTATATTTTTTTTTTGCTTTATTGATTGATTTAGAGTCTGCCGATATTAGAATGCATACCATTTGTTGATTTACGTTTGATAAAATTAAGAAGTGTAAGTCTTTTTCTTAAATTTGAGTTTTAAATGTTTTGTTTTATGAAGTACAACTTTATTAAAATGGAAGTACTTCAGTCCTTACTAGAGTCCCGTGTAGAGTGGTTTGTGATACGTGACACTCATATTATATATTATAGACGGTAGTAATATTATATACAATACTAATGTATAGTATATACATTTATGGTTTACCTAGATGATGATAACATTTTTACTCGACTCGAAGCGATATATCTAGACCTTTTACCCTTCAATAACCAATCGTGGGAACCGTCGCGGTATCAAGCTTCGCGAGGAGAGTTTGAGGTCGGTACAAATCGAAATGAGGAGAATCGTGGCGGCTTGAGGAGAGTAAAGCCGACCGTAAGACAAAGGTCGTAAAAGTCAAAATTTTGGATAACCGAACCTGACAGCTTTTTTTCCCCAAAATTTGAGTACCCGACGCTCGGCCGGGTTATGTCACGCTCGAAAATTGTTAACCGTTAAATGAAACGAATTTACAAAAGTAAAAATTAACCGAAACTCGATTTCTCGCGATTACCCGTATTCGTCCGTACCCGAATAAGTACAAAATTAGTGGTACATCTCCCGTATACCTTCCACGATAACAAGAGTACAAAGTATAATAATATTGAATTGTATAGACACGTACAAAATTTTCAATATTTTGTTTTTTTTGCTTACCTGGCCGTAACCGATTTTTTTTTTTTCTGTGAGTTAACTGCCCGAATCCGCCCGACCCCCCGAAATTTGGCGACCGAATTCGTTCCGAATCCGACGCGGGCGGTCGGTTAACAGTCGATCATGGTTTCGGTCGAACGTTTGCGACCTCCGTAGGGTATCCTTTCGGAGACTCCCGCGGAGGCCGATTCGACACATTTCTAGTTGGCCCTCTAAGTCGCCACCGGGCCAGTTATACCTTTCCTAGCGAGCGATATACAACGTTTTGCGGGAGGACGCAAACGGATAAATAGAAGCTTTTGCGGCGGGTGATGTCAAATTGCAATTAAAACAAACACAATAAACACAAATGCATGAAAACTTCCCAAATTACACAAAATATAAACAAAGATGCTACCATTGCGGCCACGTTAATATCGTCGATCTCATCGAGACGTCGCTACTTAAAATAGAGTAATTCATCATTGAATTTGCTGCTGGTTGGTCCTTAGCGGCCATGACATTGTTTCAATTGATCTATTTTTCGGTCGCCATCGTCAATACATATTTAATGTCGCTCAAATAAATTTATCGTTTTAATAGCGAAATATTAATTTATTAATAAAAACCATTAAATTATAAATTTTTAATCTAACATTGTTGTTGATAAAACAAACAAGATATCCAATTAAATATTCGACAAAAGGCATTAACTAAAAAAAAACCAAAAAATGATTAAAATAGTTAGTTGTTACTTCTATTTTCATTTAAAATGTCACAAAACCAAAAATGGAACCAATTTTACTCACACGATCAATGTTATCGTTCCTCAATCTTACAATGTTTTAAACATATTAAATTTGACAAATACAACGGCTACATTTTTTATCGACCATGATAGAGAAACTGTCTTTGATTTTTGTTAAGATATATTTTGTTTTACAACCCTAAGACTTTAACTAAAACTTTTTAACCTAACGTAATTGTCGATAAACAAAATAGAAATAAAACAACATACATATAAAATTTGTGTGTGTGTGTACACGACATCCAACTTTATGATAAAATCACATTAGGCGACAAATATTAAATAATTTTAGTTGTCAATGCTAATTAAAATGAACATTTTGTGGATTAGATTACAAAAATCATTGATTTCGACAACATTAAAGGTTGAGCGTTTAAAAAAAAAAAAAAAAAAACAAGGCATGCGATTTTAGGGTTCCTACTAAATAAAGTTAAAAACAAACAAACAAAACAATAACACAAAATAAGCCAAAAAGAATAAAACAATAAGCAAACTCATTACCTGAGTTTAAATTTATAAAAAAAATTACTTAAACATATATTAAATGTTTATCCCAAGTTTAAAAATTTAAGAAAAAACACGTTTATAACAAGTGCAAAAAAAGTCCCACAAGTTACAATTTTACTTTTGTTTGTTTCAATCGTTAATCCCTTTAATAAGTCGCTCAAACTCCATTTGCTTATCAATTTGCGATCGTGCAACATGTCCAATGTCGTACTCAATGTCGTACTTAATGTTACAACATTCACCTTTGCTATTCTATAAACTTTTTCCCAAATGACTCTTTAATCATAAATGACTTTCTGATATTTTATTTTTCCAACTAGTTCAAGAAACACCTAATTCCAAATCCACAATAGAATGGAGTCCACCTACACCATCATGGTATGTTTTACACACAAATTTAACGTGTGTAGTTGTGCTCCAACAACTTTTCGATTCACACAACATATTTTTTTTCTCCCATAAAATCAATTTTGCGTCCATATATTTAACTCCACATAAATAATGAATCGATTGATTTTCCGACATGCAGAAATAAAAGCTCACATGTTCAATGTTTTCAGACATGTAATTTTTACCCATATTTCAACGACGACCACAAATGAGAATAGAACAATTTGTCCGTAAAGATAGGAAGATTAAGAAATAAATATTGGAAAAAAACATGGTCTTGTAAAAACACAATTTTAAGACATAACATAGTTTGTATGAAATTTTGAGAGCTTAAATCTCGTTCAGATTTGGAACCTTAAACATTTTTATGCAAAAAGAAACCAATAAATATTTTATTGAACATAAATAATAAAAAAGGTGAGAGAGAGAAAAAAATAGAAAAAGTCAGTGAGATAGAGGGAAAGAGAGAAAAAAAAAGTGGAAAAAAAAAGAAAAGTGGTGATTATAAACTTAAAGTGAAATATCGGTGGGCAAATCTATAATATAAATATACGAAAAATAGTCACATGTGCAACATCCCATCACTTTGATGGCTTCTTGATGAATACTGTAATATTTACCATAAAAAGTCAAAGTTTGGAAAAATATAACATAAAACATAGATAACAAAAATTGATTATTTCAAATAGATTCATAATAAAGTTTAAATGTTGAGCTTAATAAAACCTACCCTTTTTTTGCCGACAGCTTAACTCTTTGTCCACGTCCAACATGCGTTTTGTGGGATAACAAAATGTTTTTCATTCTCACCTTTTAAAAAACTGTTGGGCCACAACACTTAACAAACAAATAAAAAAGTCTAAGTGATCCACGCATCTGTTAAATTTTCGATGGCTTATATGTTTGCGGATTGAAAAAAAAAAAAAAAAAAAAAAAATAATTTGTTTTTTGTTATGCACGAATTATTAAAATAAAAAGCAATCTATGCAAATAAAAAATAACATAAAAAAAACTTTGCAAAATTAGTTTTTTTTGGTTGTGTATATAAAAATAAAACACAATTGCGTTGAATCTCAAGTTTTATAAATAACTTACTATATTAGTTTTCTCATTTCTTGGAGCCATTGCAAAAACACGACCTTTGTTAGACGAAAGATAAATAAATATTAATTATTACATTAGTTTTTTCATTTTTTGTAATTGTTTTCTCATTTTTTGTAACTATCGCCAAATCACGACCCTCGTTCGCCCCAAGATAAATAAAACCGTACGAGAAAACCATCCACTAAGTACATTTGGAATCATCGTCAACTCATACAAAAAATAAAAACAAAACAATAAAGAGACAAAAAATAAAATACAACACTTAAATAATGGTGTATGGTTCCATCCCCAATTTTGTATTCCTGTTTTTTTTCGACAAACTCCAAGCAAAATGTTGAAAATCCTTTGTAATCTTTGAGAGAATGCGTTTGTCGTATACTTTTATAGTGATTTATATGATAATTCTTTATAAAATTTGATGTGTTTTTTTTTTACCCTTGTAAAAGTTTTTGAATGATATTGTTTTTTTTAAGGTTTTTTTCCCTCTTTCATTTATGACTAAATGTGTTTTGTATGCATTTTCGAGTCTTTTCACCTATTGTATAAGTATGGTATAGCTCTTATCTTTGTGATTCTCTACTAATCCAAAAACTTTATCAGGTACAATATTTGTATTTGGGTGCTCTTTTCAACTCTAAAATTTTACATATCGATTCAAACCACATTGATAAACAAATGTTGTTTTAAGTTATAGTGTTTTAATGAATCTTTGATGATCCATTCTCTATCTGACTCGTTATGTAGTTGGGGGATTTTTTATTTATTCGTACATTGCTATCATTATCTTATAAATAAGCAAATTCTTGACAATTTGCAATTGCGAGCTTTTAGACAATACCACGTAAAATTTAGAAAATTCTCTAACACCAAAAAAACAGTAATATATATATATATATATATATATATATGTGTATATGTATGTATATATGCATGTATATATGTATGTATATATGTATGTATATATGTATGTATATATGTATGTATATATGTATGTATATATGTATGTATATATGCATATATATGTATGTATATATGTATGTATATATGTATGTATATATGTATGTATATATGTATGTATATATGTATGTATATATATATGTATATATATGTATATAAATATGTATATATATGTATATATATGCATATATATATATGTATATATATGTATATATATATGTATGTTTATATATTTGTCTATATATCTGTATGCATATGTATATATACATGTCTATATATATGTATATATACATGTATATATACATTTATATACATATATAAATACATATATATATATATATATATATATATATAAATAAGAGAAAAAATATACATATTGAAAAAAAAATAGAAAATAACAGAAATGGATACTTTTTTGTTTTTTCAATGTTTTATTGGCTTAAGGGAAATTCGCAAATTTTACGTTGTATTGTTTTAGGGCTCGAAATTCTGTCAAAAGTTTGCATATTTAGAAAATGATGATACATTTTTGACAATTTGCAAATGCAAGCCTTGAAACAATATTAAGTAAAATTTGGATAATTCCCTTACGCCAAAAATCATTAAAAAAAATACAAATATATGAAAAGGAAAAAATAAAGGTTAAATATATATATATATAACAAAAAAGTATACATAAATATGAAAATGGAAAATATAAAATATTATATATATGTATATATATATTAATTATTCATATTTTTTTTCCATGTTTTACTGACTTAAGGGAAATTTGCAAATTTTACCTTATATTGTGTGAGGGCTCGCATTTGCAATCTGTCTTAAATTTTGTTATTTGGAAGTTGATGGCTATGTAAGAATAAAATAATAATTCCTCCATCATATAGTGAGTGTGATAGAGTAAAATAAGAATTCCTCCATGATATAGTTAATGTGATAAAGAATAATAAAACCCACTCACTATATAATGATTCGTATAGAGAACGGATCATCAAAGATTCGTTAAAACAACGTAACCCAAACATAACATTAATTTATCAATGTGGTTTAAATCAGGATGATTTTTTTTGGAGTGGACAAACGCATCCGAATGTACATATTACACCTGATGAGTTTATTGGACTATTAAAAAAGAACAAATATAATAGTTATACAATAATCATTCAAAACACAATTAGCCATAAAAAGAGGGGGGGTGAAAACCTTAGAGAAAACAATATCATTCAAAAATTTTTGCAGAAGTATAAAAAAAATACATCCAATTTTTAAAATAATAATTATGAAGATCACCAAAATGTAAAAGAAAGGAACTAAAAAAAAAGTTATGGAAAAAAATAAAAAATGAAATGAAAAAAAAGAAAAAAAAAAGAACGGGGATACAAAACGATAAGGAAACATTTAAAAGATAAAAAGAGATAAAAAAAAAAGAAAAAAGAAAAAGATAAAGAGGAAATTAAAATATAAAATAAAATATAAAAAGAACATTGAATAAAAACAAAATAAAATCGACTAATTAGAGACCACACCCATAGTAATGAATAAACAAAAAAAAAACCATAGAAATATTAATATTATAACAAAAATAAATTAATTGTAAGTTGTAAGTTGTAAGATTTAAGGTTAACCTGTAAGATTTAGGGTTAACGCTAAGATTTAGGTTTAAGGTTAAGCTGTAAGATTTAGGGTTAGGCTGTAAGATTTAGGGTTAACGGTAAGATTTAGACGTAAGTTTAAAAATCAGATATGTTAAGACGTAAATCAAAACCTAACGTTAAAGTGTACGTACAAGATAGATTAACGTACGACCATGTTTACTAACGTTTGCAAAACAAAACAATTTGAAGTGTAATCATTTGCGATACATACTGAAAGAGTGTTGGTTCACATTAAAACGCACAAAATTTCACGAACAAAAAGAAGATAAAGAGGAAATTAAAATATAAAATAAAATATAAAAAGAACATTGAATAAAAACAAAATAAAATCGACTAATTAGAGACCACACCCATAGTAATGAATAAACAAAAAAAAAACCATAGAATTATTAATATTATAACAAAAATAAATTAATTGTAAGTTGTAAGTTGTAAGATTTAAGGTTAACCTGTAAAATTTAGGGTTAACGCTAAGATTTAGGTTTAAGGTTAAGCTGTAAGATTTAGGGTTAGGCTGTAAGATTTAGGGTTAACGGTAAGATTTAGACGTAAGTTTAAAAATCAGATATGTTAAGACGTAAATCAAAACCTAACGTTAAAGTGTACGTACAAGATAGATTAACGTACGTCCATGTTTACTAACGTTTGCAAAACAAAACAATTTGAAGCGTAATCATTTGCGATACATACTGAAAGAGTGTTGGTTCACATTAAAACGCACGAAATTTCACGGACACATTGAAGAGTACGGAATTCAATATAAATACGTAAGGACATCGTAAACTCTATTCTCCGCACTTCGCGCGATAATTATAAATTTACCGATACATAACACTAATTTATATATGTCACGCGGCGTTAAACTACACCGCGAATCGTTATTATCGTTACGAACTCTAAATTTTGATTCCAAAATCCGAAATAGAAATTTGATAATATTATATTTTCCTTCACGTTAATTACGGTTCTAGAGAATTAGCGTTCATAATTATAATTTATGATATTATTGAATAATGTGATGTACTGACGTTTCACTCCGTACAAAATGGTACTTTGCTAAGTAAAACAGTACGAAACATGGATTAAAATAATCGCGATCGCATGTAAAACTACGCTCAGAATAAGAGACATAATAAGATTGTACCTATTTTAGTGTAGAGATTTGTTGTGGAGTAATAATTATTCGCTTGAACACCCAAAATAGAATTATGAAAAAATTAGAGTCTAAGGACGCGACAGTGTACGATTTGTTAGATTTTGTACTTTTACCTATTTTATTGTGACGATCCTGATGGCAGATTTGTCGTACCGAAAAATAATAATTAATGATCAATTAGTATTAAACATTTTTTTCAAAAAAAATGAAAACCGTAGTTAGTGTTACTAACGCTAATTATTTCTCAACGCTAATAACGATTCACGGTGTAATTTGAAAAAAATGACAAAATATTTTTTTCTTCCCGTTGACTACATTACCGTACTGTAATCGTCCGACAACAACAATATAATATACTAATATAGGGCAAAAAAAAAAAAAACGAAAAACAAAAAACGAACAATAACAAAAGTTTTTACGCTGGCACATGCGTCACTCTCTCATTCTACTCGCAACCCTAACTTTTTAAAGTTCGAATTGGACAAGTGGTTTCTTTTACAACAATTTTTGTTTTTTTGCCCTTTCTCGCACGTCTATTACTTTCACTGCCCCCCTCTCTACCCGTTATCCCTATCTCCATCTTTCTCTCTCTTTTATATCTCTCTCTCTCTCCCCTATCAAGGGGTGCAGCCTCTCTACCCTTTATCTCTATCTCCATCTTTCTCTCTTTTTTATATCTCTCTCTCTCTCTCCCCTATCAACGGGTGGAGCCGCAAACCTTTTCTGCAGACCTTTTCTACAGATCGTTAGCTCAGGTGAGAAAACCATGTTTTTTCTTCTCTTTGCCCCCTTATAGATCCCCTCTCCCTCTCTTCTCTCTCCGCCCTCCTCCCCTCTCCTTCCTCCCTCCTCCCTCCTCCCTCTTCCCTCCTCCCTCGTCTTTTCGCTGAATCACTCTCTCCCTCAATTTTTTGTTGCCAATCCTTTCTCTCCTCTCTCTCTCTCTCTCTTTCTCTCTCTCTCTCTTTTTCTCTCTCTCTCTTTCTCTATCTATCTATCTCTCTCTCTCTCTCTCCCCCTCACTTCTCTTCCCTACATTCTCACCTCTCTCCTGCCTCGCTCATTCTGTGCTTGACTTCCTCTCTTGCGTATCTCTCTCCTCCTCACCTTTCTCTCTTACATGCTTGCCTCTCCATTTCTCTCCCTTGTATATCTCTTTCACTAAATCTCTTCACTCTGTCATGACTCGCATCCCCATTTCTCTTTTTCTCTTTCATTCTCTCCCTTTCTGCTAGTTTTCAACCTATTCCCTTCCCCATTCCGTCCATTCTCTCCCTCTACTCCTACTATCCCCCATTTCTGTCCCCCGCCCTCCTCTTTCCCCACTATTCCCTAACCCCTGCCTCTCTAACTCTCCCATATGTCAGTCTCTTTTCGTTCTCTCCCATGCCTTAATCGCTTGGGCAATTGTCTTGTTTTGGTGAAATTAGGGTTTACATTTGTCTTTTTGGCTCAGGAATATGTATGGAGTTAAAGTCAACAATGTATTCATCTTTTCGAGTATTTTTGCCATTATTATTATAATTTTTTTTATTTTTTTCAGATTTCCTAATTTGCTCCTTAAATGCATGTAATGGGCACTCCTCATCGCTATTATTGTGAAGGAATTATGAGTTTTAAAGCGAAAATGTAATTTGTAAGACTAATTTAGGACAGGGACACATGATCGGTTTTGGTCCACTCCCTCGCATAGTGATAAAAACACTATTTTGTGATCTTTGACCAGGAAAAATCACGACTGACTGAATGTCATTAACACTAGTATCGTTGGGCAGCGTACTCCTCTTGAGAACACATTTTTGAATTGTTCCTGAACAAAAGAACACAAATTTCGTTTCCTTCCTACAGAAATCATTGATTTCCATATCATTTCTTTTTCGTTCTCTTTGGTTCCCATTGAGCGAGAGGGAGAGAGAAAGAGAGGGGGAGGGCGGGAAATAGTTGGCCAGTTGAGGTTTGAGCTTTGAGTGGCTGGACTGAAGCTAAGTGAAGTCCAGGGTAAGAATTTACTCCGGTTGTCAGTTAAATCACCTAATTATACGCTGTTCTCATTTTTGTGACTGTACCAAATGTACTTTGGCTGTCAATGAATTACTGATTTCCACACCGTTCACATTTTTTTTAACCGTACAAAAGGTCCAAAGTTGAACTGGACGATTCAAGGTCTCGGATTTAATTTATGCACAATTGTTTTCGTTTTTATCGCCTCATACTCAGAACTGTGATTGTTCTTGGGTTTTTCCATGCTAGCCCTATTTAAGCTAGTTACAGGCACTGTGACCTGGTTTGCTGCTGAGAAGGGATCTGTGTGTTTATTCTTTTGCTTACGGGGCCGTTTGTGACTGCAAGGATAAATTGAGCTTAGAGAAAACTGTGGTCACTTTTTCCAGGTATAGAAAGCATGTCTGGTCCACAGTATCTACGGATCAACTGCCTATGCTTCTTAAAATATAGTGCTCGTTGGTTTACAACTTTCCCAAACCTTTTCCTGTGTGCCAATAACTACATTGTTGATTGCTATTAGCATTAAGAAATACTACGAGGACAGTTTAGCGTTAATATTCTATTTCCAGTCCAAATGACGTTGCTGATTGTGAACCGCAAAAATGAAGAAAAAACACAGTTTGTTTTAATAACGCTATTGTGTTTAGAGAGCAAAAAAATGTCGGGAAGAAATTAGTGTTATTAACGTTAATAGGGATTTATTGTGCAGTTATCTTTCATCATTTCTCCTGCCCACTATTTTCTGTTTATGCTTCCGGACCCTATCGCTTCTCTTACCTGTCCCATTTCTCTCTTTAAGTTATGATTCAATGTGAGCATGATTAATATGACGGATAAAAGTACTGTTGGCAAAACTGTAATGACCGTCATGAAGACGGTTAATAATAACTGGAATTGTAACAACCATTTATAAGCAGTTATTGTGATTGTCTGCAACACTTATCAATGCAAACAACCCTAAAAAGTCCAATGCTGTCTGTTTCAAATTCGTCTTTAGACAAGGGCAGTGATCTTGATTTCCGTACTAACTACATTCATTGGAACACTTATCCATGAAAAATTGTCAACGCAAACAACATAAAAACCTCAAAAAACTGCTTTGTTGTCTCGTCCAGGTTCTATCATATAATCGTACCAACTGCAGTCATTGCAACACTTATATCACCAAAAATTGTTGAAGCAAACAATTCTAAAAAACGCATTGTTGTCTGTTTCAGGTTCGGAATGGCCGCCTTGGCTGCCACCAAACCGCTAGAGGCGGCCTTGGCTGCCTTGAGGCTCACCCCAAAACAACAGGAGCTCCTCATCCGAGTAGCCACTCTCCTCCTCATCTACATCCTCGCCTTCGTCACTCGTCTCTTCTCCGTCCTACGTTACGAATCCGTCATCCATGAATTTGATCCTTACTTCAACTACCGCACCACACTCTACCTTGTTGAAAAAGGTTTCTACGAGTTTTGGAACTGGTTCGACCATGAAAGCTGGTATCCTCTCGGCCGTATCATTGGTGGTACACTTTACCCTGGACTCATGGTGACGGCTGCTGCTGAATACTTCCTTCTTCACGCTTTCTCCCTCATGGTTCATATTCGAGATGTCTGCGTGCTTACTCCATGTTTTTTCGCCTCCAATACCACACTGGTTGCGTACTTTTTTGGGAAGGAGATTCGCGATTCCGGTACCGGCCTTCTCGCTGCCGCCTTTATCGCCATTTGTCCCGGGTATATCTCTCGATCTGTCGCCGGATCCTATGACTACGAGGGAGTGGCGATATTTGCCTTATTGCTCACATTCTACCTCTTCATTAAAGCAGTGAATACTGGATCATTGGCTTGGGCGGTCGGATCGGCTTTCGCGTACTTTTACATGGCGTCGTCCTGGGGAGGTTACATCTTTATCATCAATCTGGTGCCTATTTATGTGCTGGTGTTGCTTCTGACAGGCCGTTATACGGGACGGCTCTATGTGGCCTACAATACGCTGTACCTTCTGGGAATGCTTATGGCCATGCAGATTCGTTTTATCGGATTTCAACATATCCAGTCCGGAGAACACATGGGAGCTTTGGGGGTCTTTCTTCTCATTCAGGTGAGAAGCATTATCGTCCTTTCAGTCTCAGTTTTTCTCTCCTGACTTAGGGTCTTTTAAGGCTTTTTAGTCGAAAGTCTAAAAACTCTTTCCAGGTTCAGGGTTCAGAACTTTGCCGGCAGTAGAAAAAATTCTACAACTTAACTTTACACACAGGAATAAAACAGAGTATTCGACTATCTCTTCTTGAGGACAATTTCTTAGTTAGTCTATGCTATACTGACAGGGGGGATTGATGTCGTATATCCACCGTGAATCGTTATTAGAGTAAAGAAATTATTAGCCCGGGGTTTATGTGGGTGTCATTAACCCTGTGGCTGTTTTTGAACGGTTTAAAGAATTAGCATTAAGACAAAAAACATCGAGTATTATTGGCATTATTCTCTGTGGTCAGAGGTCAAAAGAAAAAAAGGAACTGCACTGAATAACTGTTATTAACGCTAAGAACAAAAACATTTATAACTACTGACATTATTTTGTGGTCAGAGGGCAAAAAAAAACTGCACCGAATAACAGTTATTAATGCTAATAATGATTGGCGGTGTACTTTGCAGGTTTTCTTCTTCGTGGATTGGGTGAAACATAAATTGGTGGACCCTAAAATGTTTCGCACTTTTTTGCGAGTCACTGTCTTCTCAGCCGCAGGAGTGGGAGGCCTAGCCCTTGTTGTGGGCATGGCCACAGGTTCTCCTCTCTCTCCTCTGTCTTTTCCTGTATTTTGTTCTTTTCCCAGTTTTCGGAGGTTTCCTTAGTTTCTGCCGTGTTTCCGGGTTTCAGCTGGAGTCCTTTTTCTGATCTTTTTGGTATTTTGACGATAGAGCCTGAATCCTGGTTTTGTGGCAGGTTATATCTCGCCGTGGACGGGACGTTTTTATTCACTTCTTGATCCTACTTATGCTAAGGACCATATTCCCATTATCGCTTCTGTGTCAGAGCATCAGCCCACCACATGGAGCTCATTCTTTTTTGATTTCCACATTTTGCTCATTCTCTTCCCTGCAGGTAAAAACCATAGTTCCCCTTTTCCTAATTCTGCGGGGAACCCTGAGTTAGTTAGGGATGATGAAACCAAGGCTTATGGTTTCATTAATTGCCGTAGAAAGGTCTGCACTTTCCAATCTTCATCTTTCCTGATGGCTTATCAGGAATCATTCTTGACATCTGTTTAATGAACGTTGGAAATGTTTAATGTCTAGTATGAACATCTGTTTAATTTGTTCATCTGTTTTGCTCTGTTTCATCTGTTTCAACAGTTTAATGTCTCGGTCTGGTCTCCAGTTCGTGACTGTGTTTGTACCATTAAGTTGTTTGTGGGTATTTTATGCATGTTGATCCTTTTTCGCCCTTTTCCGCAACTAAAATTTGAATCATAACCGTATAATTTGGCTCTTCTGCATTTTGGAACAATGATTTTCCTGTCTCGACAATTGGTGTGGTACATGGCTTTTTTGAACCAACTGTAGCAAATGGTGTTTTCAAGGTAGTTTACTATGAATAATTTGCAGCAAACCATGAGAGAGCACATGATGCTAATGCATCTGATCTGAAAAACGTAGCCCAATTTCAGTGTGAATTCACTTGCCATAACATCTCAGTAATTTCTCTACCTCTATCCACACTGTTTCCAGTGATTCACTACACTGCCCATCTCTATGAGAGCTAGGGTGAAGTTCCATCAGGAAATTCTGGAATTGTACGACCAACATTACTGGCTGTTATATTTTGGACAATGTTCCATATATTTTGGACGATGTTCCATCACGTAGAGCCCGTAAACCACGTGTTCACCCCGTGTTCTAAATTGAGTGGTACCACGTAAGTTAAGATCGGAAATTGAAGATCGTCATAGATTTTTCACACCGACCAATTAACTTAAAATCTTCATTTGCGTACCATGTATATGCGTACCTGAGTCATTGTACGACAGGACTCCTGTATTCTTTGCAGGCGCTTGTCTTCTACACCAGCTCAATTTTTAGGGTTCCTGTTTTTTTGCGTGACAAAAGAGCGCTGCCAGAAATAGCGTGGCGAAAGAGCGTTACGAAATAACTTTTGGATTTCGGTTGGATTTTGGTGGACTCGCGTCCACTTTGGTCGAAGGTACATATTATGTGCAAATTTTGAGATTTCCCGTGGTAGTCCATCGTGACACGTATCTTTATCATCCAACGTGTCGCGACTCTTCGATTTCTGTAATTGACAACCCACCTCTGTCAATTACGGAAAAAATTGAAACAAATGCCTCGCGGATGGATATCCAACGGTCATTGTTACCTCCCGGACCTTTGGAGAATATTGGCAAGATTCCCTATAACGTTGTTTTGCGGATAAAATCAAAATAGGTGGTACAGCGTAGTACGGAGAGGTCCGTATTTCTGTAAACAACCTCTCACTTTCCGTCTGATGGAACTTCATCCTTAATTACTCTACTTCGAGTGAGTGTCTTTTTGACCCGAAATCATGAATCAGTGTTGATGAACTGTTTATTCAACTGCCCATCAATTTTCTGTCGTTCATTCTAATAAAGTGTTAATGTTAACAATTCACTAACTCTAATTGTGATGGGCGATGTCCTCATGTCCACCTAAATTTTACAGGCCTGTACTTCTGCTTCAAACGCCTTACGGATGCGACTGTCTTTATTGTGATTTACGCTCTCACCAGTTTGTACTTTGCGGGAATTATGGTTCGTCTTATTCTGGTAGCGACACCTGCCCTCTGTCTCATGGGGGGAGTGGCTGCTTCGGGCACTCTCAAGGGTCTCGCATCTCTTGCGAGAGAGAAGGCTCCAGAAAAGAATGTCAATGTGAAGGGAGGGAGTGCAGCTCGAGCCCAGGCTAAGGTTTGATTCATTTTCTCTGAGCTCAATTTGATGGAATGATGGTTTGAAACTTTAAAGTAGTTTTGTAGTATCACTCATTCTTTTATAATCTGATATAATTTCGCTCCTCTTCTCTAAGCTTTCACTGAACAATTCTCTGACCAATTATCGTTGACATTTTTGGCGTTTTTCGCTCACATGTTTCACTGACATTTTCACTGATACGTTGGTTTTTCACTGACATTTTCAAAGACCTGTTTCGCTGACATTTTAGGTGACTTTTTCATCGGCACTCTCACTGACATTTTCCCGCGGTTGTCGGTGACTTCTGTCAGACTGCCACGGAGCAACTCCTCCCTTTCCAGAAGGAGGGAGCCAATCTCCTACTTCTCGGTGGTCTCTTCTGTCTTTTGAACTATGCCGTACATTGTACCTGGGTGACTTCCGAGGCCTACTCCTCTCCCTCCATCGTTCTCCAGGCTCGTCAAGGCAATGGAGATCGAATAATTTTCGACGACTTCCGCGAAGCTTACTTCTGGTTGAGCCACAACACGGCTCCAGATGCAAAGGTTGGGAGAGTGTCTTGAGATCTTCTCGACACTGGCTGGTTTTTGTGTTTGAGAGAGAAAGGGAGAGAGAGGGAGAGTGGGAGAGAGAGGACTGAGAAACCCAAGACTGAGAACAGAGGACTGAGGGAAGACGTGGGCCGGGCGAGAGAGATTGCAGGTGATGTCATGGTGGGACTATGGATACCAGATTACGGCCATGGGAAACAGAACGGTAATTGTGGATAACAACACATGGAACAACACACATATCGCCACCGTGGGGAGAGCCATGGCCAGTAGCGAGGAGGATGCCTATGAGATTATGCAAAGTTTGGACGTCGATTATGTGTTGGTGGTATTTGGGGGAGTTACGGGCTACTCTTCGGACGACATCAACAAGTAGGTGGTTTTTCCGGTTTTTTTTTTAGAGTTTTTGATAAGGATTGGTTTAGGTTTATTCATGTTCGCAAGTGATTGTACACTTTCTTACAGTTTTTTTGTAAATGATTACTCAAAAACTGTAGGATACTGATAGATTTAAAACTCGCATAACTTGCAGAAACTGAGAGGTTTAACGAGTCTCTCAGAGGAGTCTCCCATTTTATTAGTTTTTGGATGGAGGGAGATGGAATTGAGAGAATAGTGAGACTAAACGTTTAGTGGTAACCTTTGGAACGACTGAGAAGATATTTTTCTCTATTTTTCTTATAGTAACTTTTCTAGTCAGAAAGCTAAGCTATGTTGTGGGAGAACAGGTTTTTGTGGATGGTTAGGATTGGCGGAGGAGTATTTCCGGAGATAAAGGAGGAGGAGTATTTGAACAAGGAGACTATCGAGTGGATAAAGATGGAGCTCCAAGAATGCTGGACTGTCTTATGTGAGTTGGGGAGGCGAGAGAGAAAGAGAGAGAGAGGGAGAGAGGGAGAAAAAGAGGGAGGGAGGGAGGGAGGGAGAGAGGGAGAGAGAGGCTGGATGGGACATTCAACCTCTTCATGTTTTATGAAAGCACGACATCGAATCCGACAATTTCTGTTGTTTTCGTAATTCAGTCACGTCACACTTCAAGATTTTCCAGTGTTTTTTCGAGTTTTTAGGGATCTTAGTCGTGTGTGTCAAAATGCAAAAAATCGTACGGAAGATGAAATTGTTCCTTTTATTCACTCGGAAAAGGAGGACAAGAGAGGCAGCAAGGAAGAACAAACTGTAATCAGGCGTATTTAATCAATATTTAATGTGGAAATTCAACTTTTTTGTAACTTGATGTAATGTGAAACATAAGGGTAATATTCCATCAGCGAAAAAGTGAGGTTGTTTACTCGACTCCGTACTTTTGCGTTCAAATCCGTCGTTTCCGTACAAATCCATACTTTTTTTGTTATTATTATCATTATTATTATTACTATATATATACACATGTATACCATGTTTTCTGGAGACCTATGTAGCTCCAAGCTTCCAAGCGTAAACATTGACCGTCCAACTTTTTGCTTTTTGGCATCCGCGACGCAATCGCGCAATCCGTCCAGTTTGTGGGTAATGTCCTGAAGCCACAAACTGGATGTGTACAATTGGTACATTTGGAAAAGTAAGATACGATCAACGACGGACGAGCAATGAGAACCTTACAAGTGGCAAAGGCCATGTGCCTTTGTACAGGGTGGTGTCAAGTCCATTGAAACTGCCATCCATTGACCTTTGTGGAAAGGACTTTGCGTTTTAAAACATTATAATGCAGTTCTTACAATGATATAGTATGCACGTAAAGATCTTACAGTGTAATTCATTTCTACAAATCTTAAATTGGTTACATTCAGATTTTGCGCTTGACGATTTTCAATGTCTAAACACACGCCTACGAGGTACCAACCGGAATAAAGCACGTAGGTGAGAGGTAGGTACCTTACTGGCACGACTTAATGGAATATTGATAAAAAGAATTATTATAAACGTTTCCAAACGTTTCCGTACGATTGCTGGCAACGCTGATGGACAAGAGGCCTAAGTTCAAAGTTCAAAATTAACATTTTATGCAAATGCCAATAAGGCTTAAGAACTGAATACGTGGATGGGGTTTCGGTTTCAGGTACAAGTTGTGCTATTATCGATTTGACTCCGATTAACCTGGTGAGGCACGGTTCCCTCCTCCCCTCCCTCCCTCCCTCCTTCCCTCCCTCCTTCCCTCCCTCACCCTCTTCCTCCCCCCTCGCCCCCTCTCCCTCCCCCCTCCTTCGCCTCCCCCTCTTCCCCTCCTCATCTCCTCTGTAAACTTTTCTTTGAGAGTCACCTGATTCTTGTACATTTTGTTCCGTGAAGTTTTTATTCAGTTTTAAGGTTTTAGGGCTTCGGGTGGTTTGGGGTCCTTATTTTTTTTATCCTTTCGAACGTTTAACTCGGGTTTAGTTTTCGGGTTTCTGAAAGTTTTACTCAGGAGATTTAAGGAATTGGATTTTTGACCACTTTTTTTTTTTTTTTTTTTTTGAGCGCTTAACTCAGGTTTAGGTTTTAAAGCTTCAGGTTTTCGGGTTTTGGATTTTTTGCTGTTACAACGGTTTAATATATTTGTGTTTCTGGTTTTTTGCTTTTTTGGCTTTTTGTTTCGGTTTACTCTGGTTTACAGTTTTGGGTTTTTGCGTTTTCGCTTTAAATTTTAGGTTTTGAATTTACTTTTTTGTTTTTTACATTTTTGTTTTTGTCTTTTTGTTTGTTTTTGTTTGTCTTTTTGTTTGTTTTTGTCTTGTTTCAGCCGGGATCGTTCTTGTCAGGTAGCTCTTGGAAATGAAGTTTTTGTGAATATTAGGTTTTGACTGTTGTCTTTTCGTTTTTTGTGTCTTTTTGTCTTTTTCTTTTTTGTCTTTTTGTCTTTTTGTCTTTTTCTTTTTTGTCTTTTTGTCTTTTTGTCTTTTTCTTGGTTTTTTTGACTTTTTCAGATGGGATCGTTCTAGTCAGGTAGAGATCGGAAATGAAGCGTTTGTGGATATTAGGTTTTGAATTTTGTCTTTTGTCTTTTTCCAGGTGGGATCGGTCTCGTCAGGTCGAGATCGGAAACAAGGACTTTGAATTGGAGTATCTGGAAGAGGCTTTTACAACAGTCAATTGGATCGTACGGATTTACCGAGTAAAACCGCGCGATAATCGGTGGTAGTGAGGAGTAAAACCGGTTTTACTGTTTTGGGACTCGTATTGAGGAATAAAATCGGTTTTACGCTTTTGGGACTATCTTCCTTATTAGCTTCCCATGGACGGTTTGTGTTGCCTTCCTATTGGGGGGGAAGGAGGGAGAGGGTGAGGGTGAGGGTGAGGGTAAGGAGAGAGAGAGGGAGGGAGGGACGGGAGAGGGACAAGGGAGATGGTGAGAGAGGAGCGGGCAAGGGAGATAGAGAGGGAGTGGGAGAGGGAGAGGGAGAGAGATAGCGGGTGGGAGAGGGGGGAAAGGGAGAGAGGGAGCGAGAGTGAGAGGGAGAGGGAGAGGCTGCGGCGGCTATAAGATATTGAAAATTACCAGAGAAATTGCATGCGAAGTTATTTTTTTCGGGCCAACTATACACACCCCAAATCACTAAGGAAGTGACAGATATATAGAGAGAGAGAGAGAGGAGCGAGGAGAGAGAGAGAGGGGGCGAAAGAGGGAGAGTAGCTTCGCTCCATTTAAGTTGGAGAAATTGTTTAAAGATGGGAGTTTGAGCTCCTTTTGAAGGCAAAATGCGAGGAAATGCTCGCAACTTGTTCAATATGGGGCTTTCCTTTTTTTTTTTAAGCAGAGGGAGAGAGAGTGAGAGGTTTCATGTGTAGTTTTAAAAGAATAGAGGTTAACCTTCAAGGCAACTTTCTTTAATTTTTGGCTTTTAACTGTCTTTGTATCGTCTTCGTTGTCAGAAAGAAAAAGGCAACTTGCTTTTTGTCGCTAGGTTTTCTCTCTAAGTTGTTTTCGTCTTCTTTGTGTATGTTTTTTCTGTCGTTTTGAGTCTTTTTTTCTGTTGTTTTTTTTTTTTTGTTGTTGTTGTTGTTGTTGTTGCCCGTTTCGAATTGTTGGGAAGGAAATTTATTCGTGCCTCATAGTTGTGCCTTCTATGGTGCTTTTTCTTTGTCTTCTTTTTATATCAACAAATTGCTGTATTGAAGTGACTGACCCAAAAGAAACAGGTGTCGCAAATCCTTTTCTATGAATTTGTATGGATGAAGGTTGATGGTTTATTTTTATCGTCTTCATCATCATTTTCTTTTTTGGTTGGTTAGCAATTGCCAAATCTGGCTTATGGGGGCGAAACGATCGTATAACAAAAAGCCCGTTGACAAAAAATAAATAAAAAATCACTACATAGCAATAGGCTGCGACCCCAAATGTCCAAACCATTTGAATTGTGAAATTGAAGTTCACAGCAAAATTGTTAAGTAGTTTGTTTAGGTCTGTCTCCGATAGCTGACCATCATTTGAACCACCTTTTTGCCTTTCATTTGACCCTGTACTCCAATCATTTTATGGCCCCAACTTTCAATATGGATATTCAACACAAGCCACAAACGGCCGGCAAAGCTAATTCAGAAATTGCCACGCATTCTCCATAGGTAGTATGCCATCTGAGAACCCCTGACACTACAGAGATTCCCTACGACAAGCTCCGATAAAATCCGTCCCAAGCCTCCTGGTAAACATGTGACAATTGAATCAGCCAAACAACTACAAAGCAAACACACATACTCATGTCTCACTCGAAACTTTAACCCCAAGAACAAGAAAATTACCGGAATAAAGCAAAGAAAGTCTATTGAATGTGTATATGGACAATATAACATATAATAAAATACAGCGTACAATCAAATACAACAAAGGGTGAAAAAGTATGAAGGTTCCAATTTGAAGCAGAATATGGAAAGCATTACATTCAAATGAAAAACATGTTCTTGATGTGTCATAGACACAATATGAAATACACATTTGCCGTAACCTCGTTTACAAAAGAATTGCTGTGAAATTTGAAATTAGTTTCAATAGTTCATAAGGTGAAACCTTAAAAGTCCAGCCTTGACCCATACAGTTAAAAAGGTAGTTAACTCGACCTATCCGATTCCAAAGACTATACAAGAAAAACTATTCCAGCAAAAAGTTTCGCCAAAAAGTTTCACCAAAACGTTTCACCAATAGACCTTTAAACTACCAAAAAAATTCATGTCACCGTCAATTCTATTTTCGATCTCTTGTTGTTTTTTTTTAAGGATTCGCACCAATTCGCCTTATGTGTTGTCACACTACTTTCACTTTTTGACTGATTACTTTTTACCTTTTTATCTAACTTTCTAACCTCCCCTATTCTCCTACCTTCATTAACCTGTTCTCTAGTTGAATTTGGGATGACTATATCACTCACCTTACTCCCTTTAGTCGTATTAACTTCCTCCAAAGACCGACATCCATCACCTCTATCTCCTTCGACATGAGCGACATCAGTATTTAAAAAAGGATCGGTTACTTCTACACCAAACTGTTTTATAATATCCTTAATAACTTTGTCTTCCTTAATAATTTTGCCTTCCTTATTCGAGTTTAAATGATCTCCAAAGTTTGGTTCGTTGACTTCTGTCATAAATGTCTCGATACAAGTTTCTCCCCTGTTTTCAAGAGGAGAACATTCTCTCGACACAACTCTACAATTGTTGATTGGTTGTTTATTTTTGGGCAATGCCTGCTCCTCTCCCTCCTCCTCCTTCTCCTCCTCCTCCTCTTCCTCCTCCTCATCCTCCTCCTCCTCCTTCTCCTTCTCGGTCTCGTCCTCTACCTCATCCTCAGATTCATAACCAGCAAGGCCCAACCACGGAACCTCGTGTACAACACTCTCCTCTTTTGTTTTTTTACTCTGTAACCTCGACGCCGGTTCCTCTGTTTGACCCGGCTTTCTCTTCGTCTTTACCACTTTTAACCTTCCCACCAAAACCGACTGTTGCCCATCGCTTTTCATCGTTCCATTGCCCCCCCAAGTCTCCAATACTGCCGTCGCAGAAGTCTCATTAGGCCTCGAAACTTGTAAAGAACTTCCTTCCTTCAAATCATTTCCTTTCGAGCTCATGGTCTCTCCGAATCCTGCCCACCTTCCTTTCGGCGCATCCACACCAATTTTGGTTCCTGTCAGACTATCTGAGCAAACTTCGTCTCCTTCGCAAGAGCCTTTCCCTAAAGATCCCCATGGCCCCGTGGCAACTAACGCTCTAATGAAATTTTCCTCGAGTTCCGGTCGAATTATACCACCCAAGGTCTGTAAGACTTTCGCTCGAGCAGTAGTAGCCGCTTGTACCGCCTGTTGGCGCTCCATCTTCTCTATATCCGCAGCCTGAGTCCAAAGAGATAGTGAATTATTAGCGTGAATACTTTAATAAAATTAACTACACTAAGTTGTGTTTTGCCACGTAGCTCATTATGGTCCACTAAGAACACAGGCCATTGCTGAATTGTTAGCATTACCACTGTATTAACATGGACTACACTAAATTATGTTTGCTCCATCTTTTCTACGCCAGCCTGAGTCCAAGCATTTTCACCCTTTTGTTTTGAGTTTTGACTTTGTTTGGAACATGTCCATTAGGGATTCGAAAGTCTGATGCTATTTTTTGTTTGTTTTGAAGAATTCAAACACAAAATACATTACCCATCAATATTAAAGTTAGTGAAATACTAGCATTAAATAAAAAGAGACAGCACTAAATTATGTTTGCTCCGTCTTTTTCATATCGGCAGCCTGAGTCCAAAGTACAGCGTGAATCACTATCAGAGTAAAGAAATCATTACGGGGGCTATATTAGTGTTATTGATTCTAGTTCAGTTCCAAATGACGTGGCTGACTATGAACCATTTAGAGAATTAGCGCTAAGAAAAAAACATTTAGTGTCATTAACGCTGTTTAATGGTCAGATGGCAAAAAAAACGGCACGGAATTAGTATTATTAATGCTAACAGCGACTAACAGCGAGTCACAGTGTACCATTCACGAAATAGAACCAAACGAGGACCAGGAAACGAGGGAACATAGAAACAAAAATTGAAAAAAAGAATGTCGGAAGAGCTGTGACAAGCACATGCAATGTGAGGATTTTTATACTCCCTGTAAGGATTCACGTATTAAAGAAGATTGCAGGGCAACTAAAGAGCCATGACATTCAGCAAAATGGCAGAAGTCAAAAGTTGTCTTCGCCATCTTTTAAAAATGGGTAAGAAGGCAATGTAGTATCGTTTTGAAACAAAATCTTACCTTTGCAAAGGGATCTGTGCAGAATTTAGAGATGTGTCCTTTTCTTTTACACCTGTGGATTCCCGACCATCAACAATAAACTAAGCTTCTCTTTAGAAATAAACAAGCCAGTAAAAAAAGGTAAAAAAACTTAAGTAACCATTCCCCCTGTTAGATACCTTCACCTCTCCCTCTTTCCCGACCAGCCCACAACTCAAAGAGGCCAATCCGAGCCTTCAAAAAACAGAGAAACAAGAAAAATACACAGCTCATCGCTATTGGTGTAGAGGAATCAAGAGGACCAAAATTAGTATCAGCAATTAAGGGTATGGCGACAGAACATATTAGAATCCACTCCTGTAATAGTGTTATTAACACAATCTTATGATTTTTTGTCAGAATAACCTGCCACCGGATGAATGTCAGTAACACTAATGGCGGTGGGCGCTGTAGAGTGGTCTAAGCCAATTAAAACAAGCAGGTAATGGGAACGATCTGAGTCACAGTCATCGACATTAAAGAAATTCTTGTCCAATATTTCCCATTAGGTCACGATCAACACTGATCAGTAACACATTGGCTGCATATTCAAATTTACTAGAAACAAAACAAAGAACAAAAACTTCTACACAATGGCTGCATGATTTATTGACTACTGAATTTACTGCAATGTAACAAACAAACAATAATTCAGGTACACAATAGCTGGGTATTCTTACTAACGACTTAATATTACTATTACTATTTTTAGCAATAGAGAGACTTTCGTGCACAATGGCTGTATATTCTACGTACTATTGGATTTTCTGGTAAGAAAACAATACAATGAATTCAGTACACAGTGGCTGGATATTTTTACTTTATAGACTATGAATTCACTAGAAACAAATTAAACAAAACAAAGAATCAGTACAATGGCTACATATTCTTACTTGTGGCAGGCGACATTTCGACAATTCCGCTGGAGATGACCCTTCTCTCCACACTTGCTACAAGTCACACCGTCAGCACATTCCCAAGCCATGTGACCTCTCCTGTTCCCTCCACACCCAACATATCATAATTAAGTCCCACAGTTTAAAAAAAAGAGCTGAAATTTATCATTGGCGTTGACTCTACACATAAGAAGCACGATTATCAACTGTAAGTTTCATTTCCTTCCTCATTGAAAACTTGCCATTGACATGTTCAAGTGACTTTGATAATAAGAACTCACAGCCTCTTGCATACGAGATAATTGGCAACAAACCATGTGCAAGAGTGATAACAATGGATAGAACAAACGTAATGATAACTTTAATGAATAACAAGATCACTTTCAGCATATTCATCATTGAGGATGAGAGCGACATTTACTTGAAAAAAATCTTTAACAAAATTTTATAATAGTAACAAAAGCTGGAAAATTGAAATAAAACCGAAACGAAGTGACAGAAAAAAACTGGATTATAATGCATATAATGTATAAAATGTATATAATGTATACAATGTACATAACTGTATACCGGATATAATGATACCTTTTGCATTCAAATAGAGCCAGGCGTACAAAAATCAGCCCTAAAAAACAAACATTGGAGTAACAAATGTCTATGCTAGCCTAAAGCCAAAAACAAACAAAAAAATAAAAGCGGCAACAAACAAAAAACAGAAATAAAACAAGGAGATAACATACCCGTTGCAACGAAAACAGGTCTGGAGGTTACAGTCACGCGCCAAGTGTCCGGCTCGACCACAACGATGACAGGGGCCATTACTCCGAAAGTAACTCGTCATTCTGTCAGAAGAGGGAAGGTGAGAGAGAGGGAGGGAGGGAGGGATGGAGAGAGATAGAGGGAGAGAAATAGAAAGAGCGAGAGGGAGAGGGAGAGAGGGAGAGAGGGAGAGAGGGAGAGGGAGAGAGAGGAGAGAGAGAGAGAGGAGAGAGGGAGAGAGAGAGAGAGAGAGAGAGAGAGAGAGAGAGAGAGAGAGAGAGAGGGAGAAGAGAAAGAGAGAGAGAGAATAGTAGGGAATATGGATATTTTTTATGGAGCCGTATACACAAGGCTGGTGGAAGGTGGTGAGAGGAAGGAAAGAAAGGAAGGAAAGGAAGGAGAGGGAGGAAGGATGATTGGGCTAATTAGGGTTAGAGAGCTCAAGTATAGGGCGGAACGATACATATTTGCGGTGCACATTTTTTAATCCGATACGAGCCGATATCTGCCGAATTTCAGTGCGGAGGTCAAAATATCGTGCGAGTATTTAGCATACCGTATTAAAAGTTTTGTATAGATTTGGTGCATAGTTGCTCACGGCGTTTAGTGCGAACGATTTAATCGCGACGAATTATACGTAACAAACGAATTGAACCTTTTGAAAAAATCGTAGAAATCGTTAATGAATTTTCTTCCGTACAATTTCGTACATGTAAAAAATAATGAGTTTTACATATACCGCAGTTTGTAAGTTTTCCGTTAAATAAGGACTAATAAATTTTATGTGTTTAAATTTGTACGACACTCCATGTGTATTTTCTAGTGTTGTGTATCGGTAAGGATTTGCTGATAACCGATATGGACCTTTTTTCGGATACCCGATGATCGATATATTGGTACGATATATTGTTATCGGTGTTATCGCCGATAATTAATCGATATTTATCGGCGATAACACCGATATCGATAACTATCGGCGATATATGTACGGAACGTACATATAAATATACGGTGAGGCTCCTCAACGGTACTGTATCGACCGCCAATGAGTTTTTTCAAATTATTACCGGGCAGCTTCAGTATCTCCTGTAATTTTTTTTCTTCGTGCGAAAAACACGCTAGAAATTAGCAGGTCCGTCCGATTTCCGTTCATGTGACATATGTGTGCCTAACACGTGGAACGATAACATTTTTCCTCAACTTCACAATCAATTCTGATTTGGAAAATCTTGAAATTTTTTTACATAATTTTTTGACGTCCATTCTAATATGACGACAACATCTTGACTGCTTGTTAAGATCCATACATTATTTACTCAACTGTACGGATTAAAAAAACGATGTACCTTTCACATCCGACACCATGTCTTTGTTCCTTTCTTCCTTGGGATCCATTGAAGACCTGCCACGTGTCAATCAGTCGGGTGTTTTGGCATAAGCCGCCAAAAGAGCCATTCCAGGATGTTGGCGCTCACGCAAACCCTCCGTTCGTATACTTTCAATCCAAGTCGTCCGTTCGATTCCGGCGGCGCGCAAAATGTTATTTTGCGTCCGTAGTACTTTCTTTGTGTCCGTCGTCCTTTTCATGTTCCATGTTCATTAGTTTGTCGGTACAATTCCGTACGTCGCCGTAAATTTACTGTTCAGTTAACTGGCCAACGTTAACTTGTTGTGTTCCCCGTAAAAATCCGCAGTTAAATAGTTACGGAACAGATTCGTATGCGTGGTATGCCACGCTATATAATGTAAATAGTATAATACAATATATAATAAGGTACTATAAAATGCGTACTACATATTTATAAAGTTATCGCCTATATGGAATTTGTTGGTCTCGGACCGATATATCGGGACCTCTGACCGTTCGATAACCGATAACTATCGGTATCGGTGTTATCGCGATAAGTTTTTTACCGATACACAACACTAGTATTTTCAACCGAGATAACGAACAGCTTTTGAGCACGTTACAGGTAAATTGCGTAGACCCACGTTCGAATGTAGTGTGATGCCACGTTTTTGTCAAATTTCGTTTGTGCGATAGGCAACCATGGCCGTCTTTTCTCTCTATCTCTAAAACAGCATACACCTGTATATGTGTGAAATCCAACGTTTATTTTTCGAAAATGTCCGTACATTTTCAAAAAAGTAACGTACATGTTCCGTGTATTTTCTGTTCAGTTTAATGGACATAAAATACCAATAACTGCGACGCGTGTTTTCGTTAAATTTCGTACATTACCGTAAAAAACCGTACAATTTACGGTAAAATCTGTACCTTTTACATAGACTCTCCTTGCAATATACCGGACAGAAAGTACATCGAGTTTTTTTCCGATTTATTCAATAGTCACGAATTTTACGTTTTTATCGGAAAAAAGGAAAAAATCGCGCGATTTGAACAACAATGATTTGGTGGTAGCTTTTCGCCTTCTTTAATTTCCAATTGGCTTTTAGCTACCATCTTCTATGACATGTTTTTTTAATTGTGTGTTCCGTACCTAAAAGTACAAGAGGCGCAAATTCTGGAGCCGAATATTGTAGATGTTCGTACGCAGATGTAGAGTATTGGGCCCCAAAAGACAAACTCGTTGCCAATGGACCTAAATCTTTAAGAATTCATAGAGTTTGTACTCGAATAATGAAACTCTGAGACCTCCATTGGCCCTCAGAGTATGCAGATCCAAAAGAAGCTAATCTAGATAGTGCCGACTCCAAGTTAATATAAACCCAAGTGACTGACCCCTTGACAGTCAAAACCCCAATATTGATTCACCCCTGTGAAATAACACTTTCTGTGTGCTCAGTTCCACCACAAAATGCAAAGTTAGAATATGAGATTTGGACACATTCACCCACTTTGACTTTCCCTTAGAAATGCAGCCACCCTGGTAGACAAAAACTCTGACCGACTACACCCCTGTGTAGCCTGGACTCCCCTGAGTCCGCAGCAAAAAGAATCACTGAAAATGGTCAAGTAAATTGATAGTTATGGCTGGCCAAAGTTTGCCATTTATACAAGGTGCTCTCTGGGAGAGGCAGCTACTTACCCAGAATTTTCTAAGTCCTATCCCCCCCTCTAAAACTCTATCTACTGAAGTACGGCACCAATTAAAATACTGTGTCGTACATAAAAGTACAGGTGCCGGTGTACTTTATGTACGGCCATCGTACGACATGGCAAAAATGTTGACACATGTCATATCGGGATTCGTTTCCGTAATCTCCGGAGTTGCCGCAATCCAATGTGGTTTTGCCACGTGTCATTCGATGTGGCGGTGATCGCAAACCGCCAAAATCCTATTCCGCGATCTCGGCATCTTTCGCGGCCGTCCGATCAAATCCGGATTTCAATCGTAGCCGTCATAAATACTTGCGCGGTATTCTTTTTGATGTTTAACAAAATGCGCGGTATTTATTTCGTAACCGTATCCTACTTCGTACTTTATATAACTGTATCTATGCACTACGTATACATTTATAGTTAAATGATAAAGTCTACGTGAAACTAAATAAATACGTATCAAACCTAATATGTCCTAGTACTAACGCTAGACTAAACGGTAAAAGCTACCGGCTGTTACGGTTGTCAGACGACAGGTTCCAGGATCAATTCCTAGAACCGTCAGCTAACTTTTGGTAAGAGTACCTAACTTACCCCTTGTTTACTCTAGAGAGCTTAGGCAGCCATGGCTCTAGCTCCCTATCCAGCCTTCAGTGACTACAACAAGTGTGGGGGCTTGGAAAGGGGAGTTAGAGGTAGACCGCCTCAGCTCTTTTTCTATCCTAATACAGACCTAGAAAATACTCAAATATCAACAAATAAAGCCTTTAGAAACCACCTTTAATAGGGTCGTACATTTATCGATGGTGTTTCACTGTATCGGACGACAAGAGTCACAAGAAAGTAAGGTACGCCTAAAAAATGATATGAAACAAAACAATACTAAAAAGAGCAACAAACCAAAACAACAATACCAGAGCTAAGGCCGCCTACAAAATTAATCAAAACAAACATACCAAAGTTAAACCTCCTACATGAAGAAAATACTTGGACATACCCAAAACAAGCTAAGGTTCACAACCACATAGATCATGAATGTGGACCTGATCCTTTGGTGGAAGATTTGGACCCAATGCCTAAAAAGAAAAATCGTTATTTACTCTGTGACGATTGTATACGTCGACAATAGTTGTGATGGATGTCAACGTCTAAAACCTTTGTTGTTGGTGGGTATTATCCAAAACTATTTGTGACGTCGCATGTCGTTGCGTGACATTGTTGACGTCCGACTTTCTAGCCATACATTGTGCATGGTTGAAGAAATGCCTTTTCATTCGCCTCTCCAATTCAATCGCCTCTTTGGCAATTTCCACACAAATTAAATCCACGAATAGTGAAAAATTAATGATAAAGGTTTAAAATTACAAGATAATATTCCAATGCTAGTTACAGTGATAAGGTTGTTTTTAAACGAAAAGTTGGTTATGAAATAACCAATTTGCACAGTAGATTAAATGTGACATAATAGACCTAATTTGAGGCACAACAATTTAAACTTATTTTTGAAATGTTAGGAGTGTATAAACAAGGTACAATTTTTGGATAAAATAACTCCAAAAGTCTACTTATTAGTTGTATTTTTCCGAGATAAACAATGTGCCAATAACAATGAGGGTTATCTTATTTATTTAAGGCGGAATGTTTGAGTGCTTTAATACCTTTTGCCATCACTATGACTATTTTTTGTCACTCCTTGACGATCAGCTCTGAGCCACCTTGTGAAAGAATGAGAAATAACAAAGTTTGAAGGAGTGCATGAGAGGCAAAGTGAGCGAGGCAGAGAGTGCGAGTTGGAGTGGCGCCCTCACAAATTTATCACCTTTCCGTGAAATGGCATCGGGATCTTGAGACCCCTTAAAAAAAAAAAAAACCTTGCATTAGACTTAAATAGACAAAAAAAACAAATTGTGTATTTTTCCTTATTGTATTTGGATGTAAAGAAACAAAAAAAAACAAAACAAATCGTGTACTTTTCCTCGTCTTTTGAAGCCGTGCGAATCTTTTGAAAACGTTGTTTGTGTTCAGATTTTGAAAAAAAAGAAAAACTCTATTTCAGGTATCGTAAATTTTGACTTTTGCGACACGAAATCCTCCCGCGTTATGTCACCCTCCTAAATTCTTACCTTGTACCCGATACGTGTTTACAAAAAAAAAAACAGAAACTCGATTTTTCGCGACTACCCGTACTCGTCCGTACCCGAATAATTACAAAATTAATGGTACATCTCCCTCATACCTTCCACAATACCAAGAGAACAAAGTACAATAATGTTGTATAGTATGGACAATACTGTACTGTACAGTACTGTACTGTAGTGGAACGTACCTACAAAACCTTCATTTTTTTGTTTTTTGCTTACCCGGCCGTACCCGATTTTGTTTTTTTTATATGAATCACCTGGCCTAATCCGGCCGGCCCCCAAAATTTGTCACCCGAATCCGTTCCGGATCCGACGCCCACGTTCGGGTGACGGTCGGGTACGGATTCGGATACCCGATTGCGACCTCTGATAGTGGGGGGCTTTTGAGAATTTTATCACAATCCATTCAGTCCATTCAGTTCCACAGTACGGAGTCATCGTCGATGATTATTTGTATTCGATCGCGATAACTTCCCGACCAATGTATCGGTAACACACATCAATTTTTGGCTGGAGGTTACAGTACACCGCGAATCGCTATTAGTATTAGGGTGACGTTCCATTAGACGAAAAGTGAGGTTCGTTACTGGACGCCGTACGTTTTCGTACAGTGCCGTACATAGTCGTACCATTTTATTTTTTTTGTCAGACGAAACATCATTACTGGAAAGTTGTCGGGAAGCTCCAATGATGTAGGCGTAATTCCTGACCGTTGGATGTTTCACATTTTGAGATCCGTGAAACAATCGAGCATATCATCTAGTGGGCCTCAACTCTCCTCGTCGAGGAGAGTTGGGGCCCACTAGATGATTGCCATTGGTACACGTGAAAAAGAAAAAAATATCTACGTTGTACAAGCGATCACAGGCATGCACGTCGTACATGCCATGTGCCTCCTGCCACGTTGAATGCAGGTCAGGTGAACATATCCTCGCACGCTCCGTCGGACATCCACCGACATTCAAAGTTTGCCGCGACCTTCAAGGTTTGTCGCGTCTTTTTGCCATTCCGTTTCGAAATTTTGATTTCCATTTTCAAAATCAAAATCTAGCCAAAAACTTTATGTACGAATCATTAATTACCTCCGGTGGTACAGAAATTTCGTACAGATATTCCGTTTGTAGATTTTTTTCAAGATTTTTAGAATCTGGACTCTAACCTACGTGGCGCCAATCATACTTGAGTAAAATTTGTTACTAGGCCGACACAATGGAGCAGACTTCCAGTAAACGCTGCCAGTAGACTTGTCCGTACATTTACTGGGACCGCCTAATGGAACGTCACCCTTAGGCCTCTACTCCATTAGAGGAAAAGTGGGGTTGTTTACTGGAAGCCGTACGATTTCGTACAAATTCGTACCAATTTTTTTTTTTTGTCAAATGAAACATGTTTACAAGATGATTCCAATAAAATAGGCGTAAGATTCGACCGTTGGATGTAAGCAATCGCGCACATCGTCCAGTGTGAGGAAACTCTCCTCGCGAGGAGAGTTTCTTCACACTGGACGATGTGCGCGATTGCTTCGTGAATCTAAAATAGTAAGACATCCAACGGTCGATACTTACGCCTATAATATTGAAGCCATCCTGAAAACATGCTTCGTCATGTTTCGTCTGACGAAAAAAAAAAATGGTACGAATTTGTACGAAATCGTACGACTTCTTGTAAACAACCCCATTTTTCTTCCAATGGAAGTTCACCCTTAATGTTATTTTCGCCACATAAATACATATCTTTTCTCCGTACACACTTGCCGGATTCTGGATGTGACGGTGGCGATTGAAAGGTAGGATTCTCAGCTTCCGATTGGCGGTCTCAAACTGAAAATTCGACAAATGTGTACGGAGAAAACATGTTTAAAGTACACCGTGAATCGCTATTAGCGTTTAGAAATAAATAGCGTTATGAAACAAATAGCGTTATTAACGCTATTTGAGAATTTGGGGGTTTTGAAGGAAATCATCTACTCTAATTTGTTTTATAAAGGGTTTTTATTTATTCTATTTGAGAATTTGGGTAAAAAAACGGGGTACCGCAATTAGAGTCATTGACTCTAATAGCGATTCACGGTGTAGCGAAAACATTATTAACAGTAATTGCGATACTTTTTGTACCGTACTCTCTGTACCAGTATGATGTACACCGCGAATCGTAATTAGAGTAATGAAAAAATTAGAGTACAAAAACAAAAAAAAACAATTAGAGTAATGAACGCTAATTTATGTGATAGAGCTTTTTCAACTATGAAGTTTACTCTAATTTATTTAAGCATTCTATATTAGGTTATGCCGGCGATAATTTTTCGCGTGATAATTATGAATACTAAATTACGTAGACGTGCAAAATGTGTCAGTCCGTATAGTATTGACGTCATTATGACGCTAGTAATATTTGTCGCATTGAATGTCAGTTAATGTTCACACTGACGACGATGCTGTCGACGGACGAGTTTTATGCGAACGGATTTTTTTCGATGTGATTGATTTTTTTGTTTAGTGCGATTTCATGTGCGAGCGCGATTCTATTAAATCATTATTTGTACCTTTTTACTTATAAAAGTACAGTTTTGCACGGTCAGACGTCGTCCGTAATCCACACTATTTAAAAATAACCTATTATATAATTTTTTACACTAATAAAACCTCACCTATAATAGAATAATGAAAAAAATAGAATCGACTACTCTATTTGATGTGATAGACTCGAAATTTCGAGCGATCGAATTAGAGTAATCTACTCTACTTACGATTCGCGGTGTACCATACTATACTATGTCTTCAAGACCAACGTATCGTAATCTTTCTCAAAATACTTTCAGTAGGCACAATTTATCTTTCCTTGATCTGTGGAAACAATAGCAGGAAAGCCTTACTCTCTTCTGTTTGGTCTTTCCCATTCTTCCACTATGGCGGGTCTCTCTCGCCAGGCGATAATGGCGGTAGGGCTTTTGATGACGTCAGCATTTTTTTCGCTTGCAGCGCAGGCGGATCCAGATTCATCATTGGCTAGTCAGAATACGGAGGGCGTAGTGATCTCCTTCTGTACGTCATGATCCTTCAAGTAAGTTTTTTCTTTGTAGAGATTTTTTTCTTAGGAAGTAAGATTATTTTTTTAGGGAGTAAGATTTTTTTTTGTAAGACGAAGCTTTTTTTCTATTGGTTGTAGGATTTTCTTCTTAGAGACTATATTTTTTGCATAGAGAGTAAGATTTTTTGGTTAGAGACTAAGAGTTTGTGATCTTGTGCCAGAAAATGCGCAAGAACCTAGAAATACTTGTGACATGTGTCACACGGAAGATTGGTGAATAGCTTGGCAATGTCTGTTTTTAAACATAGTTTATTTCATCTTTAAGCATAGTTCTTTTTTTTTTGTTCAAAAATAGTTTTCTTGTTGATGGGAATAGTCGAAGTTTTTTCCATTTTTTTTTTTGTCCTTTGACAGTCAAGTTGGTATGATGTGGATTGGTTTTTCCACTGGGAATTTATGGAGTTTATTAAAGATTTATAAATTCATCTATGTTATATTTGTTTTATGAAAACCTTGTTTTTTTACTTGGAATTCATGGGGTTTATTAAGACCTATCAAATCAATATGTTTTATATGTTTTCATATGTTTTCATGTATGTTATAACCCTTGGTTCAGAGATAGTACAATGTTATATTGGTGTTTTTGATGTGTGTCATTATTATTAATAGCACGAGTTTTTATATTTAATGACACGAATATTATTATTAACAACACGAATGTTATTATTAGTGTCACGAATATTGTTAGTGTCTTTGTTTGTGATAGCTCTAGGGGTTGCTACTTTATTAAGCACAAATCTATACGCTTTTAATGTCTTTGCTCTAAACTAATTTCATAAATAAACACTTTATATATATATATATATACATATAGTGTATAAAGTCCTTCATCCATTCTTTGCGTAAATTTCAACTGATGCATATACAATATGTAGAGGAAATTAGGGAGAGTCTAGAGAGAA
Source organism: Zygnema cylindricum (assembly GCA_037447655.1). NCBI lineage: Eukaryota > Viridiplantae > Streptophyta > Zygnematophyceae > Zygnematales > Zygnemataceae > Zygnema > Zygnema cylindricum. Next base: position 66,474 of record JBBHKE010003316.1, on the reverse strand, counting down.
GGGAAGTGGAGGGAAGGAGGGGGAAGGGGGGAGGGGGGGGGGGGAGAGGGTGGGGGAAAGGGGAGGAGAGAGGGGGGGAAATTGTTTAATGGTAATCCATGATGTTTAGATGTCAATTTCGATAGTCAATGCTCGCTTCAGAAATATCTAAACAAAACATGAATAAACGTGGCAAAAATTACTGTAACAACACTTTCTCTCTCTCCCTCTCCCTCTCTCTTCTCCCTATCTCCCTCTCTCCCTCCCCCTCTCTCTCCCCCTCTCTCCCTTTCCAGGAAACTCCCTCATTGTACTTCCATTCTTTCCATTTTATACCTCGAAATTCTTCTGCAAAATTCTCTACCCCAGAAATAGGAATTTTCCTGACTTACCCAAAAAAAAAAAAAAAAAAAAAAAAATATATATATATATATATATAGAAGGTAAAAATATACAAAGTAAATTTACAATATCCCCACTGTCCCCTTTCCTATTTCCACTAACTAACTTCCTTGCACTACACCACCTATCGCTATTAGCGTTAAGGATTTGTTAGTGTTATTTCAAAATTAGAATATATAATACTAATTTAGTGCAAGGAGACGTGGCACATTGTAGTCCACGTCCTTAAATAGTGTTGTTAACACTATTTTGTGTTTTTGGCCAAAAAAAGTCTCGACCGAATTAGTGTTGCTAATGCGAATAACGATGAGTGGTGTGTGTTGTTTCTGCATTATGTTTTTGCTTCATGTTTTTGTTTTATGTTTTTGCTTCATGTTTTTGCTTTAAAGTTTTGTTCTATTTTATTTCCTCAATCGAAAGTGAAACCCTAATAACGATTCCTTTCTTCTCTTCAGAAATGCGGCTATGCAGGTGAGGCAAATTCTGCAAGCCCACTTCCCCGAGGTACCTATTACTCTTGTAAACCACCCTCCTCCTCCAATCAACATCTTCCTTTCTCGAATCGTGGGAGCTGGACAAGTTGCTGGTTTGGCCGTCACCTTTGCGGGCGATTCGATCTTTCCAGTTTTGGGATATTCCCAACCTCCCCCGTGGTACACTGGGATCCAAGAGAATAAGATTGGAGCTATGGCTGGTATTTGGATTGTTGGCAACATGATGCATAATATGCTCCTCAGTACTGGAGCCTTTGAAGTTTCTTGCAATGGTCAGCCGGTAAGCCTCTTGCATATGGACATAGGCTCTCTTTTTACAGTTTTTTAGTGTTTTTTGTGTGTTTTTAGTGGTTTTTAGTGGTTTTTTAGTGTTTCTTCCAGTTTGGGATATTTTTTGACTCCCTTGTAGTATACTGGAAACGAGCAAAACAAGATAGGACCCGGCTGGTATTTGGATCGCAGGCAAAATGATTCCTAATATGCTTCTCAGTTTTGGAGCTTTTGAATTCTCCTGCAATAAACAGCCTGTAAGCCGAAAAGAAGAGTCCACCCTTACATGTTTTTATGCTTTTGTTTTTTTTTCTTGATTGAAGGAGAAACCATAATTATATTCCTCCCTTCTATGCGTTAGTGCTGTTATATTCCTTTCTCGACTGAAGGAAACTATAATTAAGACTCTTGTATAATACCAATTTAGTGTAAGGAGACGTGGCAGATTGTAGTCCACTTCCTTAAATGGTGTTATTAACATTATTTTATGATTTTCGGCCAAGAAGAAATTGTGACAAAATAAGTATCCACCAGTCTATGATTAAGGGTTAAACAATCACTCGCTCAAATTAAAACGATTAACTCCCATAGCGATGGGCTGTATACAACGTGAATCGCTATTAACATTGAGAAAAAAACGCGTGGGGTTTGTTTTAGTTAAAGAAAAACTAACCAATTCTTATTAATTCCCATTTAGGTCTGAGCGACATGGATGGTGTTCATCTGCTTACCAAATTAGTGTTAAGGAAAAAACAGTTGGTATTATTAATGCTACTGTTAACACAAGGGCCCAAAAAAATCGGCACCAAAATAGTGTTATTAACGCTACAGCGATTCACGGTGTAATTTTCAATGATCCATTATTAGTTTCCAGCACCATGTCTCTACTTAAAAAAAAAACAAAAAGCTTTCACTATTGTGAGACAGAGAGTTAGACGTGATTGGCGTGGGAGTTTTAAGAATTTTCCTCTATGAAAGAAATTGTTAAAGAAAACCAAAAAAAAAGAACTGGAATGGAGAGCTTGGTTTGTTGATTGAGAAAATTCTTCGTTGATGCAGATGTCTCAAAGCGAGTTATAAGAATTTCTCTGAATTCAATCTGTCGACCACGAAAAAGTCTTGATTTCGATTTTCGATTTTGTTTTTGATTCAGATATTTATGATTTTCAATTTTGTTTTTGATTCAGATATTTTCAAAGCTGGCGGAAAATCGAATGCCAAGTACAGATGAGATCATTGATGGTATTCGACAAGCATTACACTCCAACAACAGAGAGTAAAAAAGTACTTCAGAAAAAGACTCAAGAAAATGACTCAAAAGGACGTAAGAAAAAGTCATTGGGACGTGACTTGCTATAAAAGGAAGTGAAACGACATTCAAATCCATACTCCTTGCGACATTTCCATGGTATTGACTGCTTGACGAATCCATGTTATGAAGCTTTAAGTTGACTTTTAATAGCGCAGATCGTGACTATATGACAAGCTCATCACAAAATGCTCTTTTGCATAGGTTGGGCCTTGACCTGTTACGGATCTATAGCTCATAAAGTCGTCGATTTTCAGTTATAGTTTTTGTTGAAACATGGATGTCAAGTAGTAAGGACTTCATGAAAGTGTCATAAAAGTGTAGATTGGAAATTTGAACATAGTGGTTGTTTCAAACTTATTTTTTAAAAGATTGGAAATTTGAACATATCTCTTGTTTCAACTTATCTTAAAATAAACGGCGATTTTCAATTATAGTTGTTATTGGAGCATGGATGCTAAGTATTGAGGAAGTTCTGGAAGTGCGATGAAAGTACGGATTGGAAATGTGACCATATCTCTTGTTTCAACTTGTTTCACAAAAGTCGGGGATAATTGATGCAGTACAGAGGAAAACGAATTTCAAGAAGAAAGAAGTTATGAAAGCGGAAACCGAGATTGGAATTGTGAAAGCAACTTCTCTTAAAAAAGTCTGTGTTACATGTATTTCGAGTAGGAATAGTGCATGTTTATATGTGGTTGGAAAATCTGGTCATATTTCCTTTTTCAACTTGTCTTGGAAAAGTCGGGAATTAAGGATTTAGTTATTATGGAACGTCAATTTCAAGTTGAAAGGAAGTTATGAAGGTACGATGAATGCCTAATGACAGGGAAATTGCATGTTTATCTGTGATTGAAAGACGATATCTTTTGTTTCGATTCACAAAGCAGGTCGAGGTTTATGATGTCGTATGATTGGAATATGAAAGGCAAAGTCACTGCATTTGTTAGAAGAATATTCAGGTACGGAGAATTATTGGCAAAAATGTTCGGCAGTGTTAAAACTTTCATTCGTTTTCCCCATTTTCTGCAGCAAGACTAATGGTTCTGACATGTTTTTATGTTAGAAAACTGTTTGTTTATGTCCCTACACAAGTCTCTCAAACTAACGTTTTCAATTACGTAACAAACGCATTGAACCTTTTGATCAAATCGCAAAAAATCGTTAATGAATTTCCTTCCGTACTATTCCGTACATAAAAAACAAAAAACTATTACATATAACGCAGTTTGCAAGTTTTTCCCGTGAAATGAGCGGTAAAACATTAAACTTTTAAAAATTTTATCACATTCTTGGTTAGTAACGGAATTTCTTTACCAAATGGCAGTCCTGTCGTTCACATGAAGGTACTCTCCGCACATGACGTGCGGGTTCGAATGCCACCTGAAGATACTCTCCGCACATGACGTGCGGGTTCGAATGCCACGAAGATAACAATTTGTGTAATGTCGTCTCTATTCCATGGCGTCTTCTTTCTAAAAAATAGAAGAAGACGCCCGTACAAATTTCAAACTGAACGCGCGAAATTATTGTGACGTTCAACGTCTCTTTTCAAAAATGTCCGTACGTTTTCGATTATATAATGTACAACTTCCGTGGTATTTCTGTTCAGGTCACTGAACAAAAAGTACCAATAAGTGCGACGCGTATTTCCCGTTTTATTCCGTACATATCCGTAAAAAAATGTACAGTTACAGTAATTAGTTAACAGGTTTCCGTAAAGTTTCAGTTTACAATACACGTTTTTTACGATTTTTTCAAAAGTCACGAATTATACGTTTCAATCGCAAAAAAGGAAAAAATCGCGCGATTTGAACAACTATGCTTTTCTCGCCTTCTTTAATTTCCAATTTGCTTTCAATTGCCATCTTCTACTATATGTTCGTAAATGGTGCACGTTCTTGTGTGTTCCGTACCTAAAAGTACAAGGGGTGCAAATTTTGGAACTGAATATTGTAGGTGTTCGTACGGATATTTACGGTACGGCGCCCAAAAAGATAAATGTAAATGTGAAGTCTTTGTTGCAAAAAAAAAGGGGGTAAAAACAAAGGCGGTGGTAATGGATTTAATCGTTAAGGATTCATAGAGTTTGTACTCGCATAAAACCTTTAGGAACCACCTTTAATAGGGTCGTACATTTATCGGTTGTGTTTCAATGTATCGGACGGCTTCCTTATTATCGACGTTTCCGAAAAAAAAAATGACCTTTGCTAATCTTTACGCATTGCCTTTTAAGCCATTTGCACTAATTTTGCGTCCCAAAAACGACAAATTTTAAATTTAAGCCGAAATTCCGGTTTCGAAAATAAAGTCGTGTCCCCATGTAATGGTAAGTTAGCGAAAATACTACGTACAAGGTTTTTTAAGAAAATAGTCTTTATTGCAAAAATTGCGATGGTAAAACCATTTATGTACAAAAGGGTTAAAACTCATAAAAAAATTTGGAGACTATAAGAGTCACAAGAAAGTAAGCTACACCTAAAAAATGAAAGGAAACAAAACAATACTAACAAGAGCAACAAACAAAAACAACAATACCAAAGATAGGGTCGCCTACAAAAATAACTAAAATTGAAATACAAGAGTTAGACCTATTACAAAAAGAAAAAAATCTAGACTAGTCTACCCACAAACAAGTTAAGGTCCACACCCACGTAGATCATGAATGTGGATCGGGTCCCTTGGTGGACCCAATGCGTAAAAACGAAATCGTTACATACTCTATGACGATTGAATACGTCGACAATAGTTGTGATGGATGTCAACGTCTACAAGTTGTGTTGTCGGTGGGTATTTTTCAAAACTGGTTGTGATGTCGCATGTCGTTGTGTGACATTGTAGACGTCCGATCTTCTACCCATACATTGTGCATGGTTGACGAAATGCCTTATCATTTGCCTCTCCAATCCGATCGCCTATTTGGCAATTTCCACGCAAATTGAATCCACGAATAGTGAAAAAGAATGATAAAGGTTTAAAATGATAAGACAATATTCCAATGTTAATTACAGTGATAAGGTTCCTCTTAAACGAAAGGTTGGTTTTTAAATAACCGATTTGCACAGTATACTAAATTTGACACAATAAACCCGGTTTGAAGCACAAAAAATTAAATATATTTTTGGAAATGTTAGCAGTGGATAAATGAGGTATTTTTTTTGGATGAAACAACTAAAGAAAGTATCCTTATTATTTGTCTCTCCTTGAGATAAACAATATGCCAATAACAATGAGATTTATTTATTTATTTAAGGCGGAATAAGTGTTTGAATACCTTTTGCCATCATTGTGACTATTTTATCTCGCTTCCTATCGGTCAGCATAAAACCACCTTGTGAAAGAAGGCGAAATAATGAAGTTTGAAGGAGTGCATGAGAGGCAAAGTTAGCGAGGCAGAGAGTGTGAGTTGGAGTGGCGCCCTCACAAAATTCTCACCTTTCCGTGAAATGGGATCGGAATCTCGAGACCCCTTAAAAAAAAAAAAAACCTTGTATTGGACGCAAACCGAAAAAAGAAACAAATTGTGTATTTTTCCTTATTGTATTTGGATGCAAACAAACCAAACAAAACATATCGTGTACTTTTCCTCGTCTTCTGAAGTCATGTGAATATTTTGAAAACTTTGTTTGTGTTCAGACTTCGAAAAAAAAAAAAACTTAGTTTCGAGTATCGTAAATTTTGACTTTTGTGACTTTGAAAGGTCGCAAAATTCAAAATTTCCGATACCTGAATCCGACATTTTGTTTTTTTGAAATCTGTTTGTACTGCGGGTAGTGAATAACCTCGGGCCTTCAAATTTGTGTTTTTTGCTTACCCGGCAGGTTTTTTTTTGAAATCCGGCCGGCCCCCAAAATTTCGCACCCGAATCCGTTCCGGATCCGACGCGGTCGGTCGGGTAACGGTCGGGTACGGATTCGGGTACCCGATTGCGACCTAACTTCCTGACCAATGTATCGGGAATACACATCGATTTTCAGCTGGAGGTTACCGATACACAACACTTCGAATTACAGGACACCGCGAATCGCTTTTAGTGTTAATGTTTTTTTTGCCACTTAATTCATTTTTTCTCCGTACACACCTGTCGGATTTAGGATGTGACGGTGGGGATTGAAATGTAGGATTCTCAGCTTCCGATTGGCGGTCCCAAAACGAATATTGGACAGGTGTGTACGGAGAAAAGATGTTTTAAGCGGCGTAAAAATTATTAACACTAATAGCGATACACGGTGTACTGTACTCTCTGTACCGGTATGATGTACCATACTATACTATTTCTTCAAGACTTCAACGTACCGTAATCTTTCTAAGAATACTTTCAGTACGCACTTTTCCTCTTTTCTTGATCTGTGGAAACAAAAGCAGGATAGCCTTCCTCCCTCCTGTTTGGTCTTTCCCATTCTTCCACTATGGCGGGTCTCTCGCGCCAGGCGATAATGGCTGTAGGGATTTTGATGACGTCAGCATTTTTGTCGCTTGCAGTGCAGGCGGATCCAGATTCATCATTGGCTAGTCAGAATACAGAGGGCGTAGTGATCTCCTTCTGTACATCATGATCCTTCAAGTAAGTTTTTTCTTTGTAGAGATTTTTTTTCTTAGAGAGTAAGATTCTTTTCTTAGGGAGTAAGATTTTTTTTTGTAAGACGAAGCTTTTTTTCTATTGGTCGTAGGATTTTCTTCTTAGAGACTATATTTTCTGCATAGAGAGTAAGATTTTTTGGTTAGAGACTAAGAGTTTGTGATCTTGTGCCAGAATATGTGCAAGAAGCTATAAATACTTGTGACATGTGTCACACGGAAGATTGGTGAATAGCCTGGCAATGTTTGTTTTTAAACATAGTTTATTTAATCTTTAAGCATAGTTTTTTTTTTTGTTCAAACATAGTTATCTTGTTGATAGGAATAGTCAAAGTTTTTTCCATTTTTTTTTTGTCCTTTGACAGTCAATTTGGTATGATGTAGATTGGTTTTTCCACTGGGAATTTATGGAGTTTATTAAGACCTATCAAATCAATATCTTGTATATGTTTTCATATATGTTATGTCCCCTTGGTTCAGAGATAGTACAATGTTATATTTGTATTTTGGATGTGCGTCATAATTATTAATAACACGATTTTTTATATTTAATGACACGAATATTATTATTAACAACAAGAATGTTATTATTAGTGTCACGAATATTGTTGTGTCATTGTTTGTGATATCTCTAGGGGTTGCTACTTTATTAAGCACAAATCTATACCCTTTTAATGTCTTCGCTCTAAACTAATTGCATAAATATACACTTTTTATAAACATAGTGTATAAAGTCCTTCATCCATTCTTTGCGGAAATTTCAACTGATGCATATACAATGTATAGAGGATATTAGGGAGAGTCTAGAGAGAAGGGAAGCGGAGGGAAGGAGGGGGAAGTGGGGAGGGGGAGGAGAGGGCGGGGGGAGGGGGAGGAGAGGGCGGGGGGAGGGGGAGGAGAGAGAGGGGGGAGGGGGTGGGGGTTCTAGAGGAAATTGTTTAATGGTAATCCATAATGTTTAGATGTCAATTCCGATAGACACGCTTCCGACACGATTTATGTGAAATTCTCACTCTTAGATTTTTGATTCAAGTCAATGCTCGCTTCAGAAATATCTAAACAAAACATGAATAAACGTGGCAAAAATTACTGTAACAACACTCTCTCTCTCCCTCTCCCTCTCCCTCTCTCCCTCCCCCTCTCTCTCCCCATCTCTCCCTTTCCAGGAAACTCTCTCACTGTACTTCCATTCTTTCCATTTTAGACCCCGAAATTCTTCTGCAAAATTCTCTACTCCAGAAATAGGAATTTTCCTGACTTACTCAAAAAAAATGTTTAAAAAAAAATTATATAGAAGGTGAAAATAGACAAAGTAAATTTACAAAATCCCCACTGTCCCCTTTCCTATTTCCACTAACTAACTTCCTTGCACTACACCACCTATCGCTGTTAGCGTTAAGGATTTGTTAGTGTTATTTCGAAATTAGAATATATAATACTAATTTAGTGCAAGGAGACGTGGCACATTGTAGTCCACGTCCTTAAATAGTGTTGTTAACACTATTTTGTGTTTTTGGCCAAAAAAAGTCTCGACCGAATTAGTGTTACTAATGCTAATAACGATGAGTGGTGTGTGTTGTTTCTGCTTTATGTTTTTGCTTCATGTTTTTGTTTTATGTTGTTGCTTTATGTTTTTGCTATATAGTTTTGTTCTATTTTATTTTCTCGATCGAAAGAGAAACCCTAATAACAATTCCTCTCTTCTCTTCAGAAATGCGGCTATGCAGGTGAGGCAGATTCTGCAAGCCCACTTCCCCGAGGTACCTATTACTCTTGTAAACCACCCTCCTCCTCCAATCAACATCTTCCTTTCTCGAATCGTGGGAGCTGGACAAGTTGCTGGTTTGGCCGTCACCTTTGCGGGCGATTCGATCTTTCCGGTTTTGGGATATTCCCAACCTCCCCCGTGGTACACTGGGATCCAAGAGAATAAGATTGGAGCTGTGGCCGGTATTTGGATTGTTGGCAATATGATGCATAATATGCTCCTCAGTACTGGAGCCTTTGAAGTTTCTTGCAATGGTCAGCCGGTAAGCCTCTTGCTCATGGACATAGGCTCTCTTTTTACAGTTTTTTAGTGTTTTTTGTGTGTTTTTAGTGGTTTTTTAGTGTTTCTTCCAGTTTGGGATATTTTTCGACTCCCTCGTAGTATACCGGAAACGAGCAAAACAAGATAGGACCCGCTGGTATTTGGATCGCAGGCAAAATGATTCCTAATAAGCTTCTCAGTTCTGGAGCTTTTGAATTCTCCTGCAATAAACAGCCTGTAAGCCGAAAAGAAGAGTCCACCCTTATATGTTTTTATGCTTTTGTTTTCTTTTCTTGATTGAAGGAGAAACCATAGTTATATTCCTCCCTTCTATGCGTTAGTGCTGTTATACCCTTTCTTGACTGAAGGAAACTATAATTAAGACTCTTGTATAATACTAATTTAGTGTAAGGAGGTGTGGCAGATTGTAGTCCACTTCCTTAAATGGTGTTATTAACATTATTTTATGATTTTCGGCCAAGAAGAAATTGTGACAAAATAAGTATCCACCAGTCTATGATTAAGGGTTAAACAATCACTCGCTCAAATTAAAACGATTAACTCCCATAGCGATGGGCTGTATACAACGTGAATCGCTATTAACATTGAGAAAAAAACGCGTGGGGTTTGTTTTAGTTAAAGAAAAACTAACCAATTCTTATTAATTCCCATTTAGGTCTGAGCGACATGGATGGTGTTCATCTGCTTACCAAATTAGTGTTAAGGAAAAAACAGTTGGTATTATTAATGCTACTGTTAACACAAGGGCCCAAAAAAATCGGCACCAAAATAGTGTTATTAACGCTACAGCGATTCACGGTGTAATTTTCAATGATCCATTATTAGTTTCCAGCACCATGTGTCTACTTAAAAAAAAAACAAAAAGCTTTCACAATTGTGAGACAGAGAGTTAGACGTGATTGGCGTGGGAGTTTTAAGAATTTGCCTCTATGAAAGAAATTGTTAAAAAAAACAAAAAAAAAAGAACTGGAATGGAGAGCTTGGTTTGTTGATTGAGAAAAGTCTTCGTTGATGCAGATGTCTCAAAGCGAGTTATAAAAATTTCTCTGAATTCAATCTGTCGACCACGAAAAAGTCTTGATTTCGATTTTCGATTTTGTTTTTGATTCAGATATTTATGATTTTCGATTTTGTTTTTGATTCAGATATTTTCAAAGCTGGCGGAAAATCGAATGCCAAGTACAGATGAGATCATTGATGGTATTCGACAAGCATTACACTCCAACGACAGAGAGTAAAAAAGTACTTCAGAAAAAGACTCAAGAAAATGACTTGAAAGGACGTAAGAAAAAGTCATCGGGATGTGACTTGCTATAAAAGGAAGTGAAACGACATTCAAATCCATACTCCTTGCGACATTTCCATGGTATTGACTGCTTGACGAATCCATGTTATGAAGCTTTAAGTTGACTTTTAATAGCGCAGATCGTGACTATATGACAAGCTCATCACAAAATGCTTTTTTGCATAGGTTGGGCCTTGACCTGTTACGGATCTATAGCTCATAAAGTCGTCAATTTTCAGTTATAGTTTTTGTTGAAACATGGATGTCAAGTAGTAAGGACTTAATGAAAGTGTCATAAAAGTGTAGATTGGAAATTTGAACATATCTCTTGTTTCAACTTATCTTAAAAAAGTCGGCGATTTTCAATTATAGTTGTTATTGGAGCATGGATGCTAAGTATTGAGGAAGTTCTGGAAGTGCGATGAAAGTACGGATTGGAAATGTGACCATCTCTCTTGTTTCAACTTGTCTCACAAAAGTCGGGGATAATTGATGTAGTACAGAGGAACACGGATTTCAAGAAGAAAGAAGTTATGAAAGCGGAAACCGAGATTGGAATCGTGAAAGCAACTTCTCTTAAAAAAGTCTGTGTTACATGTATTTCGAGTAGGAATAGTGCATGTTTATGTGGTTGGAAAATCTGGTCATATTTCTTGTTTCAACTTGTCTTGGAAAAGTTGGGAATTAAGGATTAGTTATTATTGGAACGTCAATTTCAAGTTGAAAGGAAGTTATGAAGGTACGATGAATGCCTAATGACAGAGAAATTGCATGTTTATCTGTGATTGAAAGACGAGATCTTTTGTTTCGATTCACAAAGCAAGTCGGGGTTTATGATGTCGTATGATTGGAATATGAAAGGCAAAGTCACCGCATTTGTTAGATGAATATTCAGGTACGGAGAATTATTGGCAAAAATGTTCGGCAGTGTTAAAACTTTCATTCGTTTCCCATTTTCTGCAGCAAGACTAATGGTTCTGACATGTTTTTATGTTAGAAAACTGTTTTTTTCGTCCCTACACAAGTCTCTCAAACTAACGTTTTCAATTATTAGACATCATAGTGTGTATTGTTGGAATGCAAGGGGACTCTTGGATTTGCTCCAACATCTGCTCATATTATCATCCTTCAACAGCACTAGTTCTATTTTGTCTGCCCAGTGACGACAAAAAAAACATTGTTAACAATTACTGTTTTGTTTCTAATACTAATTCTTTAAACATGTGGTAATCAGTCACGTCATACGAAACTGGATAAGAATTAACAACATTTGCTGCATTCACACTAGAAATGGATGATGAATGAGATGAGGAAATGAATGTCCTTTTTTTTTGTTTGGACGTGAATCGCCCTTGACGTCATCTCACGTCAACAAAAACGTCGCGATGTGATTCATGTTGCCGTACAATGCGCCGATTACCATTCATTCATTCGGGATACGACTTCCTGTTTTTTCAAAGTCGGATTTCAGCATTCCGAAAAGGTTTTCCGGAAAAGAAAATGATTTACCACAGTTGTCAAGTGTTGACTCACTTAACCCTATGTTTTGTCCGTCGCTACGCTCCAAAAAGGTTGACAACCGAGCGGTCTGCCTGTTTGGCGACTCTGGTTTTGTTTTTTTGCGGAATGAATGGTACTGGATCATTCGTTTTCCCATCTCATTCATCATCCACTTCTAGTGTGAATGCAGCAATTAACATGAACCAGTACGAACTCTGCACTTCGCTATTCCAATTTCAAATGAGGTAGTTTGAAACTCTATGAAAAGAGAAATACAAGGGTTACAGTTCAAGACTCAATTGAAGTGTCACATGCACTTCCAGTTCCACATTTTCCTTAAAATTGGCTAAAAGCTCCACACTAATACGAAAAAAAACTACCCTGTCGAACTGAAAACAGTTTATGTCTAGCTGAGCTCAACAACTTCAATTTTGTTCTGCACTTCCAGCTTACAAGTTCTAAGCCTCGGAAGATCTAAAATTGCGGAGTAGCTTCAGTGATGCTCAAACCTAGGCCTACAAAGCACTATGCAGATGATTTGCCCCTATTACTATCAAAGTCCCTTAGTTCAAACCTTTAGCTTTTGGATGCACTTCAATTTTCAAACCAATTAAATTAATTAACTGAACCAATTTCGGATTCGAAAGAGTGGACACTTATACTGCAGAATACTATTGTGGATTCCAGATCCAACAGTTCACACACGAGTCAGTTTACATAGTAATTTCAATTTTAACAAAATAATTATTGTGGATTGAAGACAGAAACAAGTCTGATACAAGACTGAACCAGATAGTACCTAACATTTCAGATAGTGTGCATTTATTTTGAAACATTCAGCAAAAACATCAGGCAACACCTAAAACTAAGACCTAAAATCAGGCAACTTTATGAAGGATAGAACTCAACAAGCACTTTCATGATAATCAATAAGCGACACAACAAAATGCTGAGTTCAAATACATGAGATGAATCACTATTAAAAGGCAGAATTAAACTAGCACTTTCGTAACATATAACTGACATACAGAACAAAATACTCAATGTACAAAATTCAAATAAAAATGTTGCATCCGCATTCATCCAGCCACACAATGTGGCCCAACACTACTTTTTCAGACAACCATTCGAAGTCGTGGAACAGCCCTAAGGTGTAAAGTATCATATAATGGTAAGACAATACATCGTCGGAAAAAAATCTCACAAATGAATTGCCAAAAATCAGCAATCTAACAGCTTGCTGATGCAATTTCTACTCACACTTCTCTTCACCTCTCTTCACTTCTCTTTTGACAATTCCTTGCCAAATTTCTGCTTCTAGTCAGCAATTAAATAAAACTGCCACTTCTATTCTTCATCAATTAAGGAACTTGAAAACTTCTCCACCTTTCAAGCATCAGTTTCGAGCTAAAACTAGTTGCAACGAACGAATACTGCATTAACTTTTAGAACGTCAAATCCTTATTTCTTTACTTGACGCTACATTTAGCTCCAGCTGCCTCCAATTGCTTCAATCCGTCCTCGGCGTCTTCCTTGGCAACAGCTTCCTTCACCTTCTTTGGAAGTCCTTCAATCATATCCTTTGCTTCCTTCAACCCTAAACCTGTCAAAGCTCTCACAACCTTAATGACAGCAATTCTAGAACTAGATGGTACTTCATCCAAAAACAAGTCAAACTCAGTCTTTTCTTCGACTACTGGAGCTGCTTCAGCTGCTGCTGGAGCAGCTACGCCTCCTCCCATGGGCATCATTGCTGCTGCTGAGACTCCGAGTTCTTCTTGAAGTCTGTCGGTCAAAATTCTAGCTTGTTCAAGAGTTAAGCTCTTGACGTCAGCCACAAGTCTGTCCATATCCACAGCAGTGGCGGAAATATTAAGAGAGACATGACGGCGAGGGAAAGAAACAGATCGGCGGGAGACAGAGAGTGAGGAGGGGCGGGAGGAGCTGATGGAGAAGGCAGTAGGAGCCTTCAGGGCCATGGTTTGTGTGAGAGCCGCCATTGTTGTATAGGACCTCTACAAGAGAAGGTGAGAAAGTGAGGGGAGAGAGAGGGGAGAAGAGAGATTTCCTGCAACTCGGGAAAAGTTTAACCCTGAAAAGTGAAAATGGATTGGAAGCGGCGGCTGGAGCAGGAATTGTGTTTGCGATGGTTTGCGACTATCCGTGCGACGCGGAGTAAATCTGACGGTCGATCTTAGCGCGTTAGGTTTCTAATCTGTATATGGATATGACGAATATGGAGTTGAGGAGGTGATAATTAAGTACGAATGTACGATTAGACTTTGGCAGTTTGGCTCATGTTTGTTTCCCCATGATGCATAGACCCTATATCGAAAAGTGCGAACATTTCGTGCAAAGATCGCACAAAACCAGCAACCCACAAAAAAAATCTACACAATAAAAATCCGTGTGAGTACAAAAAAGTACTATTATACGTCTGTACTGTACGGTAGGTGTAGTTACTTGGGGCCGTATGAAACCTCCACTCCGGTAGGTGCGTGTGGAGAATTTGAATTTGTTCAAAGAAAAGTCCGAAAATCAAAAGTACACATGTTATGATGATGACGTCATACAGAAGGATGACGTCCAAACGCTGAACTGTTTGAGCATCACCTGTTGCAGAGAGCGTCAAAACGGAGAACAAATGAGTGACTGAGCGTCAGAATGTAATAAAATAACTGATAGTTCCATGGGTGAGACTGAAATGATATTTTCACCTGGAGCTTTGAACCGTCAAATCTCCACCTTTTTGAAAAACTCTTCATAAACGTTAGATATAGCTTACAAACTTTATGATTTTATTGTACAATAGCCACGTGTACCATACTGGATCCACAAACCAATAACAGGTATAGGACTTGGGCTGGAAGTTTTTCGCTAGAACAGTACGGTAAAACTGCAGTACAGAAGTACAGAACGACACTATATAGTACAGGAACGTAAAACGTCCGCTGAAGCCGTCTCCGAACCTCATCCGTACGTAACCCGTCACCAAACTTAACTCTGCCACGTGTCTCTGCCCTTAACCCTACATTCCAAACCCTAGACCTTTTGCCCTAACCCTACCATACCCTAACCCTAACCCTATTTGTGCCTCCTAGCATGCCTGCCTCTCCCTCCGCCTTCCCTTCCACCTTTCTTCCCCCGTACCTTTCCGTACCGTCCCGCTGGCTCCCCGGAGCATGGGCGCTCCTAAGCAGAAATGGACCTGCGAGGAGGAGCTCGCCCTTAGGGCAGGAGTTGAGAAATATGGTCCAGGGAAGTGGAGAGCCATACAAAAAGACTCTAAGTTCGGGCCCTGTCTCATACAGAGATCGAACGTAGACTTGAAGGTAGGGGAGTGGGAGAGGGAGGGGGAGAGGGAGAGGGGGAAGGGGGGGGGGGGGGAGAAGGAGAGGGAGAGGGAGAGGGAGAGGGAGAGGGAGAGGGAGAGGGAGAGGGAGAGGGAGAGGGAGAAGGAGAGGGAGAGGGAGAAGGAGAGGGAGAGGTAGAGGGAGAGGGAGAAGGAGAGGGAGAGGGAGAGGGAGAGGGAGAGGGAGAGGGAGAGGGAGAGGGAGAAGGAGAGGGAGAGGGAGAAGGAGAGGGAGAGGGAGAGGAGAGGGGGACGGAAGGGGGGGGGGAGAGGGAGAGGGAGGGAGGGAAGGGGGGGGAGAGGGGAGAGGGAGAGGAAGAGAGAGCCATACAAAGAGAGGGAGAGGGAGAGGGAGAGGGAGAGGGAGAGGGAGAGGGAGAGGGAGAGGGAGAGGGAGAGGGAGAGGGAGAGGGAGAGGGAGAGGGAGAGGGAGAGGGAGAGGGAGAGGAGAGGGAGAGGGAGAGGGAGAGGGAGAGGGAGAGGGAGAGGGAGAGGGAGAGGGAGAGGGAGAGGGAGAGGGAGAGGGAGAGGGAGAGGGAGAGGGAGCGGGAGAGGAGAGGGAGAGGGAGAGGGAAGGGGTGGGAGAGGGGAGAGGGGGAGGAAGAGAGAACCAGACAAAGAGAATCTAAATTTGGACCGTGTCTCATACAGAAATGAATGAAAACTTGAAGATAGGAGAGAGGGATAGGAGAGAGGGAGCGGGAGAGGGAGAGGGAGAGGGAGAGGGAGGGAAAGGGAGAGGGACAGAGAGAAGGTAGGTACAGGGATAGAAAGGACGAGGTTGTCTGCTGAATATAGGTTAAGGAGTGATGATGGTTTTGAGGTCAGCTAGAGTTAGAGGTGAGTTAGGTTGGAGAGGGGCAGAGAGAAAGAATGGAACAGGGATAGAAAGAGGAAGAGAGTGAGTTTTTATCGTTATAGAGAAAGCAAAGACGGAGACGGACAGGGATGGAAAGAAGTAGAGGGAGTGAGTTTTTTGCATTTTAGTTTAATGAGTGTTTTGAGGTGGGTTTTAAAGTTGGAGGTGAGTTAGGAGATAGGCGTGAGAAAGGGAGGGAGAAGGGAGAGGGACACGGATAGAAAGAGAGAGACAGAGAGAGATTTTGTCGTGTTTGAAGGAGGATGATTGTGAGGTTGATATTAGGGTTGACTGACTGGATCGACAGGACAAATGGCGGAATATGAGTGTGGCTTCTGGAGTGAATCCTGGCGCCATAGTTTTGAAGGAGAAGCCGAACAGAGAGGCACGTGCGGCGGCCGCCGCCGCACGTGTGGCAATAAGTCAAGTGGAAGATGAAGACAGCGGAGGGACAGGTGGCAGGCGCTCAGCAGCACAGCTGGCGATGTGAGGATCTTTTTTTTGGTTTTTGGTTTTTTTTTTGGATTTTGGAATTTGCTTTTTTGTTTTTGGTTTTGGGTTTTTGACATGGAAGAAATGATAAAAGGATATAGGATATTTTACATTATATGACTAATGTATAATGTTTATAACATACATGTTTACGTATGTAATGCTCTCTCTCTCTCTCTCTCTCCCTCTCTCTCTCCCTCCATTTCTCCCTCCCTCCCTCCCTCCCTCCCTCCTTACTCTATTCTTACCTGACTTAGGTGGTTTTTGAGGTTTCGAGGAACGATAATATGATATGTTTATTACATATACATATCACTCTCTTACTCACACACAATTTCACTCTCTCTCTCACACTGACTCTCTCTCTCTCTCTCTCTCTCTCTCTCTCTCTCTCTCTCTCTCTCTCTCTCTCTCTCTCTCTCTCTCTCTCTCTCTCTCTCTCTCTCTCTCTCTCTCCTCTCTCTCTCTCTCTCTCTCTCTCTCTCTCTCTCTCTCTATCTCTCTTTCTCACTAGTTTACTGCTAAAATTTGTTTTATTTACATACCCAAAACAAATTAGTTTTGGCGGTTTGTGTTGTCATGTATTATATTGTATATTCATCACCTATATTCATCACATATACATACAACTCTTTCTCTCACTCTTCATTCTCTCTTCTCTCTCTCACTCCCACTCTCCCTCTCACTCTCCCTCTCACTCTCTCTCTCACTCTCACACTTTCTCACTCGCTCACTCTATCTCTCTCTATCTCGCTCACTCCCTCCTTACCTTCCTCCCCCCCTCCCTCCCTCCCTTCGTCTCTCCCTCATAACTTATTAGTATAGGCGGTTTTTGTGGTTTTTAGGTACGATAATATGATAGTAGAAGGGATCGCCCAATTGGAGGAGCCCGGAGGATCCAATTCCCCCTCAGGTCTCTGGAAAATGTCAAATTTCCATAAATGTTTTCAACTACGGTTTTCGACCACACAATCTTGTCAAGCTTTTTTGTCCAATTTTTACATATATTTTACGTTTCGGCAATACGCATTTTTTTTTTCAAAAAGGATTGCACTTGTTTGAGAAACATGGTTAGCAAAAAGTTATGGAGAAGTTGTTTTTAGTGTGGATTATCAATTTTTTTGTTCCCTCAAAACTTGTCCATGGGTATTTTATGGACACGGGGAAGTTTTGAAACATTTGAATCTAGTAATGCCATATTTGGTTTTTTGTTAAACAATGGAACAGGAGTCGGTCGGATAAAATTTCTCGCTTCAGCTAGCATGGAACTACAAATCCGTTCAGTTTAAAAATCAGGGATAATAAGAACTCACAAACTAATGAGGGTATTCATGTTTTCTTTGCCATTGGATCAAAGTGTTGTTCGTGTTAAGAAAAAAAAAAAAAACGATTGTTGTTGTTTGTCTTCAACGGACATTTTGAAAACAAACGCCTTCACATGCGTAATTTCTCTTTAAATAAATGACACTTAAATCCGAAAGAACACCGGGGATAGGAAAAAATCATTGACATTGTTCACCGTGCATCGCTATTAGCGTTAAAAATATTTTCGCCACTGAAAACATCTTTTCTCTGTACACATTTGTCCAATTTTTAATTTATGACCGCCAATCGGAAGCTGAGAATGTTACCTTTCAGTCGTAACCGTCAGATTCACAATGCGACATGTGTGTACGAAGAAAAGATGTAAAAACATTAACACTAATAGCGATTCGCGGTGTACTGAACGCATTCCGATATATCGCCAACAAGGACTGTCGGTGAATAACGGCAACGGCGGCAAGATCCTCTTTTCCAAAAACTGACAGATTCGATACGATACGCAACACTCTACTTGCTCGAAGTCGTCGGGCTGTACATGATGTCACGATGTCATGATATCATGATGTCCGCTTTCCGTACATGAAGGATATGATGGTTCTTTCAGTCTCGATGACTCGATGCAATACAATATCGTTTTATGTGTATTGTATCACTACAGTACAGTATACAGTACAGCTGTACAGTACAGTATTCTGCTGTTTTAGTATAGTTCGAAATGTATTCGGTGCATGTTAAAGCAGATTGGCGCTCCGATGTTTCGTACGCAATATATGACACCGCACTCCGAGAAACACGTGTCCATAAATTTCCACGTGTTACCACCGAAATTCTAGAAGCTATTCTAAAGTTGACACCTGTTTTCGATGTAGAGTACGGAAAGCAGGAAAAATCCAGAAAACATATTGGTACCCCAACAAATGTGGAAGCCATTTCCTGATTGTCGCTTGTTTTACTTTCGCGCGTGCGACGACTGGAGAAAAGTCGCACACTTTTCAAAGTTTAAAGGAAGACTTTTCACATGGTTGTGATCTGCGAATCATTTTTGGCGGACTTTTTTGTCCTTCCCGGAGTCACAATTCACACGTGTGAAACAAGAAAGTGTCTCAATTTTGAATTTTCTTAACATTTTTGACAACTGAATTCAGATTTTCTTCTTCAGTTTCTATTTTTTCCGCTTCCTTTTGAGAATTTTGTGAGTGTCAAAAGGAATCAGCAGGGTTATTCGAGGGAGGAAAGAGGGAGAGTGACGTCAGCATAAGTATTACATCCGGGGATAGAGAAAAAAAGGAGAGAGAGAGGGAGAGAGGGAGAGAGGGAGAGAGAGAGAGAGAGGTAGAGAGAGAGAAAGAGACAGAGAAAGGCAAAGAACAAAACAAAGAGAGAGAGAGAGGGCGAGGGAAAAAGATAGAGAAAAGGAGAAAAAAAAGGAAAAGATAGGAGAAGCGGCTATTTAAAGTGGATTGGGAGAAGTTTTTGAAGGTGATGCGTTTTCTGGAAAGCTGAAATTATTTGAAGGAATAAAAGAATGGATTCGAATTTTTATCCAGACCCCTTATAAATTCACATTGTATAAGATGGAGGGAAGGAAGAGAGAGGGAGAGAGAGAGGAGAGATGGAAGGAGAGGAGGCGAGGGTGAGAGGGGTGGAGAGGGATAGAGAGGGAGTGAGAGAGGGAGAGAGAGTGGGAGAGGAGTTTAACTAAGTTTTTATGGTATTGCTATTTGTTTGGGACAGGTACTATCACTGGTCTTGCTGCTCTTCTTTCACCAGTGTAAGTCATTCTTTATTGTATCGTTATTTTATCTTACATTATTTTATCTTATCTTATCTCAATCTCAATCTCAATCTGTATGTTTGTCGTTATCTTAATCTTAATCTCGATCGCAATCGTAATTGTAATCGGAACTGGAATTGGAATCGTAATCTTCACCTTCATCTTCATCTTCATCTTAATCCTTATCTTTTATCTTATGTTATATTATTTTATTTTATATTATCTTTGTCTATATATCTTCTTCATTATAACTTTCTTTTTATGCTAAGTGATTCTTTGTGTACGTGTTTTCAAAACCTGAAAAGTTGAATGAAAATTGCCTACAAATTAAAACTGTTGAGAAGTAAAACTGTGACATTTGTCGATGATGTAACATGATCAAAAACTATGTTGTATGTTTCGATGATTCAAACAAGCGTTGGTCTTTCAATTTCGAATCATACATCTTAACCATAGACATTTTTTGCAACTTTTTTGAAATATGCATAATGAATAAAATATAAATAATGAATATTTGCCGCAGTTCAATTTGTCATCTAAGTTTTTTGACCACCTGGTCCTTTGTCCACTGTAAACAATGTGGCGAACTGTATTATCTTGTACACATTTACAGTTTTTGTTATTTTTGGACACATTTGCTGATCTATGGATTTATTGGAGTTTTCCTAAATGGTTGTATGTATTAAATTAGTCATTCTAATTAAACGACTGAAATTGCTTAAGTCTATCGGTGTATTTTTAATTTCGTATGCACGAAACAGTTCCGAGCGCACAAAATTTTCCATTTACGTCGATTGCCGGTTTACTTCATCGGTCCATTTCAAATTTATTTTTGCATCCTTAAACGTCGAAAAGCTTATTAATTTTAACATCCGTTTAATATTTGTGATCCTTTAAATCATTTGACATCCTTACAATATCTACATTAAAAATGATTAACAAGGTTAGCTGCTTGCTAAAGCTGCTAATTAGTATGGTAAGAGTACACTGCCTATTGCTATTACTGTTTAGACATTTTTGGGCAGTTAAAAACGTTTTAACTTTATGTTCAACCGTTCGATTTTCCTTTTGAGGCAAGCAATCGAAAAGTAACGGTCTTACCTTTCCATCGTGACATCATGTTTAAAAAAATTGAAAAAGTACTTGATGAAAAAAGGTACTTTTGCCTGCCCAAAAAATGGCTTCTTACACTAATAATGATGGGCAGTGTAGCAATATGGATTGGGAAATTGTATGGTCCATACTGTTTACGTTACGAGGCAGGATGAAGAATGCCTGTAGTCCATGTAAAGTCCATTTTTTTTTGTCATATTTGTGATCTCACTGATTAGTTCACTGCCCATCAATATTAGAGTTATATCACTAACGGTTTTAAATAAAAAGGTTTTAAGTAAAAGTATAAAGTTTTAAGGTTTTAAGTTGCGGGGATGGATGGGATTTTGGAACTTACAGACCTACCTTCGTTCAGATTGTGAAAATCCGTTCAACGGAACGGCGGTCTCCATGGCCGTATTTTTTCACTCTCATCAGTTGTGCCGTTTGGGCTTTCTATGGTTTACCGTTCGTTGGGAATAGTAGAAGTGTGGCAGTAATTAATGTGGCGGGAGCCCTAATTTCAACTGTTTATTGTGTAATTTTTCTTCAGTACAGCCATGAAAAAGATATTAAGGTGAGAGAATCTCCTCTATCATTCTTTTCGAAGATTTTTCTTTCGGTATCCATTTCCCTGGGCCTATTTGTATCTCCCTCTCCTTTCACCCTGTCTGTCTCTCCCTCTCATCTCCCTCTCCGTCTCCCTCTACCTCTCCCTCTCCCTCTGTCCCTTTCTCTCTCCCTTCCCTCTCCCTCTCCCTCTCCCTCTCTCTCGCCCTCTGTCTCTCCTTCCCTCTGCATATATATATGTATGTACATTTATATGTATGTGTATTTATAAATAAATGTTTCAAGAATTACTACTTCCTACGTTAAGGTATTCTCTTTTCCGTGGGTCGAGAAATAAAATTATATTCCTTAGAGAAATGAGAAAGGCAGAGAGAGCAAGAGAGTGAGGGAGAGAGAGTGAGGGAGAGAATGAGACAAGGGCTGTTTTTTTTTAATCGGTTTTGTTGAGGAATTCGATTTTTCTCCTTTGGTTCAGAAACAATTGGGCGTCTCTTTGGGCTGTACGGCTGTACTTTATATGGGAGGCGTATACTTTTGTATGAGGGCCATGGAATCGACCAATCGTGGAGCTTTGGTGGGATTTATGGGCGATCTTGCGAGTGTTATGGCTATCGCTTCTCCTCTCGCAGATGTGGTAACTTTCTTTTCTTTTCTTCTTTAAGTTTGTTTTTTTTTTTTCTTCGGTACTTTTCCATCTGAAGTTCCTGTCCGCTTCTTCTTAATTTTTTTTTCTTTTTTTCTTAAGTTTCTTTTCTTTCTTCTCTAGTGAACTTTTCTTTTCCTCTTAAGTTACTGTTTGATTTATGGTGAGTTTCTTTCCCTTCTTTTTAAATGAACTTTATTCTTTCTTTTTATGTGATTTTAACTTTCTTTCCCATTTTTTTTTTAATTGCAGAAAAAAATGGTGAAAAGCAAAAATGTTCAATTTTTCCCAATTGCTCTTTGTTCCACAAACCTCTTAAATACTTTTATTTGGACTCTTTTTGGGATTTTCACAACCGATGTTTACGTGACGGTGAGTTTTTTGTACTTTATCTCCTTTCTTTACTTACTTATTTCTTAAATGCTGCTTATTTATATGCTTATATTGTTTATTTTTTTACTTTGTTTTCTTTATATAGCTGATCCTTTTAAGTACTTTTATTTGGACTCTTTTCTGGGGTAAAAACGGTCAATGTCTACGTGACAGTGATTTTTTTTTTGTCTGGATTTTTTCGCTTTCGTTTTTTTTCCTAACTATATTGTTTTTTTTTCTTTTTTTCTTTTTCTTTCCGCGTTTTTTATGACTTTTTGCTTTTTTTTTGCTTATAATATTATACAGTTTTTGTTTTTTATGACTTTTTCGCCTTCATTTAATTGTATTTTTTTTTTCTTCTTTTTCAGCTGCCCAATATGGCCGGAGTAACTCTTGCCAGTACCCAAGTGGCTCTCTACCTCCTTTACAGGTTTCCCCCTCCCTCTCTCCCTCTCTCCCTCTTTCCCTCCCTCCCTCTCCCTCCCTCTATTCTCTATTCCACCACTCCTTCCTCAGTCTTTCCCTCTCTCTCCCCCTCCTCCCACTGGCTTCCTCACCTGCCATCCACTCGGGTAGCAGTTGAAGATAATCACATCTTGAGATCGAATTCGAATTCGTTTTAGACTGTACACCACAGAGAAAGTTTTGACGAGATTTTCGGCTGCTTCTCGACGAGCTCCAATTCCAAAATCTGATATAACCTGAACAGGTTCCACCCAAAAAACAACCACAGAAACCCTAAACCCTGGAAAACCCTAAAAAACCCTAACAACTCGGAAAAACTCAAAAACAAGCACGACAGTCGTGCTATATAGAGTAAGAATCCCACACAATTGCTACTAATAAATTACATAAAATACCCATAAAAAAGTTCCGCAGAACCATTTGTGACAGCCAGGAAGCAATTTAACAGCCGGTGAAATAATATTTTTACGATAACAATTGTTTTTTAAACGGAAAGGTATAAAATTGTGTACCTGACCGGACTGCCATTGTGGGTTGACAAGAAATAAAGGACGACTTTCTACGGCGGCGAGCTCCTGAAGTCGAGGAAGAGTCTCCGCAGTTGCAAATAGAAATAATGCCACCTGTCACCATATGAAAAAAAATGAGTTTTCGACTTTAAATGTACTCAATTTCAAAAAAGCAAAAGTGGGAAAACACTGAAGATTTCTCAATTTCCAAGACTAACTCACAATCGGATACATTGTCCATTGCGAAAAAAAGGGGATGTACACCTAGTATCTAGCTTGGACGAGAGAGAGATTTCTAGGTTTTCTTAAGTATCATAGATGTGAATATGTTTTTTTTGCAATGTTAAAGACTGTTGTATGGTCTTCTGCTGAAAGAAATTCTCTCAGGGTTGTTAAATTCCACAAGTATACCACACCATCGCCATTAAAGCTAGTGAATTAGCTTTAACACAACACTAAATTGTGCTCGGTCACATGTACAATATGGGCCACTTAACTAAATAGCATTACCAACACGATATTTGGTAAAAAAGGCACTCATCTGAACGAGAGTGATTAACTCTAATAGCAACGGGTAGTGTACCATACTGGAAAGTTGAAGAATAGAAAAACTACACTAAGAACCTTAACACCACAAAAGAATTGGCCCACACAAAATTCATGAATATATATTATATTATATGTTATATATAATAAATATATATATGTGTATATATATATACATATATATACATACATGTATATATAAATATGTGTGAAGAGATGTGTGTGTGTGTGTGTGTGTGTGTATAACCCTGTTCACAGATTTCACACACCTTCTCGTTTTCAAACTCGGCAACAGCATCCCCATCATCCACAATTGTCAGTTTGTAGTCCACACTATTTGAGGTGCCGTCAAGAGTTTCCATGACGCCATTCAACAGGGAAACAGCCAAAGGGGCAGCGGCTTTATACTGCTGTTGAATGCCTCCCTGTAAATGAAAAAGAAAAGGGTCTCAAAGTCGACAACCGAACTTTAAAAACTCTCCAAGGAACAAAAATAACAAAAACAATGAGAATAGAGTTTTTTCTAAATAAACTTCAAATAGAGAACAGAAGAAGGCATATAAACCCTGACTAAAATTCGTGAAAGTTTAATCCCTCTTATGTAAGAACGTAAGAAGGAAAAAAAATATGCAATATCCTTATCTGTCTATACATGTTCATTACGATTTTAAAAGTTTTCCAGGCTTTTTGAAGACGCTTGAATGGTTATTTAACTTACTTTCTAGGTGTCTACCCTCCCGTAAAAGATCATGTATGCTGAGCACACATCTTAGCTCGACTAATCTCATCTTAAATAAGAGTTTTTAGGAAATTTAAGGTTTTTTACGGTTTTTAATGAATTTTCTTCACCACCCATGGCTATTGGAGTTAGTGAATTATTGGCGTTAACACTTCATTAGAATTGACTACAGTAAATTGTGTTTTGTAACATGGCTCATATTGAGCCACTTACAAAAATAGTGTTATTAACACTAATTTATAATTTTGGGTCAAAAAAATACTCTCGAAATAGATTCATTAACTCTAATAGCGATGGGAAGTGTAGTTTACTTGTAACTCACAGGCCAATCATCAAGGTCGGTAGCCCCTATAAGAGGGAGTAGGAGATCCACACGAATTCTGGTTTGACCCGATTCAATGGCTCTCCGACAAGCTGCTTGCGCCTGGTCCCATTCTCAACAATACTAATAAATAGTGGTAAAAACATAATTAATTTGAATGCAATGAGAAGATCAATTTTAAACTTCACAATAACAAAAAGATAAAGTTAAAAGTCACAAATCAGAAGGCGAAAACCACAAAAGAAAAGGTAACAGTCGAGCGCTAATAGCTATAAGTAAAAAAAAATACTGAATAATACAAAAGCTAAAAGCTCAAAAAAATGGAAAAAGGCATAATAATTCGAATTCTTGACTTGTGTTTGTGTTCTAGAAATAGGCTTGCCTGGATAATACTGTCATCGACCGAAGATGGAAGGGGCCAAACTCGAGGCTTTGACTGCGAAGGGAAAAAAAAAAAACAATTTAGGGAATCGCACTTATTACTATTTAATCTAACCTACTTAATAACATGTTTGATACTTCAGTCCTTTTCTTCTACTGAATCGATTATTACACTGTTTGCTATGAATCACATTAATTTTAGTCCAAGTTTACTATTAAATTCATTAGAAAGTAACTCGAGTTGATAGAAAAAACACAAGATAGTGCAGACCTTTAGAACTGTTTGAAAACTGAAGTCTAACCAAGCCTCCAATTACTTCAATTGTAACCATCAAAGCTTATAGACTTGTTTATTTATTACAAATAGCTGCGCTGTTTCTTAAAGTAATCAGTGAATTGCTTTTATAATGCACAGTTTTCCATAAATGACAGAAATTTTGTTTTTATAACACAATGTTTACTGTAAAAGTACAATTTTGTCAGGTTGTCAATCCGCCAAGGAAATAATGCCAGCTGGCACAATTGCACGAATGAAAATGAAAGGTAAACGGGCAAGCTCCAGATCGACCATGAGATAATTTCAAGGAGGGGAAGAGGGAGGGGAGGGAGGGAGGGAGAGAGGGAGGGAGGGAGGGAAAAGAGAGAGGTCCACGCTGATGGTGACAGTGCTTGCGAAGTTAGTTTTAAGGCCTATCGACATGAAGTATTTACATATTTTTTGGAGTCCATGTTTTATGAGCTTCATGCCTGACATGACTTCGACTGAACAACCAACACATTGAATTGCAATTTTTGACTTTATGTAATTCATATAGGGAATTAACTTGCTGATCCGTGTTGTGTTCAATATTTCCATTAGAATCTATCATAACTATATTTTACTTTATCTTCTTTAATTCCTAAAAACAAGGACCTTAATTAAGGTAATACAATCCTCTATGCCATACACTGTCCAAGATTACTGTGGACCACCGTATCCAATTAAACGGATCAATAATTTTTTTGAAGATCTTTAAGCTTAATAAAGTGAGTCTCATTAACAACTGTTGATACAAACAAAAGTGGTTGTAACTCTATGATTAAGTGACGGACATTCCATAACAAAAAATGATGGTATAATCCAAAAAGATAGGTCAGAAAAGAAAATAGCTAAAGTATTAGCAAAACCACATTGATTAACAGTCAAATTCAAGAACAAAATTGGATAAAGATAATGTAAATTAATATCTAATACAATAATCAGAAATGTCAATTTGCCAGTTCCAGTATAAGGAGCATCCCAAAAATTTATGAATTACGTTGTCCATCGCACTAGAGTCGGTCGATTATTAGCGTTAACATTTTATTAGGATTAGCTACACTGAATTGTGTTTTGTCACATGCTCTTTATGGGCCATAATTTTGGATGAATAAAACACGCACTCAAACTAAAGGTATTAACTCTAATAGCAATAACCAGTGTACTGATTTCTGACGGAAGAAAAAAACAACGATTTGTTCAACGATGTAGAATTTTATCATTGTTAAGGAGAATTCAGGAGGCTTAAAAGCCTTTTAGAGTTTTGTTAAATTTTGCCTTCAGAAAAAAGAGCATACAACACAAGCTATTACCGAATGTAACAAGTGTCATTTAACAATTCACGTTTTCCTTTATATGCATATACCATTCAGCAATAATGCATTTATGTTAGGTTTGTTTTCCCAATAAAAAGTAGCATCAAAATAGAAAGAGACTACTCTATAATGCGGGCTAACAAGATATAGCGTTTCCGATTGTTTCACACATTTGAACTCGCAATCCTAACCCGCTTCCTTAACCCGCAACCCTAAAATTATCTCTAAAACCACATAAAGCATTTCAATTGGTTTCGCACATGTGAACTACGAAAAGAATGCAAAAATCACCGTGTCTACGGAGTTGCTGGAAGCAGAGCAGATAGGCAAAATGAGCTTGTTCCATGGAGCACATTTTGAATATGGCAGTTTGATTTTTTTCAAGTGCTGCTGTGAGAGCTGAACGCTATCCTTCACCCTAAAATGAGAAGAAATGGTTGAGGAACGTTGCTCTACAACCGATTTAAGGCGCGAGTTTATTTCCAAATCTGAATGCAGAGAAGATATTGTAATAAAACTAGGGTTACATTGATGTCGTCCTTTGCTTATTTCAACAAGCGAGCAATTTGACAGAGAGATTTTGGTGCATATAGCACCTTGGAGCACAGCCATTGAGTTAACCACTTTGTTCAGAAAAGTGAGAAATATGATTGCCCGTCCACTGCTACACCGTGTATCGCTATTAGTGTTAAATAGTTAATGTTTTTTTCGTCTCTTAAAACATTTGTTCCCCGTACACACTTGTCCGCCTGTGGATCTGACGGTTGCGATTGAAAGGTAAGATTCTCAGCTTTCGATTGGCGGTGTCAAATTGAAAATCAGACAAGTGTGTACGAAGAAAGATGTTTTTAAGTGGTGAAAAAAATGTTAACACTAATAGCGATACACGGTGTACCGTTGCTATGAATGATCTCAGTTTCCAGTTTCTCTCACCGTTTCGCGTGTGCCAATGCGCGGCATCACGTTCTTTCAGACTGAACTGCGCATAATAACTGTGCAAAGAAATTGCTGACTTGGGGAAATGGGAAGCTCATAAACAATTCTGTACGAGCAGACGTAGGCGCTTTCGCCCAACCAAAATGGCGGATAACGGTGAAGCTCCATCGGACGAAAAGTGAGGTTGTTTACCGAAATCGGGACCTCTTCGTACTACGCCGTATTTTTTATTTTGGTTTTATCCGCGAACAACATTACAGAGAATCTTGCCAATATACTCCAAAGCATAGTTCAAAAGTAGGTGAAAGTAGGCCCATACAGTATGCCTATTGTATGCAAAACATACAATATGCCCTTAAGACCCATATTGTATTGGTCGAAAAATGAAAAAAAAGGTTAAGAGGGTTGAGTGGGGAGTTAGAGACAGACCGCCTCAGCTCTTTTTCTATCCTAATACAGACATAGAAAATACTCAAATATCAACAAGGCACGTCCCTCACTATGTTATACCTCTTATCTCTGCGGCACGTCTCGTAGCTGTTTCCAAACCTACCAGCGGCATTCGTCCTATTGCCATTGGAGAAGTTTTGTACCCTTTAGTGGCTTATGCGATGTGTATTCAACTTCAAAGGGGCTTCCATGACCATTTTACACAGCACCAGTTTGGAGTTGGTACCAAGGAGGGTTGTGAGGCAAGTGTTCATGGCCTTCGGGCTCTTCTGGATCTCCATCCGGATTGGGTGGTCCTTCAGGTGGATGTTGCCAATGAATTTAATTCAGTCAACTGTAATCCTTTCTTTCAAGAATTAAGCATGCTCCATCGCCGATTAGCCAAATTTTTCCTTTTGTGCGTGCCTTTTATTCTCGTCCAAGCCCCCTCATATTTCCTCTTGGCGGTTTCTTTGGTGATGTTGCCACCTTAGAATCTCCGACTGACACTCGCCAGGGTGATCCATTAGGGGCATCCTCTTTTGCGTTGGCTCCTTTCGAGCAATGTGAGACTCTGCTACGGCTTTTCTTGGTTGTTTATTCCGTTCGATTGCGGATGATACGCATATTGTCAAGCCCGAGACCAAGTTTTATCTGCTTTCACCCATTTTGCAGAGCAACTTTGTAAGATTGGTTTATCAGTTAACCCATCTAAATGTGTGGTGTGGTTCCCCAAGGCTGACCTTCCAACTACCCCGTTCATATGGGTTTTCGAATTGCGTCTTCGACAAAGGGAATTAAAGCTTTAGGATCCCTTATCGGAGCCCCATCCTTTGTGAACCTCATTGTCTCTAATGCTTTGTTGGAGGACCTCTCGCACTTTGATGACCTTCCTAAGCTCTCCGACCCCCAAGTGGCTTTCCCAATTCTCACCCGTTGTTTTGCTCAACGTCTTCTCTATCTTGACCGGACATTCCCACCAACGACTCTGTTTTTGTCTTCTCTAAAGGACTTCCACGACAAACTTTTAAGCGTGCTCCACCACCTAGTTGGGCATGGGATTTTTGATCAGGCGGAGGGCTCGTTTGACCACCAAAAAGCAAGTCTCCCTATTTCGAATGGCGATTTTGGTTTGATTTTTGTGGCTAGAGTTGCTCCGGTAGCCTATTTTGGTGGTTAGGCTTTGGTGGCACCTACCATCACCTCTCAATTTATCGTCGATGATGTTCCAATTCTGGC
Organism: Zygnema cylindricum; assembly: GCA_037447655.1. Taxonomy (NCBI): domain Eukaryota; kingdom Viridiplantae; phylum Streptophyta; class Zygnematophyceae; order Zygnematales; family Zygnemataceae; genus Zygnema; species Zygnema cylindricum. The sequence continues at coordinate 36,950 of JBBHKE010003316.1, read as the reverse complement.
CCAAAGTGGTCCCTAAGGTGGAGTAAAAGCTTTTGCCTTTTCACGAGGCTCTTCTCGTTCCGCGTGTACTCCTCCCACCCGATTCACGAAACCAGGTTCCACCTTTTCAAACTCTTATTTTTGACAACAACTCTCATCTCCAGCAGCCTATAACTGAGCAATAGGCAGCGACTCAATTCCATAACCTTTTAAAAGGCCTACCTTTTGCTCTATCGCGTGCTCGACTGCGTTCGTGTTATAGGTTGGAGGTTGGTGCGTGGTTGCGAGCCACTCTAATTTTTTCGACACTTCGTTTGACGTCCGACCAATTGACATCTGCCTTACGTCTACGTTTGGATTTGCCTCACCCTGGGCTTCTTCGGCGACCTTCTAAGGAAAAAAATTACGCTCATCGAGACCCGGCGGACCAATTTTTGCCATTTGCCGCATAAATTTTCGGTACTTTGGAGAAGTCTTTTGATGATTTACTTCCCAACTGTGCAAATAAAACATTTGAAACCCGTGGCCTCGAGAGCCCTCCCCCGAGCCTTCTCGTTGCGTTTGGCGTCAACGAGTATCAGTAACTCTTCAACGAGCCAAGCCGTGGCCCTTCTACGACGAGGCACGGTGGCGGATGACAGGTGGGGTCTCCGAGATCTTCCACCAAGGGATCCAATCCACATCCACGATCTTCGAGGGTGTGGAGTTTAGTTTTTTAGGGTTGTGTAGTTTTTCCCTTTGTATAATGTCATCTTTAGTAAATTTGCTTAGTTTTGGCAGTTATTCTAGTTAGCTTTGGTGTCTTCACATGTTTTTTTTGTTTTGTTGTTTTATTTGGCTATTTTTTAGCATTAAGTGCTTGTTTCCCTTTTTTGAACCCCTTTGTACCTCGAAGGTTTTTTCCATCGCACTTTTTGAAATAAAATTCTTTACAATTTTCGGTGTATTTACCTGAACTTTACTATTGCGAGTACCCTACAAAATGAATCTCGCCTTTTGAACCGTGCACCTCGTTGGTCCGGTCGTCTATCGCTCTTTTTTTGCTCTCTCCCCCCAGATGGTTCTCCCATTGCAAGTTTTGCGACAAAGACCTCTCCTGCGGCTATGTGGCTCTGCGCACTTCTTTTGCAGAGTTTATGAAGAAGCTGTTACGCGTGTTTTTTGACGCTGTTCCATGAGATTTTACTCATTGGCGTGCATTGGCGGTCCGGTGGACGCGTCGCCATCCCTCGTTGCCACCTGTGTATTTCCCGTCCGGTACGGTACGGTAGCAGAAAAGCGAAAACGTGTAAAACGCTGGAAGGTGGAAACGCGGAAGCAAATAGCGTGTTTTGTGCCCAAATGCGAAATGAAATTTGAAAACGTCACAGCGCGGTCCCTAAAGGTCTCGTTAGAAACTTCTATGAGCTCGCTGACGAAGCCAGAACACGTGGCCTGCAAATAATCTTAGTTTCGTACACATCGTAACAATATCATTAGTAAGGTACGGTATCCCCACGACCTTATCCATAACCGACGTATTCCATGTGTATTCGTGTCTGTCTGACACTAACCTGACAAAGTTTGACGCATAATCTACAAAACGCCAGACGACAGTTGACAATGCCACGTAGACGTGACTCTAGTTGACGACTTCCGCACTTGACTTTTGTGGTTTCCATGACTTGATTTTCAGCTTTATGTGGAAAAAAATGGACGCATGAGTTTGTCCGTTCGATTTCAATGTACACCGTCGATCCGCTTTACATGTGTCATTCGAATCTGGAATTTTACACACCTGTTTTTTTTTTTTCCCATTTGCCCAAGAGACTTGGTCCTTTCAATTTCCCGAAAACCTCTGTCCCGTCGTCAATGCCAAAGGGAACCGGCCATTATCCTTAAAATTTGACTCTTATTACGTACTGCGACTCTCACTTTTAATAGGATTTTGAATAGCGAATTCAGTACTGGTTCTAAACAAAATCAGTCTTTATTGCAGGTTAAGAAATTGGAGTACAATACTGAAATTCCTGTACCATTTGCCGTACAACAAAAATAGAGATCTTGTAACTCGTACAATGGATCTGTATACATTATGTCCTCCTGATTTGTTACGTTACCGTTTAATATTTATTGCAGGTGCAGAAAGCGGCGTGCAGTACTGTGGAATCCGTCTACCATAGCCATTTGGTCATTAGATCGGACGGTCAGAATCTCTTCCAGAAAAAGAGGTCATGTGCCGTACAGTGAAAATAGAGATCCTGTACAATCTAAAAGTCACTTGACAAACAAAGTAGCTTGACTTCTGGGGGATACCAATAGATCCAGATTATCCGGAGAAAGAATTAAGAGTCAGATAACACCATAGCAGCATCTAGGAATCTGTGTTCCGAACTAGTTCAAAGGCGATCATCGGTGAATATTGAAGGGTTTTCTGTTACATTTAAAATTTCATAAATTTGTCTCATGAAAGCTTAGAGCTTCAGTTGTCAGTCCAGAACTTCCTTTTTGGTTTTCTGTTTTAAATCGTGTTGTTTCTGTTTTACAATTATATACATTATTATATGTATCCGTACAAAATATAAAAATCGTACACTGTAGTGAAATTTAAATATCCGTACATGTCAGACTAATTTACGTGTCAGACCAATCCTGTTTTTTTAGCGCACGTTCCTATGCGTACGCGTCCGATTTAATTCATTTTTTGTAAAATTTTCACTTGAAAATGTACATTTATGTACGGTCTGACATCGACCGTACACCACGCTATTTAGATCTTATTGAACTTTAATTCTTTACGCTATTTTGTACGGTACCTCAATTGACGTCAAGGGAAAATTAAAATCATGTATCCTATTTGAGGAAAAAAATCAAAATTTTAAGAACCCAAATTAGTGACTTTAACACTAATAACGTTGAGCGGTGTAGAGTAAACTTCATAGTTGAAAACGCTCTATTACTTAAATTAGCATTAATTACTCTATTTTTTTTTTTTTTAGTTTTTGTACTCTAATTTTTTCATTACTCTAATTACGATTCGCGGTGTAGTATAATATTCCAGATGTTTTTCCAATTTTACCCGATTATTTCCCGAAAGATCGGGCTCGATTCATTAAGCATTTCGTTAACATGTACAATTTCGGCAAGTGCGAACACCCCTACTGTAATTAGTGTGTTGGTGATCAAAAAGTGCGCGAAAGTGCCAAGTTCACAAATAAAGTAGGATTTTATTTCCAAGAACGCGATGGTAATACCATCAAAGTACAAAACATGATTGTCACTAAAAAGTATTGATGACCAACAAAGGTTAAAGACCAAAATCCTAAAAGACTAAAAACACAACAAAAATGCGTGAAAAGCCTAAAAGGAATGGAAGAAAGCAAGTACAACAAAACCAAACTATGGAAACTTTACAAACTAACCTAGACGCTAAACCCTCAAGCTAGACCTAAATAAAGATCAAAACTATGGATATCGTCTATATGTGCCAGGTGGCGCGACGGTAAGTCTCGCAATCCTCGACCATCAATCACCACCGTGCTCTGTTGGATAATGGTTGAAGCTTGGGAACGTTGAAGGTTGACAGAGATGCGTTGACGGTAGAAAGCTGCCATGAGAGCTGGAGAAGGGCTACCCGACCCTCTAACTTAGAAAGATCGTCGAGCGCAGTCGCGCAAAAAGTTGTCGAAAGACGGGTCCAAGGTCCCAAATATCTCCAAAGCAAATGGTGTGAAACTATCAACTGGGTCTTGGTGCGCGTAGTCACGTTCTTTTGAAGCCGTTGCATCGCAAGCTTCAACACCAGTATGTAAAGCCGCGCGCGAGGAAACATGGGATCCTGTAGGCTCTGTGAGGACTACATCCCCTAATGTTCTCGCCGCGCCATGTAGGAAAACTAGATCCACACGAGGACCCCGTGTACCTCTAGATTGAGAACGTGGTGGGAAAATGTGCGACACCTCGCGCTTGACTGTGTACCCTGCTTCAGAACCCACGGCAGGGATAACATCCCGTACCATGTCGTGTGTTGTTGTTCGCTCCCCACCGTGTGAGCAACGTAGCAAATGTACCCCTTGCTCGTCTATCGATTGACCACAAATGCAACGGGGCTTGCCTAAAAGGGAAGGGTGCGGCAAGCCAAGTCGTAAGCGAAGCGCAGCATAAAATTGAGGAGAAGATAAACGGAGCGAAATGGAAATTGGTGTAGCAATAAGCCAGGCTGGAGCCCCAGGTCCCGAGCACTATCGAAGTCGGCTTCGCGCTTCAGCCGTAGGGAGCGCCTGAAGTAGATCATTGAATTTGGCGGTGGCTACCTTATCGGCGATGGGTTATTGCACGCGTGAGTGAATACCGGTGATGAGAGAAGGGAACGCAGGAACTTCAGCTTGGGCCTCAATTGGTAAAAGCGCTCGAGAGGACAATAATGCTTGTTGGAATGAGAGGGAAACCTCGTCAACGTGAGAGACCGCATGTGCTAGAATAGGAGTGTCGTCCACCAAAAACCTTGAAATAATTATTGATGCCACCAAAGCCCAATTCCCTAAGTAAGCGGATGGTGCCAATGTGGCTGTAGGACGCAAATCGAGACCCCCCGCAAGAGACTGGTAAAGAAGCTTGTCTACGAGCGAGGAGGCCTTCCGGCCGATCAAAGATAACGTGGTTGACCAGCTGATGTAGAATGCCAAAGAGTCGATCATCAAATTAATCAGGGAAGAAAGGAAAGAAGAGTTTGGGGGTAAAGTGCGTGCCAGGTACAAAGGGCTTTGGGCAAAACAACGTGTTAAGATAGCAAACGTGACTTGTGAATCGGGAAGTTTGGGAAGGTCCTCACAATGAGAAAGGTCATCTAACAAAGCGTCTTTAACAAATTGGTTAACAAAAGCAGGGGCTCTAATAAGAGAACCCAAAGCCCTTATACCTTCTTGAGAAGTTGAAATACGAAATCCTGAAGGCAAAGAGAATTCGGGTGGAAGACCAGCCGGGCTCCATGCGACACAATTAGTGAAGTTGACAGAAAGGTGAATTTTAGAAAGTTGCTCTACAAAATGGTGTAAGGCAGGAACAACTTGGTCCGGCAGGCCGACTATATGAGTGTCGTCAGCAACTGAAGGGAACAAACAATTTGGAAAAGCCGCAGCCGATGCCCTGAGAGCTTGTAGGTGAGCGAGAGCAAACAAAAGGGCTCCTAGAGGGTCACCTTGACGAGTACCCGTTACTGATTCCAAAGTTTTAACGTCCCCCAATGTGAAACTCCGAGACCTCCATTGACCCTCAGAGTATGCAGATCCAAAAGAAGCCAATCTAGATAGTGCCGACTCCAAGTTAATATAAACCTAAGTGACTGACCCCTTGACAGTCAGAACCCCAATATAGATTCACCCGTGTGAAATAACACTTTCTGTGTGCTCAGTTCCACCACAGAATGCAAAGTTAGAATATGAGATTTGGACACATTCACCAACTTTGACTTTCCCTTAGAAATGCAGCCACCCTGGGAGACGAAAACTCTAACCGACTACACCCTTGTGTAGCGTGGACTCCCCTGAGTCCGTAGCAAAAAGAATCACTAAAAATGGTCAAGTAAATTGATAGTTATGGCTGCCCAAAGTTAGCCATTTATACAAGGTGCTCTCTTAGAGAGAGGGTCCTATCTGCCAAATTTTTCTAAGTCCTTTCTCCCTCTAAAACTCTATCTACTGAAGTACGGCACCAATTAAAACATTGTGTCGTACAGAAAAGTACAGGTGCCGGTGTACTCTATGTACGACCATAGTACGACATGGCCAAAATGTTGACACGTGTCATATCCAGATTCGTTTCCGTAATCCTCAAAGTTGCCGCAATCCAATGTAGTGTTGCCACGTGTCACTCAATGTGGCGGTGATCGCAAACCGCCAAAATCGTACTCTGCGATCTCGGCATCCTTCCCGGCAGTCCGATCAAATTTGGATTTCAATCGTGGCCGTCATAAATACTTGCGCGGTATTCTTTCCGGCGTCAAACAAACTGCGCGGTATTTAATTCGTATCCGTACCGTACGTCGTACTTTACACAACTGTTTCTATCCAGTATGCATATAGTTCTAGTTAAATGAATTAGTCTTATTGTAACTATTTAAATTAATATCATACCCCGTATACTCTATCATATAATTTAGACTATTTGGATAAGGTTACCGGCTATTGCGGGTGTGACAAATGACAGGTACCAGGATCAAATCCTGGCTCTGTCAAAACTCCCTTTTAGAGCAAAACCTTATAAAACAACTGCCTGTCTCTCTCTAGACAGCACAGGCAGCCATGGCTAACTCCTCCTCTAGTCTCCAGTGACCGCGACAAGTGTGGGGACTTGAGTGAGGAGTTAGAGGCAGGCTGTCAATATCTACTATTTTGCTTTTTATTTTGCAATCTCTAGACCTAGAAAATACTTGAATTCCAACACTCCCCTTATTTTCTAGTCTATTTTTCTTTCAACTTCCACAAACAAGTAAACAAACATCCCCTCCCCTTTTTCCTTTTCTTTTTCCTTTTTCCTTTTCCTTTCATAAAACTTAAGTATTTAACACAGTGCATTAAATGAACTGAAATAATAATTGCATCACACATTTTATTTAACATCCCACTTTTCATAAATCCGAGCAAAGATTTTATCCACTTCATCACTCTTTTATCCACACACAAACGGATTTCCCTCTTGCGATCCAAATAGCCAGCCCCATCTCCAATCTGCAACATACACCCAGATGCAAACCCTTTTACAGGCACATCTTCACAAGTGACGTCACACCAAGTAGTGATGTCAAATCCATCCACCCCCAAATTTTCCCAAAAAACACTAGTCCCCACTAAGTTCCTCATAAGATCTACATCTTTCGTACTCATATTTTTATCCATGATAATTACCCGATTTTTTAAACTTCCCTCACTCTCTCCCATGGAATTTTTTCCACTATTACTTTCTAATTTAATTCCCAATAAATATTTCTTCTCCCCTAAACCTTTAATCAAATATTTCTCTTCTCCCCTATCCTTTAAAACCTATTCGAGTTTCACTTCTCCCCTTTCCTCGAAAACCGTTGAAGTCTCCCTTTCCGACCAGTTTTCTGTTTCCCTATTATCTATAAAATTATCCTGATTAATTTTATCTTTCCCGTTTTCACTTATGGATCATAGAACTGACTTTCTCATTTCTAAGTCATACACTCTACACTCCTCGACATCCTCAAGTACCTCCTCTCTCTTTACTTCCCTTATACCTCCAAAAGCACACTTTTGCCTTCGTGCAATTACTGTGTGCTTTTCTCTCTTCCCCATACTACTAATCCGGAGAAGCTCTAAAATATCTTCATCCTCTTTCTCCTCTTCCCCTTCTTCCTCCTCATCCACATTCCAACTTCTAAGTTTTTCCAAACAAAGGCATTCCTCCATATAATGACCCGGTTCCCTACAAAAAAAGCAAACCCCCTTTTTCAAAGCTCCCCTTTCTTTTCCTCTCCCTCTCTTTCCACCAATGTTCCGATAAGGTTTACCTTTGTCTTTCTTTCTCTCATCACGCTTCCGCTCGTCACCACCGTTCCTCTCATCACGCTTCCGCTCGTCACCACCGTTCCTCTCATCACGCTTCCGCTCGTCACCGCCGTTCCTCTCATCACGCTTCCGCCAATCACCACCAGCTGTAAATGCATTCACCCTGTCCCTTCCCGTACGAAGCTCCAAAGTGCTTTCCCTCACAAGAATTATCCCCATGGTAAAGCTCCAAGTCCATGAGGAGCCATCCATTGCCTGCATACAACAAATGATATTTTCGTACTCATCTGGGAGTTTCATAAGTAGTGTATTAATCTTACTCTCCTCAGATTCTACATATCCCGCACTAGTAAGCTCAACATATAACGTAGCAATATCATTGCAAAACTCTATCATGCTACCGCCTTTATAAACGTAGGCCTCTATTTCCTGTTTTACTAATTGCTGCCTCTGAATAGTCTCACTCTTATAAATCTGAATTAGTGCTTCCCATATCTGTGAAGACTTGGTCAGACTTAAAAGAGTGATAGTTATCGACTTAGACACATATCTAAGTATGAGATGTTTTGCTATAGTGTTTTTGTATTCCCATATTTTCATGTCATTTTCTTCAATTTTAATCCCTACATGTGGTACCATAGTTGAGAGCCTAGTTCCCCTCACCATAGGTGTCCCTTTTTCCTTCTCCCCTATTTCCCCATCCACGGAAAGATTTTTCCCTTCACCTTCCGTTGCATCTGAACTCCGGTTGATATTTTGGGCAGCCTCATATGAATATCCATAGTAAGCTCCTCCAAAGCCAGGTGGCGGACATCTCACTTGTCCCGAAACAATTCCCCATAAGTGCTTCTCGAAAAGCAATCCCGCCATTGTAAACTCCCAAAAAGTTAAGTCTGTTCCATCGAACATAGGCACCCTAGATGGTGGGCCCATAACCTGAAACTCTGAGACCTCCATTGGCCCTCAGAGTATGCAGATCCAAAAGTAGCTAATCTAGATAGTGCCGACTCCAAGTTAATATAAACCCAAGTGACTGACCCCTTGATATTCAGAACCCCAATATAGATTCACCCCTGTGAAATAACACTTTCTGTGTGCTCAGTTCCACCACAGAATGCAAAGTTAGAATATGAGATTTGGACACATTCACCCACTTTGACTTTCCCTTAGAAATGCAGCCACCCTGGCAGACAAAAACTCTGACCGACTACACCCCTGTGTAGCTTGGACTCCCCTGAGTCCGCAGCAAAAAGAATCACTGAAAATGGTCAAGTAAATTGATAGTTATGGCTGCCCAAAGTTAGCCATTTATACAAGGTGCTCTCTTAGAGAGAGGGTCCTATCTGCCAAATTTTTCTAAGTCCTATCTCCCTCTAAAACTCTATCTACTGAAGTACGACACCAATTAAAACATTGTGTCGTACAGAAAAGTACAGGTGCCGGTGTACTTTATGTACGACCATAGTACGACATGGCCAAAATGTTGACACGTGTCATATCCGGATTCGTTTCCGTAATCCCCGGAGTTGCCGCAATCCAATGTAGTGTTGCCACGTGTCACTCAATGTGGCGGTGATCGCAAACCGCCAAAATCGTACTCCGCGATCTCGGCATCCTTCGCGGCCGTCCGATCAAATTTGGATTTCAATCGTGGCCGTCATAAATACTTGCGCGGTATTCTTTCCGGCGTCAAACAAACTGCGCGGTATTTATTTCGTATCCGTACTGTACGTCGTACTTTACACAACTGTTTCTATGCAGTATGCATATAGTTCTAGTTAAATGAATTAGTCTTATTGTAACTATTTAAATTAATATCATACCTCGTATATTATATCATATAATTTAGACTATCTAGATAAGGTTACCGGCTATTGCGGGTGTGACGAATGGCAGGTACCAGGATCAAATCCTGGCTCTGTCAAAACTCCCTTTTAGAGAAAACCTTATAAAACAACTGCCTGTCTCTCTCTAGACAGCACAGGCAGCCATGGCTAACTCCTCCTCTATATCTACTATTTTGCTTTTTATTTTGCAATATCTAGACCTAGAAAAAACTTGAATTCCAACAGGCCTCCAATGGGATAAAGTAAAGGGTTGGGTTTTTAGTAAATGGCACAGACAAAATGGAAAATTTGGTTGATAGAAGACGGCGCGTGTCAAATCTCACGACAAATGGCGTTGCGATCAACCGTGTTAAAGGCGTTGGAAATGTCGACTTGGAGAACGACCCAATCCGGATGGAAGTAAAAAATCGCTCGTTAACCGTGGACTACAGCCTCACAACCCCCTCGTGTTGCGACACCAAATTGATGTGGAGAAAAATGATTTGCGAAAGCAACTTGAAGCTGTAAACACATTGATCTTGCCACGAGATGATATAAGACTTCCCCTACAACAATCGGTCGAACACCACCAGCAGGCTTTGAGACAGTTGCAAGACGTGCCGCTGCGAGAAGTGGGACTATAGTTGGTGGCACAAGACTCTAAGCTAATTGAGAAGCCACTCTGAACAACAAATCAAAACCTTGTGATGGATTTTCCGGAGGGAATAGATATCGGAAAAGCTCAAAAACCATCCCCGATGGTCCCCTAGCTGAGAGATGAGGGGATCGAACTAGAGCTCTAGTAAAGGCATCTTCGTCGAGGTCAAAGGGTTCTAAAGGTTCATATGAATCAACAAATGATAGAACGTCACCCAGTGCCACAAGATGAAGGTCTCGCAGGGCTTCAATTGTCGACGTTGTTGTGGGAGACGGTGTGAAAGGTCGTAGTACACAGGCAGCACGAGAGAGCTCACCACATCGACCAAGGTGCACGGCCCGCCGCATGCGAGTCGTAGAAGTTGGAAGAGGAGCTTGGAAGGGAGGAGGCGTCAGAGAAAGGCCAATTACGCTGTCTGTGTGTTCTTGTTGAAGAGATTCCCAATCTCCACGAAGAAAACGTTGGCAGCGTGACTGTGTCTCTCGTGCCCCGCTAGTACCTCCACGGGGAGGTAGAATCAAAACCTAAAGGGGAAACATAAAGAAAAGATGCCATGCAGCGAGATTATTGATATCATCAGCCAAAAGCCCAAGCGGGAACCGAAGCGCAACTTGAACGATCTCTCGAAGATGAGGAGGAATCCACGAATAAAGTCGTGGTCTGGGGTAACCTGAAACTCTGAGACCTCCATAAGTCCTCAGAGTGAACAACTTCCAAGAAGCCTCTAGGATAATCCTGACCCCTTTGTGTTTCAGCAAAAATAACTGCCACCCTGGCAAACAAAAACCCTGACCACCTGCACCCCTGTGAAGGCAAGACTCCCCTGAGTCGATAGCAAAATGAATCTCTAAATTTGCTCCCCTGAGCAGTAAGTTATGGAGGGTCAAAATTGACCTTTTGTACAAAAGCTCTCTGGGAGAGAGGGTCCTATCTCCTAATTTTTCTAAGTCCTATCTCTCTCACAGACTCTATTTACTGATGTACGGAACCAATCAGATTACAATTCCGTACGCAAAAGTACAGCTGCCGGTGTACTTTATGTACGGACACTGTACGACATAGCCTAAATGTCGACACATGTCATATCCGGATTCGGTGCCATAATCTCCGGAGATTCCACGATCCAATGTAATTTCGCCACGTGTCATCCAATGTGGCGATGGCCACAAACCGTCGAAATCTTCTTCCGCGATCTCGGCGCTAATTCCGGCCGTCCGATTAAATCAGGATTTAATCGTAGCCGTAATAAATACTTGCGCGGCATTCGTTTCAATTAAGAAATAAATGCGCGGTATTGATTTTATGTCCGTACCGTAATCCGTACTTTACACATTACCGAATCTATGTATCCCGTAATAAATTACAGTTAAATGATTAATCCTACGCATACATGTTAAAATAAATATCAAACTATATACTACGTAACACTAGTCCTAGACTTAACGGCTAAGGCTACCGGTTATCCGCTGACTGCCGGCCGGTAGGTACAGGGATCAAATCCTGCGGTCGGCACATATATTTTAGATAAAATAAACCCTTTAACTTATATAAATTTCCTGTAAACCTCTGGATAGCCTAGGTAGGCATGGCTCTAGCTCCCTCTCCAACTCTGGTCTTCAGTGACTGCAACAAGTATGGGGACCGGAGAGAGTTGAGCGAGAAGCAGGTTGCCTTTGCTGACTTACTCTATTTATTTTTCCAATACAGACCTAGAAAATACATAAATTTCAACAAGCGGTACATGTACCTTCTTGTACTTTACAGTAATATGATTGGTCTAGTACCTTAGAGATAGGTTTAGAGAGGTAGCTTAGGACTTGGAATATTTTTCGGTTTTTCAGCCTCTCTCCCAGAGAGCACCTGTATTTATGGACCAACTTTGGTCAGCCATAACTTAATGCTCAGGTGAGAAAATTCAGCGATTTATTTTTGCTGCGGACTCAGGGGAGTCCAGGCTACATAGGGTTGTAGTTTGTCAGAGATTTTGCGTCCCAGGGTGGGACTTATTCATTTTCAAAGACAAAAGTACATATGTTATCCTAGAGGTTTCACATAAGTTGGACATTCTGTGTACCAATGGAGGTCACAGAATTACAGTTAGAACGATCTTGGGACACGCTTTTACATGTCCGGCTAAACCCGTACCTTGGGCTTAAGGCTTCCCACATCCTAGACAAGGAACCCGAGATGTAGGGGTGTTAGAGGAAGGGTGGACAGGCGAAGGGGAATGATGAGAAGAATGGGTTGAATGTGGAGTGGTAGATATATGGACTTGAGAGGGAGGTATGATGTTAGTGGGAGGGGGATGGGACGACAAAATTGGTACATGTGGAAAACCTAAAGGTGGGCTGGTCGGACGAGGGGTAGAAGGGCTCTTCGATGGGGGTGGAGGAAGAGAACGGTCGGAAATGAGGGTTAAAGACAAGTCTTGAGGTTGCTCTCGTTAATGAGGAGGGCAATACCGCGGTGTATGGAGAGGTATGGTATAGTGCTCTCGAGATTTGGGCGAGGGCACGGGAACAAGGGGGTCGTGTGGGTTAAAGGGTTGGGATGAGGGTGTGGCGGTGGGTGGTGGAGGAGGCTGTTAAGGAGGGTGGGACAACACGGAGGAGATGGTCCATACACGCGGATGCGTTGGAGAGGATGGGGAAGGAGAGCGAGACGCTCTTCATTTAAGACATACCATAAGAACTGAAGAGTAACTTGTCAAAGGTCCGCAAATAAGTGGGGCCCACAAAGGTCTCGTCCAACCGCGCAAGACGAAAGGGGGAGCAAGTAAAGGCGAAAACCCGAAATTGTGAATTGAAAGCCCCGCACCGGTGAACAGTACCCGCTTCTGACTATATGTTTGGGTGTTTTTTTTTTTTTTTTTTTTTCCGTTGGTTTTTTGTTTTGTTTCCTTCGCCAACCCGTCTTCCACTAGGTGATTGGCTGCTACCCTAACGTACTACAGGCTGGAACGCTCACTGAATGTCGTGTGCCACACGCGGTGTTGACGGTTGAGCATAGCCACAAATGTGTTAAGGTGTCACTCACCCGAAAAGGTTCGCGCGTCCACGAACGACAACAAAATTTTCAAACCAAGTCCTCAAGTCCTCTTTCCTGTGTGCAGCAAGTATAAAATCCTGTTGGCCGACTAATATGACGCCAAATTGGGCGGCAAAGATGTTAGGCGATCGCCAAAGAAGGAAAAAAGGAAATCGTTCGAAAGTGTTAGAGCCGATTATGGAAGAACGGCGGAACGGATGGAGCTGATTTGCCGGCTATTATAAAGGGTTCTGAAAAGATATATATACATATTTTTTTGGGTAACAGCACGCCAGAGTTGGCGCCGGATAAACGAAAAATACGAAAAGAATGACAAAAATCCTTAGTGGAAAGTCATGGCCGAAACTTGTAGAAAGTCGTCGGCAAAAAAGCACGAGCTGATTTAAACGGAGGATGGCAGGAAGGGCAGAAATCTTGATGGCAGGGTAAAGGAGCGCCAAATTAGGCGGCAAAGGTTGGAGGAGATTGCCAGGAAAAGAAAAAAGAAATTGGGTGAAACTAGCAGAGTTGATTATGGAAAAAAGAGATAACGGATGAAGTTTATTTTACCATTAATAGAAAGATTTTGAAATTCCGTCATAAGAGACCGTATCTGGACTTCGGGAAATCGGGACTGTCCGGTACACCGTCGATCGTATTTAGCGTGTAAAAATTATTAGTGTGTAGAATAATTTAGTGTCATGTACACTAATTTTAACTTAGAAAAATTTCGAAAAAAAAGTTATACACTAATTTTTCAACGAACGCCAATATGGGTACACGTGATTTGTCGAGAGGATATTCATACTAATATAGGTAAAAGTACAAATTCTGACAATTCGTACACTGTCGCATACTCTCACTCTAATTAATTCCTAACTCTAATTTTGGTCACGCGACAAATAAATGTACACTAAAACAAGTAAAAGTATGAAATCTATTAAATATAACACTGAATTGTGGTTGTATCATATTCATCCGTACTTGTACAATTAGAAAGTACATTTTTATACACAACCAACACGTTTCGTACTCCACACTAATAAAAAAAACATAAATTAAAATGGTGTACACTAATTGTTCTTCTCGTAATTAGCGTACAGGAAAATTTAGTATCATTTACCCTATTATAGGTAAAACCCTCAAAATTTAGGGACGCCAAATTAGTGTTCAACACGCTAAATACGATCGACGGTGTAGTGCACGTAAGGAAATCACTTCAGTAGTGCGCCTAATAAAATCCACAGTGCGCCTAAGAAAATCCACAGTGCGCCTAATTGCTCTCCAAAATATTAGTGCTGGTATTGCAGCACAGCGAACTTGGGTCCACTTCATTGGAGAAATCGTAAATGGCAAGGAAACATGTAGAAGCGAGAAGAAATGATATGAGGCATGAGATTTGTCGATAGCTGCCAACACATATTCTTCCTAGGTGTGCAATATGGCACAACACCGTGTATCGTTATTTGGCGTCATAACGGCCTAGTCGCCAATAAGTATTTATTGGTGTCGATTTTATAATTTTCCTTTTATATAATCATAACCGAATGCAACCCACGGTTGCCATACCTACTATACACAAATACAACATGTCTTTTTCTACAAGTCATCCCTACAAAATTTTAAAGACTCAATCTAAAGGGAAAACTTTATTGCAAAAAGTGTGATGGAAAAAACCTTCAAGATAGAAAAGAGGTAAAAAATTAGCATTTAAAGACTACAAAAGCTAGGAGGAGACTAAGTAAAATAAAATAAACGAAAGAGTAAAGTCTAATTAATGTAGGAAACCAACAACACTAAACAAATATACCAAAGGTGATTACACAATACGTGACAAACCACACCCCTACTAAAGTCCACAACACGTAAGATCTTGGATGTGGACTAGATCCTGTGGTGGAATATATGGGAGGCTTCGCCTATCATCGCCCACCGTGCTTTGTCGTAGAATGGTCGTAGCTTGCTCTCTTTGAAGGGCAACCGATACATATTGACTTTAAAAAGCAACGAGAATGCTCGAGGGAGGACCCCCTAAACCTTTGGATTCAAATATTTTGTTAATACAATAGTGGAGAAAATCATCAAACGAGTTTTTCAGAGAGCTGAAAATTTCGCACCAAATGGGACAAACGACTCTTCAGTCTCGGCGAGTGTAAACTCTTTTCTTAAAAGTCATTGCGCCTTGATCCGCCACGCCAGTATGTCATGTCGCATGTGAGAGAATGTGGGTCCTGGTCGGATCCGTGAGGACCACATCACAGTAGCTCCTTATAGCCTTGTGGTGGAAAATCAAGTAAACTCAAGGACTTCGACTACCAATGGGAGCAAGGAGGAATATGTATGAGAAACCTCTCGTTTCACGGTGTAGCTTATTTCGTTGTCGATTGCAATAATTGCATGTTGAACCAAATCACGTACAACAATACACTCTCCCCTCCTCCCTCCCCCCCCCACGTAACAACAAAGAAAACCACACTCTTTCAAGTGAATAGGCTTGTTGCAAAGACAGTGGGGGCACCCAAAAACCAAAGGGTCTGCCAAAACAAGTGTAGACATAAAGTTGATGTAAATTAGTCATTTGTTTAAAGTAATGCCAAAAAAATGATGTGATGCACCAACCCCCAATCTAGAACATTAACCTAAACGAGCACACAATTGAAAAAAAAGGTAGCGTGTCTATTATATCTTGGAATTCAACAATTGCCAATTTCTTAGATACGAGTCGTTGCAGATTGAAGGTGTTATGTATAATAAGAGAGGTGTTATCTATAATAAAAGAGGGAAAAGGTGGAACCTGTTTTCGCGCCTAAAGCAGTAAAAGTACAGCCTCATGAAATAGAAGTAGTAGTTCCTCCACTTTTGGGATGACTTGGGCCAATGGAAGTAGGAGTTCCTCCACTTTTGGGATGACTTGGGCCAATGGAAGTAGGAGTTCCTCCACTTTTGGGATGACTTGGGCCAAAACGTGGACATCATTAACAGTAACACGTGCCATGATGGTAGAGGCCACCAAAACTGAACTACCTAAATATCTCGCCACTTTAAATGTAGCCACGAGACTCAAGCTTAAACCACCATTTGAAATAGGAAGGTTAGTTACGCAATTGGTATATAAAATTTATGTGTGTATATTGAAACTTGTTTAAGCGTTATTGATTTTGGAATGGATTTTTGCCCGATTTCTATGGCATATCAGGTCACATAAGAGATTACTTACACATTATATACATGTTACATACACATTACAAACACATTACATACATGATACATGCACATTACATACAAATTACATACACATTACATACACATTACATACACATTGCATACACATTGCATACACATTGCATACACATTACATACACATTACATACACATTACACTGACATTCTTAGTTGCAGCCGGGTGTGAAGAATAACAGACTGAATTAAAAAGCACGATGGTACCCCTAATGTTTTTTCACAACCTAAATCACCTTTTTCTCGCTGCACAAATCTGATTTTTTTTTCCGGTCTAGTTTCGAGGATTCCATCGCATCCGTCAATTTATGATCCGACTGATGTGCACGGCGAAAATATAATTTTAGTCGCGAAAAAACATTGACGCTACACCGTGAATTGCTATTACACCGTGAATCGCTATTAGCGTGTTGGACGCTAATTGAGGTACCCTGTTTATTTAGGCAAATTCTCAAATAGAATTTAACATTCTAAATGTTTCTACACGTTATTTGAGGTAGCCCATTAAATAGGATTCATGACTCCAATAAAGTGCCATTATAAATAGTGTGGTGTACGGTCTGTCAGAGACGTATTTTTTGTACTTTTTCAAGAAGAAAAGTACAGAAAAGATATTCACGCTGTCCCGTAATCTTATTGCACATCTTTGTAAATCTTACAATTTAAGATAAACTCTTAAACGGATTTATTTGTCCCATGGAGTTAATCGCAGGTTGTGCGATTATCGCTAAGTGCCACATTATCGTTAAGTGCCACATCGCAGTTACAAAAAAGCGCTGATTTTAATATAAAAGCGGCACGTGTAGTCAGCCTAGTATTTAACTG